>JAQJVK010000004.1:49744218-50337458 GCA_035578135.1 Flexamia atlantica | reverse complement strand
AGATGGCGGCCATGTTTGAAATACTTTTATCGACATAAAATCCAAAAAAGTTATCCGATTTCGACAAAATTTGGTAGAAATGTGTAATTTTGGGTATTCTATTAGAAAAAAATCGTATAATTTTATTTTTTACTATTTTAATGGTTTTTTTGCAACTTTTATGTAAAAAAACATGTTTTTTCGGTTTTTTAAAAAAATTAGCTGAAGTTAACTGTTAATCTATGGATATTTCTGAAAAGTACGTAAAATTACGAACAATTTGGTATATTCTACTTGTATTTTACTGTTTTTACTTTTTATGTAATCAAAAAAATAAGATATTTTTATGAAATTTTTTAAAAGTGCTAAAAAATTAAAATTATCCAAATTTAGTTTTTTGTGGTAGAAAATGTTCATTGAGGGGTTCTCAGTCAAAACCCAAGTTTTCTACTTCCAGACAGGTGAGCTAAATCCGCCATCTTGAAAAATGGCGGATATGTTTAATTTACTTAAATCATCATAAAATCCACAAAAGTCACCCGATTGTGATAAAATTCAGTAGGGATGTGTATAACTATGGCCACTACGTAATACTAAAGGAGTAACAAGCATTTTTTATCATTTTATATGTTTTTTATAATTTATATGTAAAAAAGTAGGTTTTTTCAATTTTTATTTTGAAATTTACACCAAACATAAAAACCATGAATTTATTTAAAAAGTACATAAAATTACAAACAATGTGGAGTATTCAACCAAAACTATGCTGTTTTTAGTTTTCAAATAACACAACAAATAAAATAAATGGGGCTTGGATGATTCATTAAGACCTCTACACTGTGGCACCTAAAAAACGGACATATTTAATTATTTGAAAATTTAATAATTCATTACATGGGCTTTTAGGGTAATTTTTTATAACAACCACTCTGCTGTTTTGGTTTTAAATTCCATGGAGTAAAAGTGTATATATAAGACATATATATGATTTAATTAAAAAACGTCCAATGTATCTCTTCAGATCCCGTTCTCTCCATTGTTTACATGATGATTTTTGCATTTTCGTTTTCTATACTTTGCCGCATCCGGATACTGCACGCCGACAATGTGGCCAACTAGCGAAAACTAAATATATGTATATACAATATTACACGTATATAAAATATCTAAAATCCTATGCTATGAATTGTTAAATTTTGCAATGATCAAATATGTCCTTTTTTAGGTGCCACAATGTAGAGGTCACAATGAACCATCCAAGCCCCATTTATTTTATTTGATGTCTTATTTGAAAACTAAAAACAGCATGGTAAAGGTTGAATATATCAAATTGTTTGTAATTTTATGTACTTTTTACAAATGTCCATGGTTTTTATGTTTGGTGTTAATTTTGAAATAAAAAAGTAAAAAAACCTAATTTTTCCAGAAAAATTATAATAAAAACATATAAAATTATAAAATATGCTTGTTATTCCTTTAGTATTACGTAGTGGCCATAGTTATACACATCCCTACCGAATGTTTTCACAATCGGATGACTTTTGTGGATTTTATGATGATTTAAGAAAATCAAACATATCCGCCACTTTTCAAGATGGCGGATTTAGCTCACCTGACCGGAAGTAGAAAACTTGGTTTTTTACTTAGAACCCCTTTGCGAATATTTTCTACCACAAAAATGTTAATTTGCAAATTTTTTATTTTTTAACATTTTTTTGAAAAAGACACTTTAAAATTATTTTTTGTGTTATTTAAAAACTAAAAACAGTAAAATACAAGTTGAATACACCAAATTGTTCGTAATTTTACATACTTTTCAGAAATATCCATAGATTAACAGTTAACTTCACAACTTTTTTAAAAACCGAAAAAACATGTTTTTTTACATAAAAGTTGCGAAAAAAAACAATTAAAATGGTAAAAAAATAAAATGTATGCCATTGTTTTCTAATAGAATACCCAAGATTACACATTCCTACCAAATTTTGTCGAAATCGGATAACTATTGTGGATATTATGTCGATAAAAGTATTTCAAACATGGCCGCCATGTTCCAAGATGGCGGAGTTAGCTCACCTGACCCGAAGTAGAAAACTTGGGTTTTGACTCAGGATGTCTTGGTGCACATTTTCCATCAAAAACATTTCTGCTTGCATTTTTTCCTTATTAAAACCTATTTTCACTGGACTAAAAATGAAAATGAGGTTTTGCAGGCTCGAGATCGTGTTTCAATCATTCAAGCAAATAAATGGTCAGCTGACTTTCGGTTCTAGGGCCGAAAGTTTTTGGCCCTCTGGCGGAAAAAACTGGTTTCGGCTACCAAATAAAGTTAGTAAAACAGGTGATTACGTCGCGGCGCGGCGTTGTGTGGCAAAAATCTTATTCACCACACCACGACAAAATCACCTGTTTTACAAACGTCAAACGCGGGCCGAAACAGCAAATGGACATTGGATATTTGCAAAGCAAACCATAATTCGAAAATCCCCGGCTTTGGCCGTTTTTTATGTATTTAGGATGCCTACCGGGTAAATCCCCGCAGCTCAAGTCTAAAATCCCCGATTTTACTAGATTTTTCAAAATCCTCTCAATTAAGTCCCCAAACGGCCATTAAAATACCCGCAAACCGGGCTAATACCCGGTTTCTGGCAACACTGCAACGAAATAACCAATAATACAGGACAACTATACCAAATACAATACCAACTTTCGATCAATAAATAAAATATCTTGAATTCCATAAAATCTTTTTACCTCGTCAAAAATCCCCGATTTTACCCATTTTTTGTTGAGTAAATTTCCTCAACCCAAGTCTTACATACTCGGTTAAACCCATTTTTTTAATCACCGCCAAATCTCCGCACGGCCTCCAAAATACCCGAAAACCGGGTAAATACCAGATTTTTGGCAACATTGCTAACGGATGTACCAGACTTGGGCCACAGACCGTGTCTGATACCATGGGCCTTTTATGGGCCCGATGTCAGACAGGGTTGCCAGTCGAGCCAACCGCCCTTCAAAATAATTTAACAATTATAGATTAACGTGGAGATTCCGGGGTAGTGAAATTGAATACATGACGATGGCATTCCTGATGAAATGGTTAGATAAATAAACAATAATTTTAACTGTTGCGTATATGGTTATGGGCATTTATTTGTTTTTAATTTTCCCTTAATCGCTGGTTTAAAATACCTCACAAAAAAAACCAAAATTTCGCCCGAAAAATCGTGCCCCCCCCAAAAAGTTTGATGGCGCAAATTGTGCCATGCCCCCCCTTCTGGGCACCCCTGCCGAACACATTATAAAAGATGTTATGATTACCAACCAACTAAACAGCAAGACCTAGCTCTTGCTAAGCTTTATGATTGCTTGGAATTTTACAAAATGATACGTTCAGCTAAAAAGTGTTTATTCACATAAAATGTATGAAGATCTAAGACTGGAAGTTATTTGCTAAGTAGTGGTTGTTACGTTTCGATCACTTCACCCTACATTTTCCAGGTTTAAAATTGGGATCCTAAGATGTTAAAAGATTAACTAATCAAATAAAATTACATACATTTATGTCATATAATAGTAATACTAACCATTCCTTCTTGGTTATACCCGTATCCAGGTGGCGTAGCTATGTAACTGGTATATTGTGAAAGATTCTGAAAAATAATACAATAATAATAGTTCTTAAAATATAGCACTAAAGACTGTTACGATCAACGAGAACAGAAATCTATTACAATCAAATCAAAATTATGTAAGTCAACAAATTGCCTAAGTGCAATATCTATTGGTCGCAAAAATTACTTATTTTCAACAGGCTGTGCCCAAAAATTGAATATATTTCCACATTTCATGTTTCTCTATTCTTGATTGTACCATGAGACAGTGTTAGGGAATTCATTCAATATTTTCACGCAAACAATGTGGGATAAGGAGGTCGAAAGGACCAACATTGGGACAACTTTAAAGGGAAACCTATGATTAAAACCTAACACTATCATACATTTCTTTATATGACAAATGTTGATACTATACAAAAGACATCTAAATTAACCACACTTGGATTTGCCTAACTGTAGCATTTATAGGTCCAGAAATATGGTCCTTTAATGACAGGAGGGATTGTTATCAATCCTTCCTACAGTTATGTTTGATTAAAATGGGGAATTTTGGAGGCCAATAGAAGAGATCCGTAAATATCTAGGATAAATACAAAGCTTAAAAATGTTCAATTTCCTAAAGAAAACAGGACTGGATGATGTATTGATATAAATCTTGCCTATCATTGAAAGACCTTAAATCCGGACCCATTAATCTTACATAAAAACAAAAATACATTAGCCGTAGGGAAGTCAATCTTATTTAAAGATACGAGTAGTGTAAAGCCAATAAAAAGACTAGGTTATCGGCAGTTTTTGAGATTAACATGGGGTTCAGTTTTAGCGCCGACCCCCGAACTAAAGTGTATTATTATTGGTGTTTTAGTCAATATATTTAGAGTAAATTCATCCTTGTTACATTCGACATTACTTGTATAATTCATACTATGTTTTGTGTTTATTATATCTTGTCAGAGATTCGAGGCAAAATGCATCGAAAAGATTATTCGTATTCAAACTCGATAGGTATTTGGGTGTAAGAACATTTTATGATTGTCATTGTTAAAAGATTTTGATTCTACTCCTTTTTACCAAGAATAGGTTCAAAACATTTAATTTCAATTTTTATTAACTAGCCAATCATTCATCGAAAATAAACTCTTTAAACTGTTTTGTGAAAAACGATAGAATGTAATAAACGTCTTAACCACTTACTCCATCACAATATTATGTGCTTATTTTATGTCAAATATTTGTTAGCTGATCAAGTTTTCTTATTTTAACAACAGTGATTCACACAGAATATCTGTCCAATTACTGTCACACCACGACTTGAATGCCAGCAGGAAACGCATTGGTAAGGTGGACAGCATGGCGGTTGTCTTAAATACTGTGCAACAATGGAATCGGCAATGCCAAAAGAAGGGCTGCGTGGAGAGGGGGGTAAAAGGGGCAGGGAACGTCTCAGCCAATGGTGGGCGCATTCCTCGCTTCCTAACTCTGGCATTCAGGTTGTGGTGAGTCAGTTCGATACTAACCAATTCGCTATTCTCAACAAATCCATCCGCTTCCATAGCTTCGCGTATTCTTCTTCTGTAACTCATTTCTGCCTATTAATGAAATACCATAATAAATATACCTATTCATTTTACATGTACTTATAGTATAGATATAGTATAATGAGAGCAATGTGTTTGGACAGCAGTTACTCCAGACAAAACTACATGTCATAGACTCTCTTGGTGTAAATTTAAAGCTTGGAATATCATAATGTGCACTATGTTGAATGGGCTTCGATAACTCTTAAGTTTCGCCGTAGGACCATTTTTGTGACCTTATAATGTTCTTATACAAAGGTCTGGGTCAGAGTTGTTGGTATCAAATTAAGTGGTCATATTTTGAAATAGTCCTCAAAATAGTAGTTGTTACCAATATGATGCAGCACTTCTTAAGCCAAATAGAACAAAAGGATCTCCCGAGCACGGGCGGGCCTACCAGTTTGACAGTAAACATAATAATTTACAACAAAACTTTAACTAATTTGTCTCAGTTCCAGCCTTTAAAATCAATCCCGTCAATGCTCTCTTGATAATTAAAAATTTATAAGTGACCAATACATGAATGCTCACTGTCAACTTATATTCTTACACGATTACTTTTAACTTAAATATTTGATTCATATCATTACGGATTGAAATTGAGGTTAATTTATATTGAAGTGTCATTCAAACCAATGAAGCCTGAGTCTGTATATAAAATTAAAAGTTAATACCCTAAAAGTTATAAAATATGTCAAAATACGTGCAGGCTAATGGTCGGAAAACGAGTCACGAAAAACTCATGTTCCCTGGGTAAATATTGTTTGTCTAGGCCCAAGGAGGAAATTGTTTGCCAAAATGGTTGTGAGACAACTGTAGGCCAAAATGCTACATTTTGTTAGTAACTGGTAATATATTATCGCCCAATATCTCTCCTGCCCCCCTTCAGCAAAATTTTCGAAAACAGTTTTTCTCAAACGTCTTTTGGCATTTCTTGAAGACCACCGGATCTTCTCTGAAGATCAGTTTGGGTTTTTGCAAGGGAGATCCAATGTGGACGCAGTCAACGCACTGGTGACTGAAGTGGTTGGAAGCCTAGACAAGCAGCATCCCACTTTGAGTGTCTTTTTAGATCTTCCTCAAGCGTACGACTGTGTTGACCACGCTCTTCTAATTTCAAAGCTGGATCGCTTTGGAATCCGTGATATTCCACTACAATGGATCCGATATTAACTTGCATGCAGAACGGAACGGTCGCACCGAAATTGCGTCTTGACTCTAAATATTGTCCCTGGGGTAGACCGATATTACGCCGCAGCCCTTCCTAGAATCATATGAGGGATGCAAGCATGACTCCTCGCCTCACTTTCGAAGTCGGAACACAGGAATTCCTTCAAAACCCTTCATTTTCGCCCCTTGGAGGGAAGTGGCGAGTTAGCAACGGAGTCAGGCTAAATCTGAAAATTCATCCAGATGGCTTACTTTAAGGCTGATAAGGAGGTGTTCTACAAGAATTCAAGTTTGGTTCTTCGGACAAAAATACCCCTACTGGTATCTTCTTTACGCCTGCCAAGTGGCTATAAGCTGTATCAAAAAGTGCAAAGTTTTTATGCTAACCCACCGTGCTAACACTTAATTTCACTTAATTAACCGCCGTACCGTTTGATTTCTATTTCCGGTAACTAATTAATTCATCAACTATACCGTTCAATTTATTTTGTATGGTGCAGGATTATAGCAAGTCATAACATTTTTTCTGAAGGGGTATTTCTGTATTTATATCATTGATTTATATTTTTTTAATGAAGATCGCAAACATTAAACATATGATTCTAAATAACTATAATGGTTCACTTGCTCGTGAATGGAGCTACCTATCGCAAAACTGATAAATAATTTGTGGAGTACAAATATTTTGTGGTTCGCCAACTGGTCAGGCGGGGGGGGGAGGGGGGGGGCGAGGGTAACATTCCTGAGTCATTGCGTGGTGTTGCAGTCTACAGGTACCTGCCACCCTCACGGTGCAATATCGGTCAGGGATTAGTGAACCTTTTTCGTAGGTTTGGTATGCGGCGCAATTTCAGTGCGCCGAACGCCAGAAGTCCATATATCAAACCAAGTCTCAAAAAGAACTTCAATTAGTACGGTGTCCCTCGGGGATCTATTCTTGGACCGGTCCTTTTTTGTTTTATGTAAATAACTCGTCATTTACATTACAATCTGGCACATTGATACGGTATGCTGATGACACGACTCTCTGCTGCAGTGCTAAGTCTCGCATGACTCTTGAAATCGATACCGTACATTTGTTGAACTGAATTCCTGTCTAATGTGTTAAATTCTTCAAAACAACTATTTGAATATCAACTCTGAAAAACGAATTTTGTTAAATACTCCAGGAGATGAAACCAATTTGAGGATATGACCGTCATGATATATGAGACAGTCATTGCACAGGTTGAGTGCACCAAATTCTTGGGCATTGAAATTGACCAAGGCCTCACTTGGAACGCTCACCTTGAAAGCCTATGCGCCAAAGTTTCATCTGGCTTATATGGCTTAAGAGTATTGTCGAGATATTGCCCTGAAAATGTGTTGAAAATAGCCTATTTTTGCCTCATTTATCCTCACCTGGCCTATGGCATTGCAGTTCGGGGTAATTGTATATGATGAAGCGAAAATCGTCAGGCTGTTCCATCTTCAAAAGAAATCAGTTCGCATCGTATCTAAATTGCAGTACAGAGAGCCATGTAGGGGTGTCTTCAGTGAGTTGGGACTAATGACTCTGGCCTAGTGTAATGTGTATAAATATTATTAATTTACAATGTGTACATTTCAAACAAATTTTATTGTGCTTAATACTCACCCAACTAAAACCGGCAGGGTTCCAAGTAGATTTATAGCCTTTAGCAATTAATTGCTCACTATAGGGGTCTTTTTTTAAGTTGACCATCTGTAAAAAACAAAATCTTTATGAGGTTTCTACTATAGCTGTTTAATCCAACTTACACGTTAACCGAGTGGCGACCGTACACTACATAAATTGAATCTGTATTGTACCAACTGCTTCAAACTACTAAAATGCGGAGTCTAACTTGCTCCCGCAGCAGCTATCAGTCCCCCATCGAGGCCAACCAGAAGGTGGTTCAGGGAGCGGGAACCACACAACCCCTGGTCTCACCAAGTGGTCCTCATCGTCACTCTTCACTCGAGGAGCGCTCCCAACTCCACCAGGTAGAACGATATGCTTGTTGGGAATACTTTCCGCGTTTCCTCCTACCTGTAGCGCATGGTCGAGTTGTATCCCCTGATCGTTCTCTGTTGTACAGCACGACCGAAGTCAGCGACGCAATCCCGTCACCTCTGGTGCTAACAGGAGTCCATCCTTGGGTCAACCTTTGAAAAGTGTAGTACGATGGCATTCTCCCGACGAACCATCTCGCTGGCTACGCCGCGCCGCAGTACGAAGGGACAGGCTTTTGAGTCGTTGTCAAGAACGAACTACTCCCGTTCTTCCGATTAAGCTCTCCATTCATGAACGGCTTATCGTTTTTGCCGGTTGCTATGTTACCTTATAAATTTGTTAACATTTCTTTTACGGTCACTGGTCAGTAGCTTTGTATTGAAGTATTTAATTTGAATAAAATAATGTGGTAAGATGGATTAAAAATAGTTTGTCTCAGGCAAATTGTCTGTTCTATTTGTTATGAAAAACTAAACCGTAATAGTAATTTAAACAGACATAAATAATGTTCATTCTTCTACGAAGAAAAATGTTGGGGGCAGCAGGTCAGATACGATTTTTGCCTAATAGGAAGTTGTGAGGAAAAATAGTACTGAAATAGTATTCTTAATTCACAGCTATGTTAAATCTGGTATGTGCACCAATTTGAATCACTAGTTGTTGCAATTACAGGTTATTTATATTCTATGAAAATTATAAATTTTATAAAAAATAAGCGATTCAATCAAATTAAAACGTACTTTAAGCAAGCAGTTACGTTCGACTGGGCGATTAAAGGGTTCTGATTCCAACAATGTCCCCGTGTCCCCAGACTGTGTTAGGCCTATATTTTAAACAGTTTTAAGAATTTGACCTTCAATTGATACTACGGTATCATTTTGAAACTGTATTATCATTTGATACCTTCCCTATAATACGGTTTATTGACACTCCTTGCATTAAATATTTTGTTATGTTTTATTGGAAAATACTAATAATAGAACCTATTACTGGAAGTTGAAAACAGATAATACAGAATACAAGAGCTTAGAGCCATAAGTCACTGTCGTTCATGGTTTTTAATCAATTCTCTTGCATGGATCACTCACTGTACAAAGAAAGGGAGTAGTTAGTTTTTGACGATGACTCAAAATCCTACCCCTTCATACCGCGGCAAAGGGGACGCGCGCCGACAGTCGTCGATTTGCAAAGCTCAAACTCAGAACAGCAATGGACAGAGACAGCGGGTGAATGCAAGGCTTGAACGTGGCAATTGAGAGGACCGAAATAGTGGCCTTCACTAAGAAAGAGGATTCCCACATTTATTACAGTCCAAATAGGCGCCGTCCTTTAAGTTAAATTGTGTTTTAGTTAAAAAAAGATACTAATTAGAATAGCCATATTATACTTTAATTAGCTTTTCATTTACGCATCATGATCTAATTCCAATTTTACATGAACAAAAATAAGTTAGTCAATAAACAAATCAGAAGACATCTTCTGAAAAAATTTTCATGTGAGTTTAACATAAAAGAGTATTTTCACAGCGCTCTCCGTCGCTTTCATTTAATACATAATATTCAAAATAGCCAGGATGCTTTCGAGCCCTATTATATTTCATAGCACGTTTACTGCTTTACGTAAGCTCTTCCGTAAGCTGGGCGTTGAGTTGAATTGATTTATCAGGCAACAAACGTTCAGTGGAAAATTTATGAACGGGTAGTAATGTTTTATACAGTACACCTCGGATTATCCGGAACCCACATTATCCGGATCCCGTATTATCTGGACCAGGCTATTCAAGAAATTAAAAAATAAAAATCACGGCAAGATCACGATTTTAGCGAGTTTCGGATGAAATGCGCTTTCTAATAGCAAAATGCAAATGAAATACATTACTATATGCATTTGGAATCACAATAGTTGAAGGAATCGCATTGCCTAAACAATAAACTACAGCATTTTCGTGGACCTAGTTTTCTGGATTGCTACTCTGGGTGCTAGCAGTAATCAACAAAGGCGTAGCCTACGCCCCTACGGCAAGTTTATTGCTGTCATTTGATGTTTTACGTTATTACTTAAGAAGAGTTACTGTAATACGTTATGAGTATCTTCAAGTTTCGTCATGATTATCTCAAGTTTGAGTTATGATTAATTTAATCTTAATAAATTAAATATTTTGATCTGGCGTTTTATTCTAAACCTAAAGCGTAAGCACGGTAAACGTTAACATTATATTAGTTTGATTAATAATGAAATTTAGCTATTAAATTTTGTTCAAAATTAAACCCCCGTAGAATTTGACAGACTAACATGCTGTTCAGTCTTGATGCACCGTTTGCAGCATCATTTTAACAGGGGTTAAAGTACGCGATCGCTATTTAGGCGATTGTAATGACCTCGGATTATTCGGATTTTTGTTATCCAAATTAGTGATCCGCCACATTATTCGGGATAATCCGCGGTGTACTGTAATCATTTAGGTTTTTTGTCATATCACAATGTTTGGTGATGAACTTTTTTATATCAATTCGATCACCTTTAGATGATTCTTCATGGCTTGAGAGTAAGTTTTCATTACCGTTCGGTGTGAGATGTTTAGGTAAACCCAGTAATTCCCTTCCATTCTGATCTGAACTGTGGTGAAGATTGGAATCTATCAACTCTCCCTCAACAACAAGAGGCTCATATTTATTATTTCTTTCATGCTGTTTTAAGTAAACCGGTCCTCAAGTGAAAACCATGAAAACTAAGCAAGTATTTATCTTGATTGTAGAGGATGATTTATATATTGATATATTGCTTGAAATGGCAACCTATAAATTCAAAAAATAAAAAACACACTAGGCGGTAGGTATTTTAAGCCAAGTATGAATGACAGATGAGTGAAGTGACATTAAATTTAAATGATTAAACATTCGTTCTTGAGGTATTATTAGTTGCTATTCAGAGTAAAGAACGAATTGAATTCAGTACTTGCGATAGTGTATCTTCCCTATGCTTGACATCTAATTTGTGATGTCAGGTTCAGACTACCAAATACGGAAAAGAGATCTGAATGATATTTTATTTTAGTACTGGATTTCATGTCCGAACATGCAAATACAAAAAGAAACCGACACCGTCCAAGTACAACTGTTAGCATTTCGTGATTTCTGTTATTCACTGAAGCCAAAAATGCATTGCTATTTCATTTTATAATATATTTTCAACACAAATTATGTATTCACCACTTGTCGGTTTGTAGGCAAAAGCTAGGATAAAAATACATGTCATCAGACGCTTGTTAGGCAAGGGTAAATATAGCTAAGACAGGAGAACGTCTGGCGGATGAACAAGCTTATAAAAGTACTTACAGAATACGGGATCGTGTAAACTGGTTCAATTCCTAAGTCTTCTTGTTCCGGCTGTAAAAAAATGTTACTGTTAAATCTATTGGACAATTTAGATACCTATTAAAACACACTCAATGAATAAATAAATAAATAAATGATTATATTTCCAATCAAAAAATACATTTGCAAAATGAATTACAGTTCTAGAAACAAACTGGCCACTTTCTAGAAGTGTGGTCAGTAATTATGGCTAATACAAACCTTATTAGAGCAACCCTTAATCGTTTTTGGTTCAATAATAACCATATTTCCTGACAGCAATTGGTTACCATATAGTTTTATGGATATTCTCATAATGTAAAATACAACATATTTTTTTAATGTAAACTGGACTTTTCTCAGCTCTTCAGAGGCGTGATACCCTGCTTGGAGATCACCCAGGTCCCGGTAGTTTTACTTTACATAACATTTACTAACTACATTGAAAATGCACGTAAATATTCTTGGGCCCGATGAAAGTTTTACATTTCAAGTAATTTGTACATTTTATCGGACATTTTGATGTGTTTGAACACAGTTTTCTTTATTAATCTTAGGTATTTCGATCTTCAGGGGATTTTTCTTGAATTTGTCGGTAATTATCTTTTATACAAAATTATTCCAAGTCAAATGCTTATCTTAGAATATTTGGCATGGTGAAAAATCATTGTATTCCTTATAAGTTTTCTTATACTTGTAATTTGAGGTACCAGGTCAGATTTTAACGGTAGAATATTAGGAAAGGAAGAATATTATATACAAAAATTTAAATACTTGATATTTGAGAACCTTGAAAGAGAAGGACAAGATTTGCCTAGGCTAGATAGAACCAATCCATGGAACACTATCTTTCAAAATATCGTAAGAAAATCGATTCTTTTGTAAACTTTTTTTGTAATTCTTCAACAACTAATATTTTCTCATTTTGATATGTATCACTTTTGATAAAGATTTCGAAGCCTTTTAAATAATTTTCTAAATTGAGAAAATGAGCATTCCACGATATCTACATGGGTACAAATAGGAGTGTTAAAAGTTACGTTCGGCTAGCCAGATAGCCCCTCTTTTCCGAAAGTCTACTTTTTTACGTTGTATTTCTTTCCCTCATTCATTCATCTCGACCGTCTTCCTTAACTTCTTCCCCTTCCTTTTTCCTATCTTCCTATCCTCTTCTGTCTAATTTCCTCCCTTTTCCCTTCTTTTTATTTTCTCTTACCTCCACAGCTAAAACTATATCAAGCTCCTTCTATGCCCAAGCTTATCTAACAAAACCAGCAAGCAGTGGTAAAAAATCACTATATGTCCATTCCCACTAATATTGAACTTATTGAATGTAATTTATCGTTATACTTTATCATGTTTGATGGTTGTTGCTCAACTCAATCCAATAAACTAAGAATCTTCCATCCAGTTTAAGAGAGAATATTTTATTTTCATATTTCAAATGCTTCTGAAACATGTTTGGAAACTCTTTGCCTAATTTCTAAGAAATGGGATCGACCCTATGTCCATCACGCGTCAGTGTAACATGTCACTGGTGATGCTTCTAGTTGATTTGATTTTCCATTTACGTTTCTTTATTATTTGTATCCGACATGACATGGCCACCAATAAGGCCTTTATTGGTAATCTTTGTATATAAAATTCATTTTTATACGTATATAACGCAAAATACGGTGTGACTCTGAACAACCACAAGAAAATACTTCTAACGGTGTGCTGATATATATCCTAAGAATTTATCACATGCTAATAGAAAAGTATTACAAAAATCTTGCTTGCCTATTACTATAGGGAAGATACTTACTAAGTATTGTAATGCGTAAACTGGTGTTACTCCTCTATGCTCCTGTAAAAAACCAAAGGTTTTCACTCAAAATCATTTTATATTCACATTTAAAATTTATGAAACAATACTGCGATAAAATATTTTAATTGCAGTCTAAAATTATTTTGTCTGTAAAGTTAAATCATCTCACCTGAATACTTCACTTTTTTCTGTTTTTATTTCGAAAGAAACCGCATTTGCGAAACAGCCATAGCAAATATCGACTGTATACTTGCTTAGAACTAAGAAAGTAAAGCACTGTTATCAGTAAGGTATTATTATAATACCTTACCTTTAAATCAGTAAGGTATTATTTGTCGTGAGGTGCAAATACGCTAATCCCAAATATGTCACCACCTTCTAGTGACTTTTAATTTATTATTGTTGTAAAAACCTTTTAAAAAATTTCAGAAGTCCGGAGCTTTAAGATATAACCCTTTGTCAAGTATGAGTGAACATAATTATGCAAAACTATGCGATCAAAATTATACAGATGAAATAATTTAACTTACCACATAAATGCATCTCTAATGCAGCTACATAATTTGTAATGCATTTTGAGCTTGTATGCTGTATAAAAAAAATTAGAGGATAGACTATGCTACTCCAATGATCTTTTTTGGAAACCTCCTTGCAGAATTAATCATATCATACTAAAAAATTGTATTCATCATACGAGAAAATTGTATTTGAGGATTATAAAATAACACTTACAGAATAATTTTCGACGAACACTGGAAAATGTCCTTCTTTTTTTGCTTGTTCCTGCAAAACAATCAAGCATCATAATATGGATGATTCTGTGAAAAATATTCTTTATAAAAATTTATATGGTAGACAATTTTTGTAAGAGGAATACGTAATCATTCCTGGCGCAAAATTACCACATCACCATATGATCGGCGAACAATAATTGGCAGCCTGATGTTTTTCACATTAAATAAAAAGAATCGTTGTAGGAGAACTACATTCTCAGCGAAATTCAAATGTGTAAATATATGAATAAGATAAAGCCTCATGACAAATAAAATAAAGTATGTCCATGAATATTATCAATTCTAGATGAGGTTCAGGCTTTGCAGGTACCATAGACATGCACTGCATGCAGCTATATTCAGTTTATTTTGCACCCTTCAAGGTTCTGAAATTAACATATTGCATATTGTCATTGGTGATTGGCTGGATTTTAATCTGGGACCCTGGGGACCAAAATCTCACGCTCTTCCATAACACGAGGCAGCTCACTATTCAATTTCCACAGATGAGCATAGTTCAATTTACCCCAAAAGGATAATGCAGGAAAAGAGTATGCAAGTTTGCTGGCATGGAAATTCAAACATAGGGAGTTACATAGTCTGTAATCCAGTACAACTCAAATATATGAAACCTCGTACAAAGGTTTAGTAGGATATGTGGACAAATAAACAAGAAATACACTTTTATTTATTTACCTTAAGGTTATCATTGATTGACACAACGTGAAGTGTTTGCCACTAATATTAAATCAGTAACCAACTAACATCGAGCAATGATGCAGGATAATAAATTGTAAGTTTTCTTACATCATTGCTTGATTAAAAAAAATTTAATTATTTTGATTTTTTTGAGCAAAAAGTCCAAAAAACCTTTTTTGCCGGGGTTATTCCCCCATAACTCCCTTCCAATGGGTTTTCCTAACTCTTTGGTCAATATTTGCCTTTTATTTTTGCTTAAAGACACATACACATATACATAAATACGGTATATGTAAAATATATATTAATGAATGGTGTTTATAGTATTAGGGGACCTCAAAACAAAAAAATATTATGATTTTGGGCTTTGTTTTTACCATGAGACCTGTGGTAACAGTTTTTCACTTTTATGGAAATTCGCTAAATAATGACTTAACAATTGCACATCTAACTTATTCTCAGGTTTACATAATTAATATGCTCATGCTTACCAGAACTACACTGCTCATGCCTGTAAAAGACCTTCAGAAATAGAGATAGATTATTTTTTAATATAGTAACTAATTTGTCATGGGCTATTTAACCAGCTTGTTCCGATGCCTTAGAAGAAATTGAGCATATAGGGACACGCCCATATCGAAATAGATACTGTGAACATTGGCAAAAGAACATAAGTAAATTAAGTTTGTTTTAGTGAATGGTAAATTATTTCTGATGGAAACATCGTTTTTACCATGTCATGAGTGTTGATCTTCAGTCAAATATATATTATATATATATATACATATATATATAATGTAATTGCAGTGAGAAAATGTTTAGCAGCTACTACAAAACGAATAGATATGAGCGAAACAATATACGTAAATTTGTGAATTAAGCAGCTATTAATCTCGACCAATAACTTTCCATAATTATTACGAAGGATACAGTGGTATTGCATTCTTATCCTCCATTTCAACAGCAATTTTTACATTAAATCAAAAAATTTCAATGTTTGATTCATAAGATTACTTACGGTGTAAGGAGTAATGTAAATTGGGTATCTCTCATCCTTGGCCGCTTCGATAGCTTGCTATAAAGCAACCAGATATTGTAATTACAATTTGCTTGATATTTTAATTATTTGAAAAAAATATAGTTTGGTCATCTGTAGCCTAAGTATATAGTATAATGAAGTCAGCATTGACGAGTGGACGTAAATAAACGATTCTCTTTCTAAGACTAATTACGATTGTATGTAAACCAAACAATCTGGCCATAATAGATATTTTGGGTAAAATTTATTTCTTCGCAGATGATACAGTAATTCTTCATGAAGGTGACAACTGGGAGTCAGTATTACATTCAGCAATGAGAGATTTATCAAAAATTAAGTTTTGGTTTGATCAAAATCTATTAACGCTTAACGTGCCAAAAACCAAATGTATGCCAATAGCTTCAAGAGATAGGTAAGACACAAGAATTACGAACCTTAAAATGGTCGTATGTGGAAACATTCTGTCATTAAATTGTGGGTGTGAGACTATGGAAGAGTTAATAATTATAAATACCTAGGTGTTAAGATGGACAACAGAATGTCATGGAACGCACATGTCAAATTCACTAATAATAATCTTAGAAAACTATTTTATGCTTCCAACCAACTCAGCCAAATTTCATACCCAAAAGAAATCAAAATGATTTATTTTGCATATGTACATTTTAGAGGGAGGGATATTGGCTGGGGCGTATCCCCAGCAACAATCCCTCCATTCAACAATCCAACCATTCTTAATAACACAAAAAGCAATCATCAGGGTAGCAATGAGAAGGTGTCGGCGGTATCCGACGGACGCTTTGTTCGAAGAATTCAAAGTTCTTGATGTTAGACAACTTTTATTAGAGATGTTTTTTGTAATTTATTTTAAAACGCTTATAGTATTTTTCAAGTTCAAAATCATTCACATAACACTGGAAGTACAGTAAATACAATAATTCAAATTCCAAAACTGACTAAAACCTTTTCAACAACAAATTCTTTTATATTTCCCACGTTTTACATACAAATTCCAAATTCGCCAAAAAACGAGGATCTATCTTTTTCTGGTTAAGAAGTAAAAATTAATTACTGGCTACATACGATTGGAAGAGAGAACTCTTACAACTTAACTACCTCTGTTTACAGACGACAATGAACCAATGTGTTGAGAATGTATGTGGCTGTGTGGGTTGTGCGCGCGTGTGGTTGTGTGTGTGTGTGTGTGTGTGTGTGTGTGTGTGTGTGTGTGTGTGTGTGTGAGCGAATGTTTTGGTTTTAGTGTGTCCAAGAAGTCTATTTGTCCTTGGGTGGGTGGTGGGTGGGGGCTTGGTCCTTATCAGTTGCACTGAAATATCAACATCACCACTTTTTTCTAGCTCCTATGATATATTTCTTAATACCATGCTTTTGAATCTAGTTTTCCAATCCTGTTTTCTGTAAATTTATTGGTTATTTTTATATTTTTTCTTTTTAACTTAAATACATTTTGCTCAATTGTTAACGTTAAAGTGGTTTACAAACAATTATTGTTACTAAACCACTTTCGTTAACAACACCCTCTCGCATAGGCAGTAGCCTACGTGAGGGGTAATTTCATAATGATTAAGTCTTTCTTTTTATTATTTAATTCGTTTGCTTAAATAATACTGTATGTTCAAAAAACAATTAACCTGTGAACAAAATATGGTAAAGTACAGTATGGAAAATGACTTCTATGTCTATTTAATAACAATTATTTTTTGAAATAAAGCTGCTTTGATTTTGATTTGATAATGACCACACTTATAAATGACGCTTCACTCAATAATGGTTGCCATTTGAAAAAAACTAAGTTACCCCTAACCCCCCACCCTGTTAGGAAGGTGAACCAAAACTGTCTGTCAAAAAATTCTGGATCCTTTGTTAACAAGCAATGCCACAAAAACACATTTCTTCCAAATTTTGTTTGAAACATACAGATTTGTTTTCCCTACAATCGGACAAAAATTGTCATTAACTTTCTTTCCTACTACAGTGAAACAAATTCTAATTGAGACGTATTTTTAATTACTTTAAGAATTTAGATGTGTAAAATGCAATAATTATTTAATATAACAATATTCCTAATAATCGTAGGTCCTTTTATTAAATATATCCTTGAAAAAACACGTAACAGTTTCTTAGTGACACGAGCAGCAGAATTACCATTGATCCAGAAACATAAGGTTTCCAATCTCAGGTCAAATTTCACTACAATTATCACGGTCATGAATTATATCGACACAACAACCAAAACAAACGTGAACCCGACACTTTCAATAGAACAATTTTTTAAATATAAAAATGTACCTTCAAGGGATGTTTTTTATTACTATTCGGTGTTCTCCTTCTGCCCGGTTTGGGCTGGTGGAAGACAAAAATTTAAACAAAATGTTGATAATGATTGATTCACACACATAAACATGGCAACCTGATTGTGGGAGAGAAAAATACAGCGTGCACATGTGAAAACTGAGTAAATAACATTAAACTTCAACTTACAATTAAATTGATTTTCAAAATACTAGGAATAAATGACTTCGATATTCTTTATCCGTGAAGACTTGTCTGTGATATACATATTATAAATAACGCATGTCGGTGTGCAAAATCGTTTACTTCTTATTGGTTAACCCCAATTATCATATCATTTGTTATGACGTATTTCTGAGTAAACATTAGGAGCTCTAGGCTTCACCATGAGCTGAATTTCGACAAAGAAATCGCACTTTTAGGTAGATCTATTATTTGTGAGAAAAATATTACTTAACTTTCCTGCACTTTTAATGATGGTATATAATTTACTTTGGACACCATTAAAACTCGGTTTCACATTTCTCTTAATCATACACTCCTAATCCTCTTATCCTATACTCTTTTATGAGCAATATTTAATTTATTGATCTTAATTGCTCGCTTAATTACATAATTATCTCGAAAACATCTCCTGTGCTATCCTAAAAATGCCGGAAATAGCTTATTGTCATTAATTGTTTATATGATTATCAAAAACTGGCACTAAATAATACTCTAGACCGGTCCCATTGTCAGTAAAAATGTAATAACGTGAAAAAAGTGAATTTGAAAGTTTTAAAATTTTAGCGTTTGACTTATGGGTGGAGTTGTGGGTTGTCTAATGAGTAACGAAAAGTTCCCATATTAGCTGTTGGCAGTAATGCTGTTTCTGTGTATTTATTGAATATCGCATTAAGAATAAATATAATGTGAACAAAGAGAATCTCACAGATATTTTTTATAGTATTGTGATGAGCTTAAAGTAAAATATTCCCGAGAATAGCTCGGTCCATTTCGTTCTTTGAAATAAATTTGGAACAAAAATTAACAAATAGTTTACTTACGTCAGATGTCAGACAGACGCTCTCGTACACCAGAACCTAGACAATAAATATCTAGTTAAATCAACTGAAAAGTCTCTCGATTTCAAATATTAATTTAGCTGTAAGGCTTAGGATAATTATGTTATGATAAGTTAATTAAGTTAACGCCTAGGTAAAAATTAATTCCCACAAAATATAAAAAATAAAGAAATAGTTACAATTTAACATTTAAAAGATGCGTATAAGTTAAAATAAACCATGTTCAAACATAATTGAAATAAATTTAAGAAGAATTGGGTATAACAGAGATTGTATTACTGTTGAGTGAAGCAACTTAAAAAATTACAGAGTGTGATTTCAACAAGTTGATTATTTTAATAAATACTAAGAATTACCACTAGCAGACTTAATAAAAGTACAAATTGCATTTTTACTAAAATTAGGTACTAGAACTAATTAAACCTAATACTTGAAAGGAAAACCAATTAATCATTTACTTAAATTTATTGTTCGAATTGACAATAAAAATGTATAATTGGTTAAAAGCGATTATCTAAAATGGTATAAAATTACCTGTGATGCTGCCAAGTGATCCGAGACTTGGTACAACTACCAGTGGTTTCGCATGATTGGTAAAAGACCGTGGTGAGGACGAAGGAAGGGGAATGTTACGTAATTAATCAGCACAGGACACAGGTCAAGTCAATGAGCATTATTCACCTTCCGCCGCGACGGCAACGCATGCGTTCGTGTTATACTGGCCAGTTTTTGTCATTTTGTCTTTAAACGTTCGTGTGCCGTGTTAAATGTGTATTTATTAGGACCATGACGATTCTTCATGAAACTTTGGAGAAGAGGATGTTTTAGCTATTGTTTTTAACTTGAAAATAGCGCGCGTTTGTGGTATTTGCGCTGTAGCCTTTAGCGGTCCGAAACCACTGGTAGTTGTACCAAGTCACGGGTCACTTGGCAGTATCACAGGTAATTTTACACCATTTTAGATAATTAAAAGTGATTCAGAGGCTACTCCAATGAAAAAAGCGATTAGTTCATGGTAAAATCATGGGTTCATGTCAGTTCAAGGTAAAATCAATTTCATCTTTACCGTATTTTTCCACGCATACTTTTCAATACTTATTGCAAGACCATTTTTAATAATATTAAGCATTTACAAAGCATATTAAAGCTTTATAAAGACCTTTTAAAATATTTTACACATTCTATATTCCAATATAACATAAAAATACTACAGTAAATGTATTTATTTAGTATTTAAAAACGTAAGTTCAAACTTTATCAAAAAAGTAAAAGTTAATACGTATAGCTATTTTATAGATTCTAATAATATTGTAAATAAAGTAAAAAATAATCGAAAGTGATTACAAAATCTATGAAGAACTAAGGTTTTGTACTTTTACAGCCATTGGATGTAAGCTACTAAATTTTTTTTTCAAATGAAATGCAACTTTAGACTTACGCTATTTTTCCAAACTAACTCTTTACAAAGATATCAGTGAAACAGTAGGTATTAATGCATGATTTTGAAGCTTAAAAATAAGATAAAGTTTTTTATATCATTTAATGCTATCTACAGTCCAGAGTAACAAAGAATTAGTGATGCAAAGTTTATTAGGTTTCTCAAAATGAAAAATAATTAATTTTATCACAAACACTGAGTTCATCAAGATGTTTAATCCCAAATTTTCTTTATTATTTTTTTTATTTGCTCTTCCAAGAAATCTCAAATCCTTCAGGTTATTACATAACAAGAGTTTATGAAGATGTTTAGTTCAAATTTTATTTCTTATTCTTTTTTGAAAATGTCACAGGAATTTACAAAATACAATTGTAATAAAAAAACTGCTAACGCTCATATATGAGGAGCCTAAAAGCCAAGAGGTACAAGTGACATTTTTTTACTTTTAAGAAAACAGCAATCAAAGTTTTGCTTTGACCCATAATTCACAATTATTAACATAAAATTCTATAATAAGTGTTAATACTACCTATTGTTACTCAAGAACCCCTACATTAAGGTTTAAGTATCTTACTTTGAATAGATTGTTTTATACACATTTTTTTATATTTATAAACACCAACTGTACCCCTTGGCTTCCAAAGAGTATTACCTTTTTATTTAGTTGATAGGTGGATCATGCCTGGAGTGCTGAATGAAATACCCCCATTGCAGCAGACCTGCATGCTCAGTGAATTTCAAATGCAAAAGAACATAATTCAATCCAACATAGCGAGATTTGGCATGTTTTTGTAATCTGCATAAGATCAATATGGGGAATGAGTATGAAAGTTTGCTGCAACAGGTATGTTAAAACTGGTAGGTTTTAATTAAATGTTTAGAAGATCTTAACTAGAAGAAATCATATACCAAGTTTTAATGAGATATGTTAAGAAATAAGGAAGACATAGATTTTTTTATTTTCCATAAGGATGACATGGAGAATGATTATGCAGCCATAAAAATGGAAATATCGGGGATTTTAGTCTGAAATAGATTAGATACCATCTAGATGAAGCCACAAACCAAGTTTTATTAAGATTTGTTGAGAAATAAGCGAGATATAGAATTTTACTTATTCCCCATAAGGTTAACATTGGGACAGTGTACTGTGTTTACTACTTTCAATGTCTCGGTAACCAATGGTCATAGAGCAATGACATATTAATTGTTTATTTTTTTGAGCTAAATTCGATTGTGCCAACAAAAATTTGATTATATTTATTTTTCTATGTAAAAAAACTCAAAAAACCCATTTTTGGTTGGATGCCAAGGAACTATTTTTTGGTTCTCCTTGGATGCCAAGGAGTACAAGTGCAACTTATACCTATTGGCTTCCAAGGAAAAACAGCTGATTCTTGAAGTAGTACTTATATCCTCCGCTAGATTTCAGCACCTGTCAAAGAAAACCTTAATACCCCTTTACTACTGAATTCTACTGCTCATTAGCTTCATTTCTGTGTACTTAACTCAAAATCTCAAAAAATGTCACTTGTACCCCTTGGCTTTTAGGCTCCTCATATATCTAAGCTTTATCATGAAAAAAGGTTAACAATATATCTTTTATTTATTCAATGTGTAAGGATGAAAACCTAGATTAGTTCCATTTTGTGACTGTTTTTTTATTTATTTGTTAATCACTTTTAGTTTGTTAAGACCAACTTCATCCCACCCTGTATTTGTACTTATTACAAATACAGCTTTATTTGTACTTAAAGTATAGCTCAATTCAACTATTACAACAAATTTGAAATAATTTATCTTAAAACACATTAACGTGCAGCCAAAAAATATATTTAGTGAAAAAAGCAAACATCCATAAGCAATAATACAATAAGCAAACATACATGAAAGACGCAGACGGCAAGAAGAAACTCTAAAGTCTTCATTTTGCCTGCAGACTGTAACAGAGTTCACAAGCGAATGTACAACCACTCGCAGTTACTCTTCACCACACCTGAGCATGTGTTGAAATGTCACATCAATCGTCATTAGAAGTAATTAATTACGGTCATAACCATGAAAGTTTCAAGGTTGGTATATGACTGTGAACCATCGGATGCAATAATTGCATTTGGAGAAAAAACTTAATGTATCACATTTTCAATTTTCCGTTCAACAAATTAGGTTTGACAAAACACTCAGAAATTCAGAATTTTAAAATGAAAATTAATAACAAAGAGGGTTTATAGGTTTCTTTTGGTTAAAACAGTTTTCTATGCAGGTTAATTAGCCAAAGAAAATCTAAAGACTGTAAATTCAGGACACATTTATATAGTCCCTAATACTTGGAACATGCCTGTCAAGTCTTCACCGTAGCTATTACCGTAGGTCTCATGGTGATACCTAAGCCCGGGACCATAATAACTTTTTGTTTCGGGGCCCACAGATTCCAAAAGCACCATTCTTTCAAATTTATATACATACATCTATATAATTAATACGCCAACAAGAAATTTGTCTTATGAACTCCTCCGTCATTTCTTAACCGATTTTGATCATTGACGGCTCATTGGAACGAGCGTGTCGCGTAGATTTGCAAACTGGCCTTACATTTTTGAAAAAGTCCCTTGGGCTCTGCCCCATTGGCTTTTAAAGTTCCCATGTTATCCTTATGAAGAACATAATTGTTTACATTTTGATCAGCTGGTTAATTTAATTGCTGTTATTTTTTAATTTGTGTAAACATAACCCTCAAGACGGATCGTGTTAGCATGAATGTGTTTTAAATTTGTCGCCATTTGAATTATCGCTCTGCTAGAGTAGCGCACGATTCCGTGCGCTCGGATCCACTAGTATTGATAATTATGTTCACTAATTAGGGTTACGTATTATTTTTAAATAGGTAATTAAAAACCATGAGTACCACATTTCACACTGTACTCATAACCTAATATTACGTTGTCCGACAAAATTTGTAAATATACAATCATATGATAATATTATCATGTGATATTTCCTTCCATTTTGGTGGAGCAAGTGGTATAGGCCTACTTATATATTCTTCTTTAGTTGAATTATTTTGTAGAAAAGTTATTTTTCGTCTCAACTTGCATGGTGTTTAAAATATTTGGTTTGTCCTTAGTGTATGTAAATAAATTTGTGGTACTTCTTTAATATTCATTTTCGTTCCTTTCTTTTCCTGTCATAAAAAAATCAAATACCCCCGTTGCAGCAGACCTGCATACTCAGCGAATTTCAATTGCAAAAAAAAATACATCCAATGTAGTGAGATATCACATGTTTTCGTAGTCCCCATAAGAATAACATGGGGAATGAGTATGCAGGTTTGCTGCTACAGGCATGTTAAAACTGGGTGTTTTTATTTAAATATTTAGTAGATATTATCTAAAAGAAGCCATTTACCAAGTTTTATCAAGATATTTTAGAAATAATGGAGATGTGGAATTTTTTTATTGCCCATAAGGACAACATGAGGAATGAGTATGCAGGTTTGCTGCCACAAAAATTGAAATTTCGGGGATTTTAGACTGAAATACATCAAATTTCATCTAGATAAAGCCACAAACCAAGTTTTATTAGGATATGTTGAAAAATAAGGGAGATATAGAATTTTACTTATTTCCCATAAGTTTAACATTAGGGCAACGTACTGTGTTTACCACTTTCAATATCTCGGTAACCAATAGACATAGAGAAATGATACAAAATACTAAATTGTTTGTTTTTTCGAGCTGAATTAAATGGTGCCTACCAAAATTTTATTTTTTATTTTTCTAAGTAAAAAACCCAAAAACCCATTTTTTGGGGGTTTACCCCCCTTTTTACCTCCCTTCCAGTGGCCAGATCAGTCTGGCTTTCGAACTCATCCGAATAATTACTACTTTACACATCTATGCCAAATTTCATTCCGATCGGACCATTTTTGCGAGCGCTATCGTGCTTACACACACACACACACACACACACACACACACACACACACACACACACACACACACACACACACACACACACACACACACACACACACACACACATATATATATATATAAATTTTAACGAATGGTGTTTTTTGCTTCTGGGGGCCCCAAAATGAAAAGTTATCATGGTCTTGGGCTTAAGTATTACCATGACACCTACGGTAATAGCTTCTTCCCTATAGGGGAATTTCGCTAAAATTAACAGAAAAAAAACTAAAAGAAAAGATTGAGAGCAATCCAACCAACCGCTCCAACACTAAGAGTTCTAACAGAATCACATAAAACCAATATACGTATCCGACCAGTAGTCAACCATCGCTATGCTCCCACTTACTCACTTTAAAAAAATACCTGAATGAAACATTAAAAAGTGCCCTATCGTCAAAAGAAAATTACAGCCTCTCTAATTCGTACGAGCTAATAGAAAAAATCAAAGATATAAAAATTTAGTTATTGTTAGTCTAATCTAACTGTAACATAAATTAAGCAGATGATCAGCTAATTGTTTTCAAATCGCATAAGAACGAAATGGAAGTCTCTTAAAGAAAAATCTATTGAAGGTAAACGAGTTGCAAGGTTTTCGTCTTATTTAGTAGGCTGCGTAATATATACAGAGCGTAATGTGGAAAATATACGCCATAACAGGGGCACAAAGTTTCTGTTAACTAGTGGTTGGCACTACTGGTGCTGTGAAGTTCAGTAGTCTTGTACATCGGCTCCCGGTTTTTATATAAAATTATTAAGTTTAAGTGAAAAGATCGCCGGAAGTGATACTGCACAATTAAAGGCAAGTCCTGCGGTTCGATAACCAATTATTTGTTTACCGCAATATTATCTGTGGCAATCGTTTTCATCGTAAACTGGTTCCGAACCACACGAGGCTAGTCAGTTAGTCACGTAGTCAGCGGTCCGAGCGTGTCGACGTGTTGTCTGTGCCGAGGCGTGTTCTGACTGTGCGGTTAGTGCATCAGTGCATGGGTGGTTTAAAGTTCTGTGTGTCAGTGTTAGCGCTTTTCTATGACTGAAACAACAATTGATCAGTATTTTACACCTACGCATCCCCTAAAGCGACAACGGCCGCAATCATCTCCCGAGGTTGGCGAGCATAAAATAGTAATGGCGGTCGACAACGTAAGTAACCTTACTGAGTTTCGACGGCAACTCATGACTGACATAAGCAAACTGTTGGACCAGAAATTGGCTGGTTTAGAGGAGAAGGTTTCCAACTTAGCTACCAAAGAAGATTTAACTAACCTATCTGATAGAGTCGCCTCACTCGAGAAAGAAAATAACGCTCTCAGGGAAATGATAGAGACAATGAAAAACAAAGAGTGTGCTATTGTCGATAAGCTTGTGGATTTAGAGAGTAGGTCCCATAGAAATAATCTTATTTTTAGAGGGCTTAAAGGCGCAGGGACTGCTAAGGACTGTAAATATCTCGTGGAACAGTTTTGTAAGGACTACCTAGGGAGTGATGGAAGTGTGTGGGTGAAACAAGCGGATAAACTAGGAAACGATAAAAAGACCATCATCGCACATGTGCCGGAAGACTGGTGTATAGACTATATTTCGATACATGCAAAAGATGTGAAGAATTCTGGGGTTGTCATTCATCGCGATTTTCCGCGTGAGATCCGTGAAAAGCGCGCACGCTTGTCGGCCGTGAGGCGGGAGATAGAACGTGCGGCAGGAGGGCGTCGGATGCCATTGGTGTTTGACCATCTCGTTGTGGAAGGCACTAGACTGACGTGGGAAAACGGACGTTTACGGGTCGGGCAGCAGGACGGGGCAACTAAACTACGGGCGTTTTTTAATCATGATTTTGCGGAGTTCCTGGAAAGAATCGGCAAAGAAGACGCGACCAGAGAACGAGCAACTCAATCTACAATGGTCCATGGTGCAGCATGCACCACCGGGGGCGGTGGCCACCTCGCAGGCGATGGCGGAAAGCAGTTATCAGCATCTCCACAGGGCACATCCCAGGCTAGTCTCACGTCGGGTGATCACTGATGGGGCTTCGCCAATCTTTCCACGGCTGAGGAGGAGGAACGACGGACAAGTGCAACAGACGAGAGACATGGTTCAAAGAAACAGTTAGAGATTTTATATTATAATGTTTGTGGCCTTAGAAGTAAAATTAACGTTAGCGATTTTTTAGATACGTTAAACACTCATGATATTGTAGTATTAGCTGAGACGTTCGCTACAGAAAATGATATGGCTGTAATAGAGGGATATTTAGGTAATTTTTGCATTAAACCAATTTTTGCAACTAGAACAGCGAGAGTAGGACGGAATTCAGGTGGATTAATTTGTGGATTGAACAAAAAATCAGTATGGTTTAAGAGCATGTCTCTTATAGAAAACGAATCATTTATTTTAGTACAAGTTGATAAGACTACTTTTCTTAACCCCTTATTATTACTTCCGGTATACATAAACTATAACAGCTGGGAACAGGATTTTGTAAAGCTCAATACTTTTTTACAAAACAATTGTGTTGAAAATTTGTTGCTTTTAGGAGACATAAATGGACGTACAGGTTCTGAACAAAGTTTTTCTGATGTTATGTTAGAAAATATCAATAAAAATATTCAGGGTACAAGGAATTCTAAAGATTTGGTTATAAATAGTAAAGGGCGCAAAATTTTAAATGTGATGGACGACTTTGGTTTAGTTATATTAAATGGGAGGTGTAAAGGGGATAAAAATGGGGAATACACATTTATAGGTTCGATGGGATGCTCAGTTATAGATTTAGCTGCAATAAATATAAACTGTTTACACTTAATTGATAGTTTTGAGGTGTTGAATAAACCAGGATCTGATCACCTTCCTATAAAAGTTACCTTAAATTGTTTGAAAGGCATGCGGGAAGAATGCGATAAGGACGATAAGCTTATGCCGTTGCTCCCGAAATTAAGATGGAGCGATAAGGACGCGGCAAATTATTAGGCGGCTGTGAGAGCAACGTTGGTGAATTTGTCGGGGGCAGGGGATAACCAGACACGTGTTGATGAGATAGTTGACTGTATTTCAGTATGTGCTCCTCAAAGCGTTAATCAAAACGTAAATTCTGTACGAAACAAACAACCTTGGTTTGACAGAGAATGCTTCCAAAGTAGAATCAAAGTTTTCACATTACTTAAGTTATTTCGTAAAACAAATTCCCTTGACACCAAATTCAAATATATTGAGGCTCAGAAAAAATTTAAAATTCTCTGTTATAATAAAAGAAAACAGTTTTATGATCGAATTATAAATGATATGAACAACGTTTCAAATTCGAAGTGTATGTGGAAAGCAATTAACTCATTAAAAGGCAAAAATGTTCCTCGAGTCGGTAGCATTTCGGCAAAAGATTGGCTAAACCATTTCAATAAACTATTAAATCCTCCTTTAACCGCAGCTAGCATTAGTTACGCCGAGCCGTATATCGCGGATGTTTTTTTGGACGCAGCTTTTACAATGTCTGAATTTAAATATGTATTAGGAACATTAAAAAACAATAAAGCCCCGGGCTTTGATAGGCTTCCATACGAATTTTATTAATATGCGCCTCGGGAGTTATTGCACCGGCTTTGGATTTATTCAACACTATATTTAGCACGGGAGAGGTACCAAACAGTTTTAAAAGAGCTATTGTGTTCCCACTGCATAAAAAAGGGGATTGTGATTTAGTTGAAAACTATCGAGGCTTATCTTTTATAGATAGTATAAGTAAAATATTTTGCAGCTTAGGTACCACAAGGTTGACGAAGTGGGTAGAAAGAAATAATATATTATCGGAATTTCAGGCTGGATTCAGGAAACATTATTCTACCAATGATAATATTTTTAATTTAAGTAGTATTGTAAGTCTTAGATTAGCGATGGAAAAAGGAAGACTTTTTTGTTTTTTTCGTAGATTTCAAAGCGGCGTTCGACACTATTGATAGGAAAGCGCTTATTCTAAAACTGTCTTGATTGGGAGTCTCCACTCAGGTGTTAAAAGTATTAAAAAGTCTGTACCATGGAACGACCGCAGCGGTTTGGGCTCGAGAGGGAGTGACAGAAATGTTCAGTACAACAATTGGCTTGAGGCAGGGCTGCCCCCTCTCTCCATTGCCTTCTCGCTCTTTATTAATGACTTGCCAGATTCTTTAGAGGGCGGATGTAAAATTGGCGATGCGCGAGTTAACGTTCTAATGTATGCCGACGATGTAGTGTTAATTTCGCCGACTGCAACAGGGCTCTCTTTGATGATAAAAAACCTATAAGCTTATTGTGATATTTGGAATTTAACGGTGAATCTAGAAAAGTCCAAAATAATTGTGTTTAGGAAGGGAGGGAAACTTAAAGCAAATGAGAAAAATTGGTGGTTTAAGAAGAAACCAATTGAAGTAGTAAATCAGTACAAATAACTTGGGATAACATTTACAGCTACGTTAAATTGGGAAAATCATTTTTCTGAAAAAGTCAAATCTGCAAAATTAGCTTTAAATTCAATTTGGAATAAGTTAATTTATAGCAGAATAGTTCCGTTAAATACAAAATTTACGTGTTTCGCTTCAGTGATTAGAGCTATTGTGTGTTATGGTGCGCAGGTATGGGGATATATTGAGAGCGACAAAATTGAATCAGTGCTAAAGCTATTTTTAAAACGTGTTTTTCGGCTACCATTTAACACCCCCAATTATGTGTTTTATCTGGAAACAGGCTTGGACAAATTACATTTCTTTACTCGGAGGATGAATTTGAATTATATTCTCAGAGTATTACAATTGCCTCCAAATCGTTTAAACAAACTTCTAGCTGAAGAAATTGTAAAGAAGAAAATCAGTTGGGTAAAAAATTGGGATGTGCTAGCAATCAAAAATGGCATGTCAATAGTCTGGAGCGGATGGGGAGGAGGGGTAGGGGGTCTGGGTGATCAGCTGATCGGTATTAGAAGCGGCGCGTGCGGGCTGGTGGAGCGAGTGCGAAGGTCGGGCGGTAACGTTGCTCCATCACCAACAGTATTTAACTTTGGAATTAAGGCTTGGAGATAAGACTGTGTTTGCGGATAAATATGATATTTCTTGTATATCTTGGGCGATAAAGGCGAGAGCATAACTGGTAGATCTGAATTATAAACCTTGGATCCCTGATAAAAATTACAACTGTTCTCTTTGCAATTTGAACCAATTTGAAACCGTTTTTCATTTTGTTGCTGTCTGCCCTTTATTAAATAATATCAGGAAATTTTGTTTTGGAAAATTAACTCTTGGTGAAGCTGAATTCAATCAATATCTAAATGGGAAAGATTGGCGATCGTTAGGTAAATTTATGTCACTTGCTTGGAAATACCGGTTGGAGCTTAATTCAGGAATTGAATTTTTAGTGTGGAAAACTCACTCTTGTAGAAAACTAAATATGTATTCCTCTTTCCAATGCAGAAGGTATTAAAGTAATCTTGTTAAAAACTTGAGGCCACAAATATCTGTACAATTTTACAATTACTAATTTTTTTAATTTTTATTTTATTTATTTTTTTATTTATTTATTTACAATGTTTGTTTTATGTTATACGAATGGTAAAAGAGTTATTTTACCAGTGTTTTTTCATTGTTTCCATAGGTATCTAAGCAAAGCAATTTAAGAAACTAGTTGTGCCAACCAACAGGACGGTCTTAATTGACCATTGTTACTAGTGCTTATGAAATGAACTGTATGCCTATGAGCACTGAAAGGACATTAATTTAGGATCTTGAAGTTTGACCGATTTTCATGTAGACATGTAAAAAGCCTATATTTTGTTACAATAAAGCACTCTTTTTGTTTGTTTTGTTTTTGTTTGTTTAAATATATACAGAGCGTAATGTGGAAAATATACGCCATAACAGGGGCACAAAGTTTCTGTTAACTAGAACTGATAAAACTAAATTATATTTGTATTGTAATTCCGCTGTAATGGGGTTAGGTAAAAATATATAATAAAACTTGTGAAATACTTTGAGTAAACCGGAAAATAAGCTGTTTAGAGATACAGGGGCTTTTGTAAGCAAATACATAATTTTACTAAACTTTGTGAAAATAATGGAACAATTCAACCAACTGCACGGTTCAGTCATACTCTGAAGTGAGTTTGAAAACTATCTGTTCATAAAATATATATGTTATACATAACTGAGAAAAATCAGGTTTAAAATTGTATATTGATGATTATTAATTGATTAAATAACTTTATCTTAAATTTGATTTGCTATTGGGTTTTTGTTATCACTTTACTCCTTTCATGACATTTTTCAAATTAAAGATTTGATTATTAAGTGTACCTCAAACATAAAGAAAATCCCAACTCATTATATGAAATAAATGAGTAAAATCATTTATGTTATTGCAATTTTTTTAATTATTTCACTTTACAGTATTCGATGACCTTAGTCGATTACTTTGTCTAGTTAGATTTTATTACTTGAAAATTTCAAAGTCAATGCCAAGGTGTCTTGCTCGAAAAAAGTTTGACTATGAATTAATCACAGCTGCAAGTTTTACATTATATATTAACCGTTAAAACTTTTTGAAACCATAGCCATTGGTATGTTATACACAATGAGCGCTTTAAAACACCATTAGCCTATTTCATACGTTTTTCTGAGTGTGTTTATTCTATGCCATTCGAAATGTTGCGTTTTCATCAGAAACGAATTGAGCTAAAGCCACTAATACGTAATGAAATTATGAGCTACCGTTAGTAAACAAAATGTTTTGGAGGTTTGCTTCACATCCAAACATAGTACTAGATGTTTTATAAATTTTCAGTTCTATATTTGAAATTAATTGTTGGTACTTCGAATTTATGTTTTAATTTCGACTTAAGCAGATCTAAAATATGCTAAACTATCACTGCTTAAATTAAAACAAGTGGCATGTCGTTTCGGGACCTGGCATCTGATCTCGACATTACCTGGACCTACATAATCTCTTTTAATAATCTTAAGGTGCAACCCCATAGCAATCGTAATGATAGTAAAGATTCTTCAAATAAGTATTTTTTCATATTTCAAAGGTGAAGATTGTTAATACATATCCAACGACCCCTCGATTAATGGAACAATTTTACAAATTACACTGTAATCAAATTTTAAACTTATTTTTACTTCAATATTTCTTTGGATAGCAATGTAATTATTTCTGTGCATAGTGTAAGCGGAGGAATATGACAAAATGTGATATAATTTGATTACAAAATGGTTATTTACCATCCTGTTTCATTGGTTAAGTTGTCGTTTGATTCGTCTTGTAATTCATTCTTCATTTGTTCATACATATGCGTTTTTACTCACTACAACGGTTTTCATGAAATTTTGCATCTATGTTTTTGAAAGTTGGTGTTATGATATCAGGCACAATTAGTTTCTCAATACGAAACACAGTCATGCAAAATTTAAAGTCTTAACTGAGTAGAACAAAAGTTATAAAAAGTAAAAACACATACAGACAGAAAGACAAAAATCTCAGCTTTTGGAGCCTTGGTTATTCGTTAAAATATGTGAGCCTTGATGCAAGGATCACAAGAGATCTCAAGATAGTTTAAAAACTATCTGTACATATAATGTATATGTTACACATAAAATACTTATATATAATACCTTTCATATATTTATTTATTTTTTTATTCACTCAATTTATAAAAACCTCCAAATTAACCTAAACAATCACAGATATTTTTAAAGTTGATCATATAATATACAATTTGCTCACAAAAAGCTATTCATGTTATACATTATATTTATTTACATACTTTATAGTGAATTGTTTATTTATTTATGGTTTTAAAATATTATAACTAGCCTAAAGCAATTACAATGGAAAACATATTTTTCTTATTACAACATAATTGCTATAATTCAGTGCCGATTGTATTTGGATTGGTAATGAGTCAGCTGTTAACCTTACGTATGTTAAAAACGTCATGTCTGAGAAATGAGTCTTTGCCTGACATTTGAGTTCACTTAATAGGAGAACAAATTGTCCAGGTAAAAATAAAAATATTATTCAATTAGATTTAAGTGACTCTTGTTTCATATCAAGCTAAGAACAATATCAACGAACAGTGCATCTACATTCACAAAATAATAATATTTGGGAACATCATATATTAGGAAGACTGATAAAAAGTACCGCCCATATAAGTGTTTTCAGAGAATACAACCGATGATTTTGCTTAATTCGGATAAAAGGATTATATTTTAACCTTCATCCCTCCCGTATGAATAAGCACATTAAAGATGGCTCAACTTGACATTCAAGCCTACCGATAAAACTGCAGATGAATCTTTCCAAGCCTAGAGCTAAAATATGATTTTATTTATTTTTTATATAAAAATACATTAAACATAAACAAAAAACACTGTTTACTTCACCAATGTTAGCCTTATGCAAACAGTAAATTACCTCAGGAATCTCTGTGAAATTACTTAAAACCATCATAATGGAAATATAATAATGGAATTATAATGGAATTGCATAATGGAATTATATACAAGAGTTATAATTGAATTATATATAAGTGGGCATAATGGAATTATATACAAGTGGTTTCTTTATACAACTGTTGATTTAACAACAATGGTATAAAGAAACTAAAAAAATAATCAACTTAAAAGATACCGCTCTTCCTCAAACACTAGGACTCAATCTAGTTAAGTTATAAATTATATCATTCGTCAGAAATAGACTTAAAATAGCAAACACATTTTTAGCAACGTTATTTTCATTACAACCTTTTTTAAATACTTGAAAACTATTTAAAATGTGTTAAATAAAGGGTACTTTGAATTTGAGCTGTTATGGGATGTTGGTTTGTATTGAAAATCCATTACAGTACTACGACTTGGAATTATTTATACGAAAGGCATTCTCTGTCTCGCAGCGGAGGAAAGGATTAAATTCAAAGCTTCCACCCTCCAATCCTCACTTTTTAAAATTATTGGGGTGGTTTCTATTTCTTGATTAACCTTTGATTTTTATAACTGGTTTTTTGAAAATTTAAAACAATGAAATGGACGTTCCCAGCAACTATATTTGTTTCGATTATTATATGACGTATTTATTGTGTGACGAATTCTAGCAAATTCAGTATTACTTAATTTGTATTTCGAGGTTTTATTTTTTTTATAACTCGTTATAGTGAGCAGTAAATATGTAACGGTCAAACAGTAAAAACTCAATGTATAATATAAGGTCCATAAATTTGTGTGTTTATTATTCAACAACCGAGTTAATAAAACAACCAAATCTGAAAATTTTATAGAAACACTTCTCGAACTGTATTAATTAACAACTAATGTTTTCAGGGATTAAATTTTATACGGGTTCATGTCGTTCACGGGATGTTTGTCCTGAGTGTTTTCCACTGTAGTTTATACAAGGGCAATATAGAGACCCTGCAGTCGTAATTCATCGGTTTATTTATTTAGATTATTCCTTGACTTACACAACTAGACAATTCACTCATACATTTTATTCGTTTTGTGTCTTGAAATGGTGACCTTCCTAGGTAGGTATTTTAAGCCAAATATGAATGACGGATGAGTGAAGGATGATTGTGTCGCAATCTTGTAGTCTTGTTACTGACTAAAGCCGACAATTTCCTCAGACAGGACTTTTAATTAATAGCCCAACAGCCAATGACAACTAAGGGATCTACATTTTAACGTGGGATTCGAACCACAATTTTGCCTGGTTTACAAATACTAACTGATCTAATTATGAGGACTAATAATGAACGTAGTATTCAATATTGCGGACGATAATCCCCACGAGGGAACACCGCGTCCACAAGCCATCGCTCGCACAACTATCCACAATTCATAACCTCCAAGTAGCTGGATTACAGAATACACCACCGTCCATGTCATAATTTCGCACACAACAGCAAAAACTTTCACCTGGCCTGTAAGCCAATAACTTCGGTTTTTATGTACACATTAAACCGAAGAATCGTATTAGTTAGACCTCTCGAAAGACAAATATTTTTAGTTTGATGCAATAAGTTCAAAAACATATCAATTTTACTTATTTCTTTGTTCGCCATGCAGTTGATTTAAAAAAATAATTGCCATACGTAATTGTGTCTGCTGATGAGAGGTAAAGCAAAATTAAACAATAATTTCCAGTATTGTTTGAACTGATGGCCTAATTTGCTTAAACACAAATAATAAGCGAATAAACTTTCTTGGAATTCTCAAGCTAATTATATTCCACCAATAGATAGTTGACGAACGTTTAGAGAGTCTTATTCTCAACTCAAGAATCACTTATGTAGTTTAACTCCTCTTTTATTATTAGATTAAAAATTATGAAACTTAAACGGCATCAATTTTACATCTTGAGGAATGATCTAATCGATGAGTAGGTTGTTAATTTTGTGATTCAATATTTTAATTTTTAGTTTACAACATTTATTTGGTTGCTGATTTGAACTTTTGACTTCGGCAGTCGTCGTCACCCGTCAAAACGTCTGGCTTGTTGAGCTGTCAAATGTCAAAATAATGTCGTTTGTCTGGCATTTGTAGTTGTGGTTGTAGGTTGTGTTAACTTTGTTTTATGGCGTACTAACCATTGTCCAAGCTATTTAATTTATGGTGTTAAATATATCTGTTACAAGCTATCTATTTATCACGAATTTAATTATAATAGTGTCTGCATAGCATGAAAATCTGCGTTTAATTTGCTACATTTCATTTACTGCTGTGCTGCGATAGCGCTTGTGAATGCTAAAGCTAAAGCGAAAGTTAAAGAATAAAAGGATAAAAATAAAGAATATTCCTAGAGATATTATTTTTTATTTATGATCAGACTGCTGTTGAATTGCACATTTGAGGTCTCTGGAATTAAGTTATTTCGATTGGTATCGTGATTTCGTGAAGACCCTCAAGACGCCAAGTCAGGATCGTAACAAGTACGTATATAATATTAATGTCGGACTTACAAAGTAGGCATTGTAAGCAGAAATAATTGTTATACATTCAGTTATTCAGTTAATGGCATATACAATACACGTAACCAAATTAGGTAAGTTTATCCTGTAGTAATAAGGTTACCCAACTCTCAAGATGATAGTTTTTTACACTAACCTACGTGTTTAAAATCCAGAATTTCCTTACACATTTAAGGTATGCACAGTTTTCCTTTTAAGTGTGAATATATTTTATAATAATGTTATCTTCATAAGATGGTGTGAGGAACTTATATGTAGACTTTGTCCCTGTACAGGTTATGTTGGTGGTTGGATAAAGTGTCTTAGCTGGAATTTTGAAATAAACGGTATTCTCATCATGATTTACCTTGGCAAAGATAGGCCTAAATTTTGCAAATGATGAAGATCAGACTGTAAACCCAATTCTTAGTGGTGATCTAATGTAGGTCATCAATTTACCGGTTTTTAGTTGATTAACCCAATACCTATATTCTCATGATAACTGAAAATAGTAACGCCGAAGAAATATCAACAATATATCGATTTTGATTCGCCTTTGATATATTTTTAGATTTCCCCACCCCCCACTGGGCTGTAGAATGGACAAGGATATTATAATTTATCCATGGGCCATAAGATTAATTATTGGGCGAGGATCAGATCTAAAACTCATACCAAAATCTTTAAGCCTATGTTTATACAGATGTAATTGTACCCTCAAAACCAAAACTTCAACAACCCGGTATTCTAGATAGCTCAGAAAGACTGTCTGAGCAATTAAGTGCACTTTTATCTATTTAGAGTAGGCTACAAAAGTTTTTGGTTTTCTTTGTTTGTTTTAACAGATGAGGTTTAAGTTTTTAGTTTTGCATGACGTAAGTTAGCCAATTACGCAGCGAATAATTAATTTCTACAGGAATAACGCAGACTTATCGTAAACTAATTTTTATTTTTACTCCTTTCCCGATAACGAATAACGATAACAAACCTTGATACTTTGACACTGTTCAGTACACATTAGTACGGATTCGCAGGGCTCTACTGTAATCTTAAGCTTTCATGTTTGTTGCAGTTTGACTTAAACTTATTTAAGGACATTTTGTAGTCCGGGTTTGCTGGACTCATTTGTATCCTTGAGGTTAGAGTAAAACTAAAAATGTAGTCTAGCTGATGGTACAAGTTTTTATCTGCCTCAGATTAGTAAGCTGAGCTTAGAGATAACAAGTAGGCCCTATAAACTGTGTAAAAGGTTAATACACATTTTCTAATATTGTATGTACTTCTCTCAGATAAGGTCTAAGCTATAATTTTTTTTAAATTTAGTAATTTTTGCTCTAATTTGGGTTTGGGATTTAAGGATTTTTTGTTAGCTCTGGCTGAAAAACCAGAAACTGTAATAAAATGTTGTCTTGGAAGTTGGTCCTTAAGACCTGATGTATATTAAAGGATGTACGGCTTAAAAATCTTTTGAAATCAAGGTGAAATTCCAATAATACCTTATTTAAGGTTAGGTTTTGATATTTGAGTCCAGGGCATAATTTATAAAGAAAAAAGTACCGGAGCTATGGCACACCGGGTGGCTGGGGGGGTATGGAATACCCTCCAGCAGGATGGGGGGTCCGAGGGGCCTCCCCTGGAACATTTGTATAAATTGCAATTAAAATTGGTACTTTTTTACGTTTATGACAACTGTATAATGCTTAGGCCTTGTATACTTTCGCACCTTCTGTTACGGTGCGCATAGCTGTGTAAAGGAAAATAGGACTGTAAAGTTGACTTAGGTAATTCCCAAATTTGGAAAGAGTTGTACACTTTATCAAAAATCGTTTTCTGAACAGTATTAAAAGATGACGTGGCCAGAAAAGACGGTCCGGAGCCGCACCGGTGAATTATGATGTACCGAACCTGCGCTCCGGTATGCTCCGGTGAGCTCCGGCTGAAATTAACCCCTGTTTGAGTCATATTATGATAGTTAAGGTTAGGGTAAGGCCTAGCTATATATGTATTTACTGAGGCGATATCGCAGAGGTAAAGCGCTTGCCCGAAATATTGTTAAATGTCTCTGGTTCAATCCCAGTGGTGGACGACTCCCAGTCCCAGTACTAACTTACTTCTTCCATCAAGAGCGGTCAGCTCTGGCTGGCCTATGTGACTATTGCCTCTAAGGTACCTTGCAGTCATCACACAGGCTTATTGGCTTGGCAGTTAAGGTTTTCGTTTATAAAAAATAAGTTTTATAGCCTAAATATATAAAACTAAAGATAGGCATATATATAATTTATTTTAGCTTTCTTTTGAAGAGCCAAAAAAAAATGGGTATGCCATCATTTTTTCAATCAGCGCAAAATTATTACTTATTTTTTTAATAATTTTTTTAAAGTTGATAACAATAACTTTTGGGAAAACATAAAATTAGCATTTAAACTAGACCTAGCCGATACCTATTTATTTCAATATAAACATAGGCCTATCTCTACAATTATAGTGTGATTCTCTTTTGAGTACAAGATCTACTAAATGTCATCGGTAGCCTACTTTTCCTTGGATAATATTCATGATAATAATGTACCAGAAAATTTTTGTTGGTAGCCTATTTACATTAGTATATTGCGTTTTAGAAACTTAATGTCATTTATTATGATTGGTTTAGGAAGAATAAGTGTAATAATTGTAAACAGTTTTTTTAAGAATAACCTAGCTATAAATAGACTTCTTAACTTTGGAAATTTATGAATCACAACTGTACTCTGTTTACATTGTGTCTGCATTTCCAACAACAGCAATCGATTAATTGACAGCATTCTACGAGATCATCGATTAGCCTTGTTGTTTGACTAAAATTATTTGACACAATAAAATGAAGGATTGAATAGTTTTGGGCACTGCTACATTACCTCTTAGTTAGGCCTGCAATATTTTCAAGCGGTCAATCCGGGACAACTAACCAAGGATGCTCCAGTGTGTGACACACCGGGGGGTTTGGGGGGCATGGAAGGTGAGCCTCCCCCGGAAATCTTTGGAAATTTTAGAGGAAAAGGGTTAGTTATAGTTAATTTTTGCAGCAAAAATTAACTTCAAGCAGGCCTATTTTGTGTCCAGATTATTGAGTCAAACTAATAAGTTTTTATGTAGGCCTAAATATAGGTAGGCTACTGAGGTAAAATTTACTTTTGAAAATCTTATAATCTGGCAAAAATGTTTAAAAGTTTTAGAGTAAAATTGTGAATTTTAATGATTTGAAAAAAATTATTGTTATTTTTTGTGTTGTGACAAATCAATTTTTACGATGGTAAAGTGTAATAATAATTCATTACATGAAACAAAACTTACAATTAATTTATTTTACTTCAATGAGAAATACCAATGTTTTTTATGCGAATGAAATACAACTTAAAAACAAAAGTACATATATTATATAAGAATTTTTTCTTCTTTCTTCGTTGGACATCAGGAAAACTGGCTGGGACACCGGGACAAGAGCAAAATACCGGGACTGTCCCGGTCAAACCGGGACGTATGACAGCCCTACTCTTAGTTTAATAAGATAGGAGATATATCAGCCTTATCAAATCTTACTCCATTTAATAGGCTATGAAACTATCCCCAATAGTGCATTTTAACCCAGATATTAAGCAATAAAATTAAGCAAAGTGTATCATATTAAACCTTTGACAGAATATTGAAAAAGGGATTTTTGTAAGTTCAGGCCGTACATGAATAAAGTATTCGATGTTGATTCCCTGTTATAACATAAATTGATGTTGTTTTGTTTTAGGAACATACCTTACTTAAACTTAGTAAATTCCGAATAACGACATGTTTTTATGGCCACCTTCTGCAAGTAAATGGAAGCACCAGATTCAACGACAATTCATTTAATTTCATTGGTACCAGCACTCACCTCAACATACTATTACGGTAGGTCCATTGATCAATTGCTACTAATTTAGTTATCTTATTAATTTAAACTTTGCTCCTACACAGTGGAAGAAGGTGCAAGGTTTCATTTTTCTCATTAGACAAGTTTAGCCTGACTTATTTCATCGTAGGGAAACAATGCAATTTTTTGAAATTATCAAAAGTACAACGAGAAAACACATATCTAAGGGAAAAATAAAACTGTTTTAACTGGTTATTTTAAAGAAAAACATGACTCAGACAAAATATTTGTGCACCACTGGTGGCCACGGTGTGTCTTAATTAACTTCAACTACAAACATTTAGTGAAGATAACAACTCAGCAAAACTCCGAATGAACTTTAGAAAGGCATAAAATAAAGTAGAGACACCTCATGTTGTTACATATCGGTGTTGATTCAAAGTGCATGGTTGTATAATATGATCCCATTCGCTCCTTGGTACTGTGAAAAGTACAACAGTGGCAGTTGCCGCGCAACCATGACAGCTACTGACCTCATGTGTATAGGCCCTAAATTGTAGATTGGGTTTTTGCTAAATGTTGCTGTTATGTATTTTTAATTATTTTTATTCTTGTTTTTTGCTATTATTTTTTCCCAGGGTCCAAACCCTGAGAAATTTTCAAAGACACTGCCGAGAACTCATAAGTTTAGGCAATTTATAGTCATAACTACATACTGTTGGACCCGAGATATCTGATCTGATTTAAACTTATCCATAGGCATGCGCAGACCTCCAACCTTCGGAGTGCCAGCAGGTTGGTTTTGACAAAATACCTTAACTAACACAATGAAGCATTCTTGGCAAATTTGACCTATAAAATGTAAGTATATATTTCATATTTATGACTTTAAAACTAAATAATATTATTTGTAAATAGATTTATATGAGCCGATGCTTTAAAGCGGCGTTTTTGTAACCAGTACCTAAAAATAATGGGTTGTTACTGACCGAAATACAATACAGGCCTACATAGCCTATATTTAAATTTGCAAAATAATAGATTCTCAAAGGTCCGTAATGTAATGCTAAGTAACAGAAATTAAAATCAATCAGTAAAAATTCATTGTTTTGTTTCCTAATCTGAAAATACAACGTTTTAGATATATAAAATTTGGAAAAGCGATTAAGGGTAGCAAGAACTCACTGGGTAGCTATGACCTGTTCTTCTGTCTACTCTTCTTGCTTGTAGAAGTACAAGGAGCACCCAACCATTCATCCGATTTTAACCTTCCGTGTTAGAATATGACAGTGGTATGTATATAGGATTAATTTTTGAGATGGGTCCATCTCAAAAATAGGATCCGAGTAAACTGAACCGGGGTTTAGGAGGGTATATCAAACCTCGGAGGGTATATCTGGGTATCCCAGAAAATTTGGATATTTTGAAGCGAAACGGGTCGTTTTAGACAATCTTAGTAGTTTAATTTTAACTTCAAGCAGATGTTCAATGCGCCGAAAATGTTGGGTCAAACTAAAGTGTTTGAATATTTGTAATAAAATTATAAATTTTCAAACGGACCTATTATTTGGCGGGGCAAATAATAAAAGTTTGATAAGTTTACTTATTCGAACTACTAATGTAATTACTGTTGATCAACTGTTCTTTATTTCAGCCAGTGTTTAACATCTTGTCGTAAGTTTATAGATTACATGTATAGTTAGCCTTTGAATGTGTGTTTAAGGAGGATATTTTCTTTTAATATGGCTAAAGGCTAGCAGGGTGACTGAAAACAAAATAACTTGCCTCATTTTGTTTAAAATGACCTTGTGGTCATGGTATACAATCAGGTGCGGTGAGTTTTGTAAAAGTTGTAATGTTGCAAGGAAGTACAGATTCGACAACTGTTTGTGATCTGCTATAAGCCGAAGCCGATGCCCAATGCCTATACTGGCCGCACTACTATATTGGTGATGATAACATAACTTGGCATATCGGCTACATCGGTCACTGTGTATGCACATATCGACTTGAAATCAAGATCCCTCATGTAGGGAGATCAGGTGAAATTTATTAAGTAACTTATAAGATTTTATAACAAAATGTTGATATGCGGGAGGATAGATGTCCGGTATTCTGCCTGCCACAGAGATGACCTTAGGCATGAGTTATTAAAATAATTCTCACCATATAAAACTGGCGTAAGGCTACGGTACTTGACGATTACACCGAACAGAAAGTGAAGTTAAATGTGTACTATGTCAATAGAAGGCTTAAGGTTAGGCATGCCATGGCACTGATGGCCTGCTGCGCACGCCTATAGGCTGATCCCTGTCAGGATTTTTTAAAATATGAATTACAGTAGAGTCCCACAAACCCGGACTAATGTGGACCGAACGGTGTCCGGGTTTGTGAAATTTCCGAGTTATCGAAAAATGAATAAAAATAAGAAAAAATAAGAATAGTTTCTGTTATTTCTATAAGAAATCATTTATTTATTGCATAGTAAAAATACAAAAACTACATTAAAAGCTACAAAAAAATGAAAGAAAAACCAAAACTGTTTTATATGTGTCACACCATGCTCTGGCCTTTAATCTCAGTGCACTTTATTGCTCTGGTAGGCTTGCCGAGTTATCCAGAATTCCGGGTTTGTGGGACTCTACTGTATCTGCAAATTTTAGAAGGCCTAAAACGCTCTCTCAAAATTTGATTTGAAATAAACTTTGATTTCCTCATTACTCTAGGTATACCAAGTTTTGCTCTAGGATAAAATATAGACAACCTAAATATATCAATCAGTTGTTTTGGTTAAAAATGGCCATAACGATAACATGGGTACTTTGACGGGCTGTAGAATGGAAACCGGATTTCCCCCCATCTTGTGGCCAGCTTCAATCGATTTCTCATGGCCGCAAAATCTATATAAAATTAAAAAAGTATTTTGCCCTTGGATGAAAAAAGTATTTTGCCCGTACTAACAGAGCATAGTAATAATTTTTTTTTCAATAGTATATTTTGCAACAAGGGCATAAACTGAGGTTTTGCAGGCTCGAGATTGTATTTCAAATTTAAGATGAAGTCGAGAATTTGAAACAATCAAGAGCTGCAAAACACTTTTGGCCGAGGTGCGAACCGCATTTTTCACCACACTACACAATGAAATATATATACCCTATACAACATTAAAAATCTGATTTTTATTTGGCATACTTGACAATGGAGTCATACTTTTTTTTTTGAGTTTATTAGCAATGGACTTCTTTGGCATGGTTTAAACAAACACAGCTACGAAAATCATATGATCACAACTATTCTGTCTTTGTAACCTATTGAATGCTGTATGACAGCACAAGATGCCATATCTGTGTGTGTGCTGTGTCTTGTATGCGCGAGATGTGATGTCCTCGCGTTCTTTGAAGCAAATATACGATCAGCTGACTTTCGGCCCTAGGGACGAAAGTTTTCGATCTTCTGGCGGAAAAGAGTTAGTTTCAGCCACCAAAAGATGTTTGTAAAACCAGTGATTGTATAGTAGTGTGTTGGAAATTTTATTTATTATTGGAAAATTCTTTGCTTGTAGTTATTATTTTTTATTTCTTTGTACCTGTATGTGAGATTATATTTGGAGCCAAATAATAAACTGGATATAGAAAAAAGAGCTATTTACAATTTTAATTTAAACCATATAGATAGGCTAATATATTTTATCGTAAAAATATTGAAGTTGTTAGTTGTTATGAATTAAACTAAAATAATGAATGTGTATATGAACTAACCACAAACTAAGTTCGTACTTCCCGATAGGTGAGTTTCATTTATCCCCCACCGTTTGTTGTTTACCGCTCCAAGGTTGGTTATGCCCTCTTTGATTCAGATCACAATATAGTTCACCAAGCTGATGGCATGTCAAGTTCTCCAAATTACTTAGGTAGGACACATCATATTTTACATAGTTTGTTTTTGAGCTTGAAGAGAAAATCCTATATGATGCCTAAATTCAATCTCCTTTTTTAATTTCTTTATTAATGATATGAGGAGCCAAGTCCCAAACAATTTTGTATGTATAAAATTACACAATTATAATATTTTTAATTTTTTATTGTTATATTTTTATGATCTACTATATATTTGTCAAATACCAGTGACCTATCATCGCACAGCCCAAACTATACGACCTAGGACCTTGAAATTTTGCGTGGACGTTCCTTTCAGGGCGTAGGCATCCGCTAAGAACAGATTTTTCTAAATTCAAAGTTTTAAGGGGTTTTCAGCGAGGTCAAAGTTTTGAATTTTTTCCATATAAAAGTATGTTGGGCCATTTTTGTTTACATTTTCAATGTTCATTCAATCAGTCAGCTGGTAGTTAGCTTTACAAATGTAGGTATGACGATATTACAGCTGCTAACAATTTAATTTCTTTTATAATGGTTTTGGTTTTTATAGTTTTTTGTTGATTTATTTTAAGTATATAATTATGTGCTATATAAAAGTTACATTTCGTTTAGTTTAAGTATCTCATCTGTTTAAGAAAAAAATCTGTATATGAGACACCCAGCGACCGAATAATAATATTAATAATATTCTTTCGTCGCTGATGGCACCATCTTTATCTCGGCAGCTGGAGTTATCGTTTTTCTTTCCTATACCGTACATTTGTCAAATACAACTGACCTATCATCGTACAGCCCGAACTATTGGACTTCGAACCTTAAAAATTTGCACGGACGTTCCTTTTATGGTGAAGGTATCTGCTAAGTAAGTTATATATTTCCAAAATTCAAAGTTGTAAGTTGGTGGAGAAGAGGCTTTAAAACTTCCAATATAAATGTGATTGTCGATCTTTTGTTGACATTTCCAATTTCATTCAAGCAGGCAGAGGGTAATTAGCTTGACAAACGGATACGTTGTTACGGCTGTTTAATAATTTAATTCATTCATCATGGCTGTTTGGTTGATTTTTTTAGGTTATACGTAGTGTATAAAAGTTACCTTTTTTTAGTTTATATTTAATCCATAAATTAGTTTTTCTACCTTATCTATTTAATCATGAACAAACTATGAGGCGCCATCTTCATTTAGGCAGCGGGAGTTATAGTTTTTTCTCTCATGGCGTCCTCAATGTATTACAATCATGCCCTAAAACAATTTGGCGAATTCCTTTTTCATCTATCGATGTATAAACATCGATTCGATGGTGTGTCCCGGCTTTGCACGAAAAATTTAAGTGCTGCAATCTGTGGTTAACCTTTAAAATTATTAATAACCGCCCATATATTACGTTGTAAACTGAGTGAAGCAAGTTTGAAACACTGCCAACTGATAGTGCTACTGTTTCGAACTTTCATCGCTTTATCGTACTTAATTGATACTCTATTTGATAATTCTGAGACGTATTGGCAAATTGTCGACCAATTACCGTAAAATTGACACTTTTAACGGTAAAATCGGTCCAGCCGTTCTCGAGTTATGATTTTGAAAAGAAACCCGACATTATACACTGTGACTGTCCACAGTGTGACATAAATGTTTTTAAGACCTACTCAATGCCATAACAGCGTTATATTTATATAAACAGACCTATTTATTTAAACAGCTATTCATATAAACACATTTCATATTCTTTGATAAAACTCTTTTTTAATTCAGGCCCTTCAGATTCGAGCTATCAAGGTTGAACTATAATTTTTATCGTGAGCAAAGCCACGGGAACTGTTAGTATAATAATATTTTGAAAATTGTAATTCTTTTTACATTTCTCCAGAAACATTTTTTCATAGGAATTGTTTCATCCTTTCATTTGTGTATAATGTGTTGTAAATATTTTAATGTTTTTCACTAATTTCATAAGGTCTATTTTCAATTTACATTATTTTATTTATATTAATACACTTTTGTTCTTTCAGAAAGATATTCTCTTCAATAGCCAATGTGCATTGAACTTCAACCATTGGGTTATGGTCGTGGGTGTCTCTCTGGTCTGTGCTGCAATTATGTTCAAATTGTCATCACACATGCTGTATTCGTTGAGGATCAAATATTTTTTATCATTTATGTTTTTGATATTGTTGTATGTTGATGTTTTACATTATATATTAAAATATAAAATTGCATTATTTTACTCATTTTTACTCCACCAAATTTGTTCTATATTTCTTAACAAGATTAAAAAGAGGGATTTGCATATTTGAGACCTTTGGTTTGGTATAAAGTGCAAGATTTATTGAACACTTCATATGGTCGAGAATATGCCAACCAATTTCATTAAAAAAGTATTGAACGAGGCGTTTCTCTTTAGTATGTTGAAATCAGCTGTACCTATAATTTACTTTATATATAAAATAAAACTAAAAAAGGATTTATAGCAAATATTATTTTTCTGAAATGAACAATGGTTATTAAAGAACGGTTTTGCAGGTGACAAACACATAACAAAAACAGATGATTTTTTTGTAGAGTAATGAAAATAATTTTTGTTTTATATCTGAGGCCCTTTTCTCAATACGCGATTTTTGACTTCCAGTTGAATCGGGCTTTTTTTAAACGGCGTAAGTCCAATTTTTTTTTATTTTCAGGTTTTGGTGGTATTGTACTCTTTAACTAGATACATCGATTTGCTTTGAAAGGGCTTACCTATAATGAATGGTTATGGATGAAATAAGCATAGCATTTCTGTGATTTGTTCTAAAAGGGCGTATGTCAACAAAGCGTTATATGGCGTTTTGGACCTACGCCCTTTTGAAAATAAACAGTTTTTTCTTGTTTTCCGAAAGTTTACTTTTTAGGACTTACGCCCTTTAAAAAAAACCGATTCAGTTACTTTACGTAAGTTTTTTTCAGAATGTATTTCAGTTAAAATTATTGTGAAATAGACATTGCTTCCAACTTTGTAAAATGTGTTGTAATGGCAATACAATGAATTTGAATTTATTTGTCGCATGGCAGAATGATCATCCGACACTAAGTCGAAGAGTGTGAAATTGCCCATTTGATCATGTATGTTCCACTACTAAAATGAATCCACAAGGTTTCAATCCGGTATCAGACAAACCAATGGTATTATCAGACTGCTGCTGGTTGTCGCATCAACAGTCATTTTCATATAATATGAAAGGCTTAATATATTTCTTGGCTTCACTGAAACTTATTTTCTGTGAGGACAAAATAAATTGCATTTTGTGAAAACCATTTTGTTTCTTTACACTTCTTCCATTTCACTTTAAATACATCTTAAATATTTTACCATAACCTATGTTAAGAACCATTCTTAACATTTGAGGTCAGATCTACAACTATCCTTCAAGTAGCTTTTGTTATACGGTAAAACATTTGAACACTTTTAACATTCAAAATTATTTTTTATTTGTAACTGTATGAATGTTGTTTTGTTTCCTTTGAGTCTTAAAAATGATAGGTTTAATGTCACCACCATGGTACATTGCGAATACGTTCGTCCTCATACGCGACATCGGAGCGTACTCCTAGTTACAATACATATCAGTTTTATCAAGGGCCTTTGTAATAATCTATTGCCTTCTTAAATCGATATCCAGGCCGTATTGTTTTGACAACATTATGACAGTAAAAGCGTTAACTAATGTGAAATAAACAAAGAAAAAACTTATATGCACAAGGAATATTTGAAACAATCAATTGGGCGAAGTGTAAATTAAAACATGACCGTAATACTTCATGGAGATTAATTAAAAGTAAGAGAAACAATAATTTTACAACGTTAAACAAGTGGCAGTATGATGAAAAACGGCCAGAAGATACGATAAGAATCCTTGGAGTACAGAAAAACACAGCTCTATGTAAAATGTCAGACGGAAACAAGAATTAATAATCCCTTTGAAATGGACTGAAACCAGTAAAACATCTGTCTTGTTTACATTCCCACATGAGATCTCTAAACGAAACAGTTTACTCTTAAATATATTTTTTTAACTTCTCTTGGTTTTAGATTAAATATTATTATCTGATAGTTTTTAGTGACATTTCCAGGAGATAAAGGGAAATTCAATAGGATACATGGCTACGGCAAATAATAGCAACATGTTAAAAAAGAAGACAGTTCGCTTCCACCTACTAGAACTTTAAAAAGTTAAGTTGTTGATTGGCTTCGACATAATTAATCATGCGCAAACCTTTTCAAATTATTCTTGTAAACCTAAAGATATTATTTTAACTTTTAATATTACACTTTTAAGTTTTTTTAAGCACCTTTACTTATAATGAGTTGATGTTTTATCAAGATGAAAATCTTCTTGTAAAATTTAATTAAATTCCTAGAAGCTTAATTTTTAACGCGGAAAGGTCTTGGGTAGGTCTAGTATTAGATAATAAAAATAACCTTAGGTGTATTTTTCTAAGGTACACAATAAATAAATATTTGTGCGCCTTCATGCAAATTGGTTGTCCTATCAACAAGCGCTTGCAAACACAACTACCAGTCAGGCTCAAAAGAAAAAATATACCAAGCTCATTAATATTCAAACTATTAATTAGATAATCAACCAAGATAGCGAGAGGACTAGCTTGTAAGCCCTAATGTGCTGTTGAAACATAAATTATAAAGCAAAAATATTTACCCGTGGGTTTGCTTACAGAATAATTACAGTATAACCGTGGTATAACGAATCTAAAGACTGAATGAAAAATATCTTACGAAAATGTATATCAAAGTCTATTTACTTATTTTAGTGGAATCTGGGCTTGTGTGGTCTAATGTTTTACATAAAGGGATTGATTTTATCAAAGTTCTTTATATCAAGATTTTCTGTTATTGTTTGCTCTTGAGTTTACCTACAATTTTTATGAATCAACTGATAGACTAACAATTTATTTGCAATTTGAAACGACTGACAGCAGAAGTAGTACAGTATACAGAATTTGTTTGGTTTATACTTGTTTTAATGATAATTTTCCTTCTCGCACAAATATTGAGAACTAGTGTAGATAATCTATAATATTTATAATTACACTTCTCTTGTAAAAGCACAGTTTAAATATCTAAAATCAACCAAACAATTTTCTCATTAGTGGTAATAAATGACTCCAAGTATTATTGATTTTCTTTTAGTTCAATCTCTGCTCAATTAATTGTACTATTTATTATGAACATCTCATTTTCTAACTCCGTATTTTTTACCAAGGATTTATCTGTAATTAGCTGTATGGGGAAAAGCTCTTTCGTTTAAAAAGATCGTCATAGATATTCCTATAATGATTTTAAAATTATAGTACAGTCTGTCGTTTAATAAAAAGCTACCTTCCTTATTATTCAGGGGATTTAGTCTCAAGAATTAACCACAGAGGGCATCAGGCTCTTAGGCTTTTACAAAGAAGCAAAATTAAATGAAAAAAACCGCAAAATTTTTGATTTATTTATAATTATCTTTCTATACCTATAAAAGGCAAAGCCCTCACTCACTCACTCACTCACTCATCACTAATTCTCCAACTTCCCAATAACCCAGAAGGCTGAAATTTGGTACACTGTTTCTTTAGGCATTAAATAGGAAAACTAAGTAGTTTTCATCCTGATCTGACCCTCGGACTCCACCACAGACCCTCTCAAAGATCCCATAATATCCTTATGACAGAATATAAATTGATGAAATGTTTATATTTAAAGAGATGTGAAAGAGCAAGAAAATTAGTAGAATGTCAAACCAGCTGTCAGAATCAGAACATAAAATAAATCACTGACTAGAGATACTTAAAAGACCGTCCTTGCTTATAACAGCTGTTTTTGAAAAGGCTAATGTAAACCATTCATTTTATCTACATCATTAGAAAAAATACTTTGCCTTTGTCTTTTAGCGAATTTTATTGATGGAATTATTAGTATATGTCTCACGGCAAGACCTAAGCCCGAGACCATAATAACTTTTCATTTTGGAGCTCCCAGAAGCAAAAACACTTTTCAAACTATATTTAAAGCTGAAAACACAGTACATTGTCCCTATAGAAAAATTCTATATCTAGGTTATTACTCAACACATTGTGATAAGACTTGGCATGGGGCTTTTTTGGTTCAGATTCGCCTGATATTGTTTTAAAACCACCAAACTTTTGCATGACTGTTGCAGTAGACCTGCATATTCATTTCCCATGTTATTATTATGGAAGAAATAAAATAAGGTCATGCACATAGTCTGGAGGTCTACTGCTACAGAGGTATTTTTATGTTCAAGGTAGACCCAAAAAACCTTAGAATTTTTTTGACATTGAATCAAGGCAATTTCTACATTTTACGTACATATACTTTCATGAAACAGAAAACTGCTTTAGGATTCTCTAAGTACGCAAGGTCTGCTGTGACGGAGATATTTATATTATCTTAAGGGCCACTATATACAATGCATGTGAGCAGATTCAACGATATTGGGCATAAGCCTTCCCAGGGCAGTGGCACCCTTGAGGCCTTTATCGGCGGGGCGCTGAATCTGCTCACATTCATAAGTACAGGGAGGCCAAATAGAAATACATCGTGCGGGGGGCAGCAATAGAATAACTCCAGTCGCAGCAGACCTGCGGACTTTGAGGATTCCTAAAAACATATTTCTGGTAATGAAAGTCCATCTTCTTTTTCTTTCATATTTGTCCAATAACACTGACCTATCACTGCACAGCCCAAACTTCTTGACTTAGAACCTTGGACCTTTGCATGAACGATCTTAAGGGCGTAAGCATCCACTAAGAACGGATCTTTTAATTCGAAGTTTTAAGGGTTTTTGGCGGGGTCGAAGTTTATAATTTTCCTACGCAAGTGGAATGGATGATATTTTTTTTAATTTTCAGTGTTCATTCAACAAGCAGGTGGTTCAGTTTCAGATATGGATACGATTTTACAGCTGATTTATAATTTGGTTACTCTCATAATGGTTTATGGCTGTTTATTTTTTATTTTTAAGGTGATATGTACTATATAGAAGTTAAATTTAGTTTGGTTAGTTTAATTAAAGTCGTTAATTCGTTTTTGTACCTTATCTGTTTAATCATAAATTCAGTATGTGGCCCTGTCCTCATTTAGGCAGCGGGAGTTAGTTTTTATCGTGAGCAAAGCCACGGGCAACTGCTAGTTTGTAATAAAATAACCATTTGTATCACCTTTTGAAAAAATATGCTTAGCGGATGCCTACCTCCTAAAGGGACCGTCGCTGCAAAGTTAAAACTTTCCATGTCAAGTAGTTTGAGCTGTGCATTGATACTGACTAGTACTTGGCAAATTATAGTAGATTTATTAAAGATCTCATGCACATATTTTTTATCCCTATAATTTTATTTTAGGTAATAACAATTTACTGTTACCAACTCTCAAGGTAAGTGACTAGTGCCAATTTAGGAGAGAGAGATAGGTGTGATCATAAATCTCATGGCCTGGGTATAAAAATTAAATAAATGAAATATATTTTTATACTAAATCTTCCATCTCTAGAAATAAAGTGGATTAAATCAGATTTATATGGCAGTATAGGCTCATTAATTTAAATGAATATATCAAGAAGAGTCTTAATCCAATCAGTTAAAACATTATTGAGTGCGACTGAAGTGGAAGAACTCACTGTGATCGCCCCCCGGGTTGAAGGTGAGGAAATTGTGGCTGTTAAGGAGACGTATTAAATTGCGATAAATCTTGATTGAAAGTTATAAGAACATGAAAAAGCAATTATTAACTCATTTTGTTTTAGTAATAGAACAGAAAACAATTATGAAAATGAATTTAGTGTGTTTCATCTAAATTAAGTCAATGCAATTGGTAGATTTGATTGTTTTATAAATATATTTTTTACTTTATACATGATTCTGCCTTAACCTTGCAGTACAGGACTTACAGATAGGAGATAGATTTGGCGATCCCACCCGTTTACCAAGTACTTTCCATGCTAACATAAAATTATCAGGAGATTGTTATGCGAAGTGGATAGACAACCTAATTACAATATAAATTTTACTGCTAGTAGAAAAATCACACAATAAGATTTGAGTGTAAAATGTAGCTTTCATGTTTGTAATTAATAGTTTTGAAATATTCACTCACAAGTGAAAGTTAGTTTATAGAGAAATGTTTTATGAAAATACAAATAGTTATATGAATGTTGAAATCTAAGTCTGTTATGTTGCATTAGATTTTTTGCTTTTGCATTATGTTTTTGATTTTTTGCACAACAACCAAGATAAACTTATAAAAAATATATGGCCTTTATTATAAACGGTCCTCAGGGTATCAAGATGCTAAAGTTACAGGATCTTAAACGAGACTAGTATCCTCTTAACTTGATATAATCTAAATTAAGAAAATAATTTTAAATTTTAAATTATTAAATAAAAAGCAGAATTCAGAACTGTTTTCATGATATTATTTTAGAGCAACAGTGTTTTAAAGTTGTGGTACAAACCTTTCTCTATAAAAAGTTTAGTTACTGAATTCATAGACTCACTCAGAACCTACTTTTATTTCATTTTTATTATTTATTCACTCTATCTAATTTGTCGAAACATATACATTTGACGTTGGTTTTGTAGTGGTCAAGCAAAATTATCATTATTTTGTCGACCTGTCACTCGCATATGGTACTGATATTTTATTGTGTCAGGAAATGGGAACAATCAATAAAAAAGTATTTGCATTTGATTAAAACTAGTTCAGATTGCATAGCTCCATCCTGCAACGTAGGAGAATAAACAGAACTACGAAATACATTCCTGCCTAAGAGAGATCATGAACGATCTAGCGACGTCCATATGAATTGAAATTTGATGGATACCGTTTAAATCTTTACTTTTCATGTATATCCTATTCAATAACAAAACCGATTTCGTATCAATTGCAGCTCATTGCCAGCAATCAGTATGTTATGATTATGATTCACATTAATTGATTAGGAATCTTCGGAAAATAGATTATGCGTATGAATGTGTCCAAAAAAACTTAAATTTCTCATAAAGAATACTTTCATTTTTTACTGTTTTGAAAACTACAAATAGTATTACTAATGATAAATCAAAGGATAGATACTAATTAGGTTTGCCTTCACTTATAGTGTCATTTTCAGATATGCCAACAAACTTAGAAAGCTTATAACTGAAGTTCTCTTAATAATTAATGAAAATACCGTAATCCTACTAATATTAAAAGTGTGAAAGTTTTTGAATTAGATTGCCGTCATCGATGTGAATAAACGATGTTTGTCATGTTATGTAAATCAGCTCTACTCGTAACAACGTATCCATACGTTGACGAATTGTGTAAACATATAAACCCAAGTCTAATTGACGGATAATGAAACAGTTCAGGAGCAATACCAGCTGCCTCAATCTTTGAACGTGGGAGAAGCCACTGGTGAAATATAGTTATATACTAATAATAATTAATAATTTAATGAAAAATATACCCCCGTTGCAGCAGACCTGCATACTCAGCGAATTTCAAGTGCAAAACAACATATTTCAATCCATCATAGCAATATTTGACATGTTTTGGCAAGCTCCATAAGAATAACATGAGGAATGAGTATGCAGGTTTGCTGCTACAGGTGTATTAAAACTGGGTGGTTTTAATTCAATATTTAGTAGATCTAAACTAGAAGAAGCTATTTACCAAGTTTTATCAAGATATGTTGAGAAATAACCGAGATATACAATTTTACTTATTTTCCATAAGGTTAACATTGGGGCAACGTACTGTGTTTACCACTTTCAATATCTCGGTAGCCAATGGACATAGAGCAGTGATTCAAAATACTAAATTGTTTGTTTTTTTGAGCTGAATTCAATGGTGCCAACGATAAATTTTATTGTTCTATGTAAAAAACTCAAAAAACCCATTTTTTGGGGGGTTTATCCCCCTTTACCCCCCCTTCCGGTAGTCCGATTGGGCTGGTTTACGAACTCGTCCGAGGGATTACCACTTTACATGTCTGTACCAAATTTCATTAAGATCGGACCATTTTTACGGCCGCTATCGTGCTCACAGACACATATATAGATATATATATATAAATTCGAACGAATGGTGTTTTCTGCTTCTGGTGGCCCCAAAATGAAAAGTTATCATGGTCTCGGGCTTAAGTCTTACCATGAGACCTACGGTAATAGCTTCTTCCCTATAGGGGAAATTCGCTAAAAATCACAGGATCCCTTATAATACTAATGACGATTTTTGTTATACTTTAATTCTTGATTAGAGCCATACATCGATGAATTTTACATCGATCATAAGACGGACCAGGAGAATATAAAATTCAGAAATAATGGAAATGATAGAATTCATGAAAATCCCTAAACAGAAAATGAATAAACATAAATTCTAAAATAGTTACTTAGACGTTGCAGGTTTCCTCTGTTTTGAATATTCAAACGAGAAAACAGGCGGTTTGTTAAAAAACAACAATACAACTCACTCTCAGTGACGGAAATATCTTCATACCTCCGGTAAATCAAAGTTTCCTCTGAATGTGTAGCCCTCAGAATTTCATTAGGCTACTCTTGAGTTTATGGTTGGTCGACGAGTACTTTTGACTCCATACCATTCAGGCCAGCAGAGACTGTTATTGACACGAAAATCAATAGTGTCAACTATGCTGAACAAATCAAATATAAGTGATAGTTTTTAAATATAATTGCAAGGCAACTTAAACCCAAATGACGTGGCTGCATCGCTTTTGCTCCACGGTTAAGGGTCATTTTGGAAACGTCGCTTTTGCTCCACGGGTCAGCAGGTAGATTTCAGAACCGCCTGAAACATCGCTTTTGCTCCACGAGAGAGGGGCCTGCTCTTCCTCTCCACACAATCTCTCTTTCCCTCACATCCATGTTCTTACTTGAAAAATGTCATTTTTAACGTAATACTGCAACTTTACTTTTTTCCTTATTGAAAATATTGAGTTTTGAAAGAATGTTAAACTTCTTCAATTGTAAGAGTAACCGCGAGTAAACAATATTGTGTAAAAGAAATAACTTACATAATAAAATGTGTTACTACAGTATTTAATACTTATCAATATTTAATTTATTTTTTACAATATTTAATTAATAGAAACAGAGAAGCCTTTTGACAAAAGGTAAAGATTTTAGGCATGAGCATGGAGCAGAAAACCCCGTTTGAGCCGTAAGAGTATATTTTCCCTGGGCATCCGTAACTAATTAACCTTATTATACTTAATTCAAACTTAGTATAGTTGTCTTCCTTTTCAATCTGCTGAAACTCTGTTTTATATTAATAAAGCTGTTTTGAGACCAATATTGGTACCTATAAAAAGTAAAGTTGAAATCAATTGAAGGTCACATTATTTTAAAGCTACTTGGTTTATTAAAAAAAAAAAATCTGCAAAAATGAAAAAGTTTTAATAAATCTAGTGACCTTGAATCTCATGCTCATGCCTAAAAGCTTCATCTTGTGTTATAAGGCTTTCCTGCTTCTAATCGTGATTTACTGTATAAAAAAAATGAAAGATGGGTAAGACATAGAAATACTAGTAATACTATTTTATTACTAGTACTTGGAACTTGGAGTTTGGAGGTGAGCGAAAGAGAGAATTTGGGGGAGAGGAAGCGCAGGCCTCTCTCTCTCTCGTGGAGCAAAGGCGATGTTTTGGGCGGCTCTGAAATCTACCTGCTGACCCGTGGAGCAAAAGCGATGTTCCCAAAATGACTCTTAACCGTGGAGCAAAAGAGACACACGCAATGACGTACCGTACGTGTACTTACATTAAAAATATACATTCAATATATCAAAACATATTTTCATCATAACAGCATTAATATCCAAGGTTAAATCTACAAATAATATTTTATCATGGCGTAACATAATTCCATAACACGGTACGTGAGGATCAGGTTTTTAATTTTAGAAAAATAATAGCATTGAAAGCAAGGAATAAAAAAAATCAAACGTATGATTGAAATTATAATTTTTTGTTAACTATACTACGTTTGCTTCTAGTATTTTGTTAACATAGGAGATACGAGTTTACTTCATCTTAACCCTTTCCTCCATACCTATCTCGGCTTCAATCTCCAGAAGATTTGTGTTCACTGGTCAGTGAAATGGACTGAGATTTCCCCATTTGATGTGAGGTAGGACTCTGAATACAGATTTACTTTCATTTTAACATTCTAAGGACCTTCCTGGTTGCTCTTGTCCCAGGAGGTATATTAGAGCAGGCTTTATGAGCTAATATGAGCTGGCTCTTATGGAATACAGAATAACATAATCAGAATAGCATTAATCTGTCCCGTATAATCCATAGGGGAAACTGAGTATTTCCCATCACTGCACTTTATTACAATAGTTTTCAATAGCAATAACAGTAGTGTGAGATTTATTAACCCGTTTTTTCCTTTACATTTTTTGTGGTTTTTCTCAATTATCGAATAAATTAATTATTTCTTCAATAATTTTACTGGAAAGTTTAATTATTTTTCAACTCGTTCAAATTGTTAATATAAAACTTAAATACTATTTAAAATTCCAAAATAAATAGTGGGATTACATTCTCACTTAAACTTAGGTTTACTTACCTAAAAGTAAGGCATTCGCTATTTAAGGAAAAGTAAAAGTTTGTGTTAAGCCCTTGAAATTTCAATCAATTTGTAAATAAATCAATATTACTACACGTATCAAGTACAACTACTTTGTTATCAATAAATATTCAACTATGCTATGTTGCTATGTTAAATACCATTACTATGTCATACCAATCGCTATGTATACTGTATACAGGTGAATACGATCGTTTTCCTACTCATCCCGCCTTAATTCCACGAATCCTCCGATAAAAAAATGCAATACCCCAAAAATAAATGTTCATTGTAATGACATTGCATCAAAATGTAGGAAAGGAAGAAATTCTTTCTTAATTCTATATACTGGTCTTTTATTGGGTTTTAATTAAACATATAAATAAAAAAATTAAATAGTATATGCGGAGGAGGGTTGAGCGAGTTTGGGCGAAGGGAGCACCATCGCAATGCATGTTGGGTCAGGAAGCGCTATCTGTGGATACAATAAAAGTAAAAGAAAACAACACTCTGCTCTTTATGAGAATGAGCAAGAGAATAAATGAAACATGAAAAATTACGTTTTTACCGTGATTTTATTATCTTTTTACATGGATAGGCCGAAATCCGGAAGATCTGAGGTGTCCTGTATGTACATTTCTGCGCTACTTACTTATGTCTTATTATACAGGGTGTCTATAAAATAACTCCAGGGTTTTGTGGTAAAATATTTTAATGAAGTAAGAAACTTATGTCAATGAATAATACATGATTTTAAATGTGACGTTTTCCAGTTTTTTTTAGCAATTTAATCAAGTTCAATTTGAGCTTCGTTGGTGGAACGGTACTATCCACCTCCTCCCATGTGTTGGCTTGCATGTCTGGGGGACGGTTGCCACACAATTGATTATCTGTTGCCTGAGATGGTCAATATCACGCATTTTCGAAATTTTCTTTGTACACTCGCAGATTTAGTTTGTATTAGCAAAATAAGACATTGAACCTTTTGTTGCGGCGTCCCCACATCGCAGCAATCCAGACAGCACTGACAGCTGCGCTACGTTGTTTCAAGGTTAATGCTCCGCAGCGCTGCCACCTCTTGACGGAAAAATTCCAAATTGGTATGAGTAAAACTGGATGACCTCCTTTTTTTAGAGAAATGAACTACATTCCCCTATCTTCTACATTTATCAAGATTTTTAAAACCCGGAGTTCTTTTATAGACACCCTGTACTTATGATATCTTGGCATATTGCATTGTTGTCATGAAGTATTTTATGTTGAAATATAAGATAAACATTAGTTTTAAAAATCGAATCAACTCAGATTTCTACATTTAACGTCTGTGTTATTAAGTTTTGTTATTATTTTTGAGCTAATATTAAAACATAATTCAAGAAAGTGTTAAATGTAAAACACTGCTATCACCGCAGGTGTCTGCGACTACGCCGAGCGCTGGCAGACGCTGATCGTCTCTCACATTAATAATTCACGTCATCTTCTTCAAACGGATTCCCGATATCATTCGCTTTTCTGTCATAATGTGTTTTTTCATTTCACTACTTTTGAATTATTTTACTCTTAAAGGTATATAACCTAAACTAAAATAATTATGTTACAAACCTTAAATATGTTTTATACTTTTTTATATTTTTTATACACGGCTGTACAGTGTACAGCCCGTTTTAAAACGAAACTTATAGGTTAAATAATGTTAGTATTATAATTCGTGAGTGAATTGTTAAACTGGTACTGATATCTTGTAAGTTTCGTTTTAGAACGGGCTTCAAAAAGTAAGTAAAAAATGTACGGTTCTTAACTGAATTAATTATGTCCGTTTGGATGCGGTTATTGGAACCTCGTAATATTTTTAAATGCAGTTTTAAACACTTGATTTGGACTGAAAATCATATTAATCATATTCATTAATTTGGACATCATATTAATCTTGAAAAGCGAAATCAGATAGACAGTACAGCGGTTAATAACTTTTGTTAATATATTTTATTTTCTATTCCATTCGCTTTCATTTACTATTTTCTCTACGTTTTCTCCTATTATAATGTACTTATACATTCTTTTTGGTTGTTATTAAGTTATGAGAGACACGGTACTCGGATAAAAGTAATGAATAGAAGCTTATAGGTCTACATTGTACTACGGCAACAATATGCTATAAATTGTTTGGGTGATCTGTCACTATGCGACAATAATGTTCTACCACCATTTCCTTGTACTGCTACTGTTTAATGCAAAGGGACATAATGGAGCCAATCGCTTCTGCAACTAAAACCTATCTAATCCATTATAAAAGCCTGATATATAATTAAATTAATATTTATTTGCTCGCCAAAATTCTTACTTAAATTAAACAAGTCGTCTAATTCTAGGTTTCGTTTTAATTCAATACCTGCTTTGGGATATGATTTCCCCATCAGTTCATTTGAATTTCATTCAATTGGAAACAATGTCATTAGATTATCTTTGTAGATGATGTTTTGTATCGCCGTTAGTTTCCTTTTTTCGGAGCCTCTTACGTGTTAGATTATAAGCTGATGAAATCAATTTATCAATGCACTACAGAAAAACTGTAATATAGGGGATCGATCGAGATCTCTGCATCCACTATTTGCGGCCATTTGAAGTTCACTATTTGTATTTACGAACTATATTTTAAGACTTTTTACTTAATTGCTCGCTCAATTATTAGCAGCATTTCTACTAACATTTTATTCCATAACCCCTCTTGTGGCCATTGTAAATTTGCATCAAACATTTCGGTGAAAAGATAGACCACAACAAATTTCCGGCATAGGGTTATTATTTAGATTTGGGATCAGCAAAATGTTTTAAATTGTTTCGAAATCTATAATCTGTTCTCATCCTCTGGTTGAAAGGCACGTAAAACATTCGTAAGAAAAGAAGGAACTGTTGATCGAGGGAAGCTACTTTACGTGTTTGTCACATATCATCTTAATATCAATAAATATATAACAAATTATGATTAACAAGCACCCCATTAGATGTGGTGTTGTGGTTATAAAAGGTTGGTTGGTGTAGTGGTTATAGTGCCCGCCTACAAACTTGTAGGTAGCCGGATCGATCCCGAGAAAAGTTAGTAGCTTTTTGAAGGGTTGTTTCTGGAGCCAGCTGCCATTGGTTGTTGGGCTATTAATTAACAATCCTGTCTTAGGAACATGCCAACCTTAGTCAGTAACAAGGCTACAAGATCGCGCCACTATCATCACGATCATCACACTCATCCTTCACTCATATTCAGGGTAACGTCCTCCATGAGGTACCTGTCTTAATAAAGTAATTAAGTGATTAAGTGATATAATTATTAATTCGTCAGTTATTTGTCTATTTCAAAAATTCGCAGCTGTTAATTGTATTTATTTGCCATCCATTGTTAATTAAATGGACCAAACCCGAACCTTCAGGGCTTTTCAATGGAGTCTTGGTCCAAGCACTGATTCGAGAGCCCCCTTAAAAGTACATTCAAACGTAAAGGGTATTCAAACGACGCATAAATAAAGACCCAGTATGTCCATAATTTTATTTTAATAAAATCACTTAATTATTCTTACAAGAAAATTAATAATGTCTTTCCAAAAGAATTCACCATAAACATTGAAATTATAGAAACTTATGGCCTCGTTTACAATTTGTTGTGAAACCTTCCACAGGGTTGAGCAAAAAGCTGAAATATTTTAAATAACTTTAAATATTATAATAAAAAATTATTACAATGCATAAACATCGAACCAATAACTCAGTCATTGCTACAAAAATACGAAATAAATTAAACAATAAGAACATATTGAAGCTACGTTTTATTTACAAAATTGATCGAAGCGCAAAATTGATTGCGCGTTTATTGATTTTATCGATGAACAAAGGTGGCAATACCAGATACACTCCTCCCTGTTCCAAAACTCTAAAATGTTTTATGCTTTCATGTAAATTATTTCTATATCTATATTTTAATATAATTATAAGTTTTTAATGTCTTCACAACGGCGTTCAACTTTGGTCCAGGGTTATCGTTTGTTATACTATTGAGAAGCACTAATAGGTAAGATGGAAATATGTTCGTAATAAGAAAGATTCGTATATTTTCAACCGTTAATTTAAATTACAACAGTTAATCAGAACTACTTAACCAAATCTGTTTTCGCTAACTCCTATTACAAACAGGAACAGTGAAAACATGTTTCGCGTTATATGGTTTAAGGATTGAATGTTAAATATATAAAAAAAATTGTATGTACTAAGTTTAAATTACTAAAGGTGTCAAAACTGTGTTTAAGAAACATATATATAAACTTATATAGGTTATATTTTGATCTTTGTGAAACTGATTATACAGGGTGTATCCGAAATACACCGAAAAACTTTGGGATATTGTTCCTGAGGTCAAAACAAATAAAAAATGTCCTATATATCCTATCTCGCTCCGTTTTCCGTCTGTGGTCTGAACGTGTTTTTACATGATCAATCATAACTTTATAACTACTAGAGGTACCAACTTCAAACCTGGTGCACGTATGCTGGCTAATAGGATCTATCTCTGTGCTGAGTATAAAATTTCTACTTTTTACCATTTCAAAGTGGCGGCCATTTTAATTTTTCAAAGCTAAAAAATAATAAGATGGCTAATAGGATCTATCTCTGTGCTGAGTATAAAATTTCTACTTTTTACCTTTTCAAAGTGGCGGCCATTTTAATTTTTCAAAGCTAAAAAATAATAAGATACAACAAAGGTGCGAAATCGAATTTCCTTTAAGAAAATATACAATTTTAAAAGGGTCATAACACTAATAACAGAGAAAATTCAAGTTTTATAAAGTTACAACTTGCTAAATTATTCAATTTACCCAAATTTACGGAAAAAAATCAGAAAATTTTATTTTTATACGTTATTTGTGTTATGACCTTGTTAAAATTGTACATTTTCTGAAATAAAATCAAATTTTGCACCTATTTTTTCTCTTGTTATTTTTCATGAAATTTTATAGTTCCTAAGTTATTAACCTTTGAAAAATTAAAACGACCGCCATCTTGAAATGGTACAAAGTAGAAACTTGATACTCAGCAAAACGATAGGTCCTATCAGCCAACATATGTGTACTAAGTTTAAGGTTGGTATCTCTATTAGTTAAAAAGTTATGATTGATCATTTAAAAAACACGTCCAGACCGACAGACGGAAAACGGAGCGAGATAGGATATATACTTCTAGGAAATGTTTTATTTGTTTTGACCTCAGGAACAATATCCCAAAGTTTTTCGGTGTATCTCGGATACACTCTGTATATAGAGCTGATCGTGAACATAAATGTATACTGCAGACGTTTTAAACACTGAAATAATAAAGGTACGACGCAAATAAATATTTTTTTAAAATAATTCAATCTTAACTAATTCAATATCTGATTTTATCTGAAATATCTTATCTTAAATAACTTCAATCTTAACCCTATGAAAATATTATTACATTTTAAACGCCCCAGTAGCTGACACTGGTCCATGTTTGACATTCTTGATACATCTGCTTTATTGAGCGGTTCTCCTATAATATCAACACAAGATCGAAATCTTTAGGGACAATTTTTATTATTAGTATTTCTATGATACATCTTTATCATTTAGCACATATTTAAAAATTGCTCGTTGTTTGAAGACTGCACAGTTCTTAGAGTCTTCAGTTTATTGGAGTACAAGGTTGTAGGTTACTCAACGATGAGCAACTAAAAACCACACACCTCTACGGAAAAACCATCAGACAATTGACTGGCTTATTTTGTTGAGGGTCATCAATTAAACTAACTTATGTGTTCCACCTCCAGATTACATGTTGTTTTTTTGCCTTCAACATTTACAATACGCTTGGCAAAACATCCAAGCGGATAATCTTGCGTCAAGAAAATCGAGGTGTTCACTTAATCGTTCCCAATAATCGAACGAACTATTGCAATTCATAAAAACTGCAAAGGAAATATTCATTTTGACATACGTACACCTATAATCCGAGTGTACTGCTCCCAATTCAAAACCAGTAACGTAAATGACCCCTAGTGTTATCAATGACTAAGAAACCCTGACTTGAGTTGAGTGGAGGAGGAGGGTAAGTCACATTTTATTACTTATAAAAATGGACCTAAATCTTTTAGGTTATAATTTTTAAAATTTCTTAATCAATTAAGCGCTTAAAACGGCATTGGGAGGGAAGAAACACAACTTGTTTGTGGCAACTCCTTTTAAAAATTAAAATACTCCTTCCTATTCAATTTTATACTTTTTAATTCACAACTCGTTTTTCCATTTAAAAAGGGGAAACTTGAGAATGGTCAACGGGGTTACGGGATCTGAAAAAATACAAACATATTTTTATTTTTTTAAATCAACTTTATTTGAACATGTTACCCTACAGAATACCTTTGGATAAGATTATTGTACATAGAAAAACTTTTAAAGGCAGTAGATACTCTAATAAAAAGGTAGCTCATTAGAATTTGTGTGTCCCTTTTTGTGTCAATAATCATCTGCTCTCAGAAAACAAAGGGGGAAAGTGCCCATGGAGTACTGGAGAAAAGGGGCAAAAATATTAAGTGGATGAAGGAGTTAAGTGTAAGTATACCTCCTCCATCCACAAAACTTGAGTTTAGTTCCTGCACTTACCTCCTAAATTAAAATATCTCTCAGCTGTTACTGCAGTTCGAGCGTTAAAACCTACACTACAAAATATCGAATCTCTAAAACCTACCCTCCTCTTCCAACCAACTAACTCAATTTCACTAAAAATATGACATCCACTTTTTCACTTAACTCTTAATGTTACCGCCGATTGAAGTAATTTTGTTAACAGCCCACGTCAAAAATCCCTGGTCTTCCGCAATGCTACAATTTACACAGGACTTACAAGTAGACCCGGCCCCGAGATTTTAATTCACCTATACTCATTAATTCTTAACATACCAGCTTGAAAATTTTAAAATATTGAAGAATTGTAAAATTGAGGGTTTAAATTTTAGACTTTTCTAGAGTAGGCTAAACCTACAACAAATGAACAACATGGAAACAGTATTAAGATAAAACATAACTAAATTTTAACTGGATCTTAAAATGTTTAGTTCTCTAAAAAATAAACGGGTTTTCGTAAATGACGATTTGTTTTGAAAAATGATCAATAAAAATTTGAAATTTAAATTATAATTTGATCAAGGTTGTAAAACTGTGTATTTAGAGGAACTAATTGAGTTAAGTGCAACCCTTAACACAATTCAGAGCTTCAATCGCAGACTTTTCAGTGTCATAGGTATAAAAAAATGTTAAGCGAGTGATCCTACAGTTTGATTGAAACTATATTATTTGATTTACTATTATTAATTATTGCAAGATAAAAATATTGTTCATAGCGCTGATCGGAAGGTTCATTTCGTGCCTTGGTCGAGATTCCGAGCAAGCGCCGATAGGGATTTCATCATTAACTTATACTTTAATGATTGAATTAATAATTTTGATGTGTATAGTTTGTTTTAGGATCCATTTTTAAACATTTATCATAATATATTGTTTATTTCTATTTCATGCTTCAAATAGTGATTTATGAAAAATGTTACACTGTAGTTTCTTTATTCAGATTTCAATATGATTTTGAGACTATTATGACTATGATTTCAATAAAAATGATTTCGAATGAAAAATTCGAGTCCGAGTATGAAACATGAAAGCAGTGAGAAAAACGCGAATTTGAAACTACATAACTTTATAATCGATAGTTAACAGCAGTAGACAACAGTTTCGTCTACATAGCAATGATAAATTACACTATTCATCAATGTCAAGCAACATGCGATCAAGAGTAAAATCTGAACACGTGTACTCCTCACGTGTCACTGTACACGTGTGTTTGTGTTTGATACATGTGTTAACAATTACTCGTTTAACGGTTGGTTGCAAATTAAATAATTGGCCTGATTTATTGAAGTGCACATTTGTTTGTAATTTTCAAGCAGATTCCAAATTATATGTGAAGAGAATTCATCATAATTATTTGTAATGTGAATTTATGGCCCAATTATTTGAATTAGAGCGAATCTTATAATGACTAGTAATAATTTACAAAATGAAATATTTTACTGTCTGACACATGTCAGTACTACCTCAAGTGGGTTAATCTGTCACACATTAATTCCTACATCATATGCATGATTAATGTTTCACAATTCGACCTTCTCAATTCAACATTTACCGTGTTTTATTCAAATATTCAATAAACCTCGAATATCGGTATATAACTGATGATGTTGTGACTGGGGGGATGTGATAGGTTTTTGGAAATAGCTAAATATGGATAAGGGCCGGAACATGGATCTATGGTTCAATAAGGCAATCCTGTATTGTGACAAAAGGATTGGTCAGAGCAAAAAAAGGAACAGGATAATTTAACCTAGGTGGAAGCTTTACCCTGAGGCTGATCGTGTCTATTGCCATATGGTCACCTAAGCCAGCTTTGATGAACAATAATTAAGTAATTAATTCCATGCACAGCTATTTAATACCACCAGGGCCTACCTTGCATGTGACTGAGAATAGCTGTCCGAATTGAAGCATAACGGTCTAACCACTGATTACATTGATTCTAAATAAAGGTTAATGAAATATTGAATTAAGTAATGGTTGGTAAGTGAAATATGAGAAACAATATTTTCTGTTGAAAGCTACATTGGTAATATTTTAAAGCCTCGCCTCTGGAGAGGCGAAACCCTCACGAAACTACATCTAAAACCCCCAACTATTATATTCCCCCCGGCACCCCTAAACCAAGCTAACTTAAACATAATAATTGCTTGATGTCAATTTTGGGGAAAATGTCCTAATACGTAGCGTTAGTACTTATCCAGTTAAACAGCAATGTTCGGCGAACTACGGTCAACTTTTAAGTGGAGGGTCCAGGGGCTTCGAATCCTAAATTTCCCTCTGACGTCTTTTCTAGAAGGTTCAGGTGGACTGGTCTCTGTTCAGGTATTATGACCAGTACCTGGTTTCGCGCTATATATATAAGTGACACGCACGGCACAGGTATAGTTTGCAAGTACACTCGTTTCTGTACAAAAATATATTGTACCCGTTCTTCACACGAGCTGGGGATCTGTCAATATTCAGTTCAGCTACATTTTTGTTAGCTCAAAACATTTATTCTTACTTCTGATCTTGAAACATTTTTAATTCTGTTGTTTTAGAATGTCACTAGGTATAGCCTCTTGAAACCAAAAGTCACAAACCATAGCCATCAATAAAAAGGCGCAAACTAGGGCAATATCAAATGTTTTTTTTAGTGTCGTCTTAGTGCAAACTCAACTGAACATCTGTTGACAAGCAAACGTTATGAATATTATCTATTTATTAAACTTATAACAGCATTATTATTATTGAGTTCACGGTTTCATTTACTGTAGTAGTTAAGACAATGAAAAATACGTCAACGTTGAACATTTTATTGTTGGTAGGCCTAACTGATTACACAAGTCAAAATGCATGTAATCTTAACCATGACCCAAAGACGGACGATATTTTTGCTTGTTTTGCGGATTAGTTTTTTTAAGACACATCAACAGTGAAGGGGGGAGGAGTGAGAAAGTAGGAGAAAATCCAAGTATTCTTCCCTCCTCCCCTTTTCCATGATTTATAAAAATTTTAACAAAACTCGGAACTTTAATGATTGATCTGTCATTGTTTTCTGTTAGAAACGTTTTTTATAGATCTTTTTTAACCAAAAAAGATTTTTTGAGAACCCTTTTAGTTGGTTAATTTATGAGGGTGTTTCAGTAGACTATGTCGATTAAAAACGATAAATCAACAAAACATGAAGTTTGACAAGAATTAATTCGCGAGAGGAACAGATGAGATTGACGTATAGTGCCAGACGTTGTACCCGACAATCCGGCACCATCACTGCAATAATTTACCACTTAATAACCAAATAACAGCTGCAATATAACTACTCAATCAAGAGAAAATTTCGTATGACTTCGTGATTTGACGTGGCTTAACCGCATGTGTAGCAAACCTTTGTGAAAAAGTAAAATATGATCAAAACCTAGCGTTAAAATATGACCATTTGCGTTTAGTAAGGAATAATAGAAAGTTCTTTCAAATGATCTGCTGAAATTTTACACCCTTTGGAATAAGCTAATTACTCCAAAAACGTATTTACGAGTTAGAGAAAAACTTTTAAATCCTTTTTCTACAACTATTCTACATGTTGATTGTGGCTGGGTTTTAAGCTTATATTAAAGGGCCTGAAAATTAAAAGACAAAGATCTCAAAACCCTGAGCTTGTGCAATAAAGAGAAGAGCTCATTTTACCAAAAGACAATTTTTAAGATTACAGCACAAATTCTACTTCTTAAACCCTTTTTCCCCCAGAACCATGTTCAGTTCACGTTAAAATTATAGTTAAGAGTTGGCGATTTAAAAATAGTTTTTTTTTTGTAAAGAGAGGGTCGGAACCTAATGCAATCTAATGAGAAAAAAGATGAATTTACTTAAATATTTTTTATCTATTGTAGATTTAGAACAATTTTTCTGCATTTTAATGTGGAGACTTTTGAGTTTTTTTCACTTATTTTATAAGGCCTGCCAAATTTTAGAGTATAATTATGATTTTGTTCCTTTTCGTCTTTCTTAAATCTTGTTGTTTATTTATATTAACATCCTAAGATAAATAAGTTTTGAAAAACACTTTTAAAATAGGTATATACCATAGCTAAATAGTAAGCTAAGTAATTTTTCAAGATTGTTAGCTTTGAAAACTAGAAATTACTGCTATTTCTACTCGGTTCTGTACAGCATAATACAGCAGGTCCAAAAAGTCTAAGTATGAAGTAAATGTTCGTTTAAAATTTATGTTTAATTAGGCCTATGTAAAAAATAAACCCATAAAGACCGAAAGACGGTAAACGAAGCAAGATAGGACCTAGATGTTCCAGTAACCTTTTTGCTTACAATGACCCAAAGAATATATTTAATTTATTAAGTCTTATGGAAAACCTAAATGTAGTATAACCAGACTTTCCTCGGACTTAATCTGCTACCGGGTCATTAGACAGTAAGTTGACCTTAATAAATGTAAAGTGCGACGTTTTGTTATATTTACTAATTATTTTTATTACATCCAGATGTTTTAGCTTTGTTTATTACTATTTAAATGCCCGCGTTGCAGCAGACCTGCATACTCAGCGAATTTCAATTGCAAAAGAACATATTTCAACCCAACAGCTAGATTTGACATGTTTTTGTAAGCTGCTTCCAAATTCTAGTAATTTTTTGGCTCAATTTTTTAACCGAAACCCCAAGACCCCCACCAAAGCAAGCATGATTCAAGTTCAAGCCTTAGGTGATTCAATGATAAACAGATTAACATTCTACACCAGGAAAACTCTAATTGCCCTTTGACGATAAGTAAATCAATAGGGATATCAGGAGCTAGAATTCATGATATAAAAAATTTAGTAAAGCAAGATAAATTAAAGTTTGACATTAACTCTCCCTTAGTAATTTTTCTAGGCACGAATGACATATTTAAAGACAATAACAGTGGTGATATGTGCAAACAGATGAAGTCATTATTAAAGCAAGTTAGGAAAAATTCCCCAGGTATTTCAATAGTATTAATACAACTCCCGACGTATCCTAGGGCACATTTTTCACCTTCCAAATTAGATCTGATCAACGAATTCAACAGGTTTTTAAGCACTTTACACAACGAAAATACTAGGGTTTTCTCAACCCAAGGGTGCAATGTTGAATACCAAGATTTTCATAAATTTTATAGGCACAATGGTAGGGTAGATGGTATTCATTTAAATGATAAGGGTAATAGAAAATTAGCATCCCATTTAGCCGAATTTTTGCAAGTTAAACAAATTAATCAAACAGCAGTTAAACTGTATGGGTTTCCACTCCCCACCCCCCCCCCCCCACACAACAATAATTGTTTATTAGTAAATAACAATAGCAAATTTTCAAAATGGACCCAACCAAAATACCATTTTCATGGGAAGAGCGACCTCAAGGAGTTTCATGGGTAGACAAATTAAATGCAGTGCAAGCGATAGCACATTGTGAGGAATGGGGTCTCGTACCAGCTGACACACTCGAGCTAAACAGAGGCATTTTAAAAAGCCACATTAGAACCAATCCACAACTACAAAATAATTTGAATTTAGATTTAGATATTACGCCCTTGAACGAACCAGGTGCAAAGACACCAACTAGGGAAGAGGGAGAGCCCCACCTCAAAACGGCAACGCCGAAACCAAATCAACAAGTCCAAAGCCCCCAACATCGCGGCTCGGAAACGAAAGTCGATGAACGAGCCGGTATGACGTCACACGTAAACAAGAACGACGCGACTCCTCAAGCCCAAGTAGGCGATTGGCTATCAGTGGTACAGGCGACTGCGGCGGCGGTCGGTCAAAATATTTATTCAATTGTCGGCAATATTTATTGAATTGAAATTATCTGTATTTGTATTTTATGCTGATTAAACGATTTTCATTTCATTTTCATTTTCATTTCATTGCTGCGGCTCTGGCTAATCGCGCAACTCTCAGCGAGCCGGCGACCTCTGCTGAACCGCCGCGGGCGTTGTACGACATGGTGCGGCACTATTCAAGTGTTCAGGCGCGGAAAGTCACAGTCTGTTAAAATTCCTGATAGGAATGCAACAAATTTTTGACCTGGGACTAACAGATAAAAAACAAACCTTAGTAGCTATTCTACCAAAGACTGACGGTCAGTTAAGGTCATTATGGGTTTCAGCCGTTGCTAACAGCTTACCTTTTGCCACTTTAAAAAATCAAATCATTGAAATGTTTTTTCCCGACAGAGTTAAGCAACAATTAATTATCGAAGCAGTTTACCAAGTCCAAAGGCGTAACGAACCACTGATTGAATTCATCACAAGCGTGCAAGATTCCGCAAAATTAGCCGGATATCCCCCCCCAGATCGGTCGAAGATTTGTTAAATTTAGTGCCACGCTTAGAAGTAATAAAAAGTATTGAACGGACGGCTGACAGATCGGATAGTGAAAATCCGCGTGATAAACAATCTTTTCAAAATAGGACGCAACGGCAAAACCAAAACGGGTATGGTCAAAATTATCAGGGAAGGCAAAACCATGAGGCTAGCCAAGCGGCGTTTCCCCAAACACTTTTTCCGTATAGGCCCAACACCTACCAATACGGCGCAAACCGACACAACGGACCATACCACGCAAGACATAGTCAACCACAGTTTTGTCCAAATCAAATGCCACCCCAACAGTCATTTTGACCACAACCAGTCCCACCATACCCAACATATTGGTCACAACAACCCCCACCGTGGCCGCAGCCACAGAATTGGTCTCATCAGGGGCAACAAAATCAGAATAGACAAAATCAGCAGCGCAACAACAATCATCAATCAAACTCCAACCGGGGGAGGTAATAGGCGCAATCTACCCTCGAAAACCTAAATGCGCCGACTCTAACTGTAAGAAGAATAAAAATAATAATAAACCTAAAACAGCACCTAGGGTTCCAAAAATATGTACAATTCCCGTTAGGTTTGGCGACTTTGTAACTGAGGCACTGGAAGATACTGGCAGTTCTTGCACAATAATTTCCAAAGATTTTTTTCAAAAAATTCAAAATAAAAAATCAGTGGTTAAACAGATTCAACAAACAAACGACTTCGCCTTTTCAGCAACCGGCGACAGATTAGGATTTGTGAAATAGCAAAATTGCATTTTAAAATCAGGCAGCTAGCCTGGAATCAGTCATTCATGGTAGCACAAAAACTACCACTAGATGTAATTTTGGGATGCGATTTTTTGCACAAATCTAAAGAAATCATTGATATGTCGCAATTTCAATTACAATTTCCTTATGGGTCAGGTCATTCTTTTGTAGTAACACCATCCGACGACCTTAAGCTTGCAGAAGCACAGTATAAGTTAGGCGAAAATCTCAACCAAGACCAAATTAACAAAGTTAAGCAATTAGTAGACCTTTTCCCGACACAATAACCAAAAAAGTAGGCAGAACACATTTAATGTTTATGATATAAAGCTCAAATCTGACCAGATAGTTAGAGCCCGCCCTTATCAGTTCGCCCCACCCAAGTTAGAGAAACTCAAAGAACACATTCAGGACTTATTAGATAAAGATATAATACGACCTTCTGACTCCCCATATAGCTCACCAGGGTTCTTAATTCCAAAAAGGGAACAGATAAATACCGTTTTGTTGTGAATTACAAGGCCATAAATAATTTAATGGAATTAGATTCAACACCAGTAGCTACAGTAGAGGCGGCGTTTTCAGTACTTAGGCAAAGCGCGTTGGTTATCCCTTATCGATCTTAACAGCGCTTATTTACAAATACCCCTCACAGAGCGCAGTAAGAAATACACTAATTTTGTTGTTCCTTTCGGAAGTTTCGCCTATCAAGTTATTCCATTCGGCCTTGCTACAGGTTCGCAGGTTTTGACTAGACTTTTAGATAAAATATTAGGAGATTTTAAATATCAGTATGTGTTCAATTTTTTTGATGACATAGTAGTGTATTCGGATGGATCATTTGAAGACCATTTAACAAAGTTAGAAGAAGTTTTTCCAAGGTTACAAAGAGCAGGGTTAACCATAAATCCAGAAGAGATGACAATTGCTAGCAATAGAATAGAATTTTTGGGCCACATTTTTTCAAATGGGACAGTAACTTTCGATTCAGACAGAATAAAACCAATACTTGATTTACCACCTCCCAAAAATATTAAGCAGGTCTCTAGGCTAATAGGTTTAATGGCATATTACGCTAGGTTTGTCCCTCGTTTTGCCACACTTTGCGCCCCTTTAAATAAGTTAAAGCATAAAGGTGTCCCGTTTCACTGGGGTCAGGAGCAAATAGACGCCTTAAACGCCCTTAAAGTAGCATTAACTTCACAACCAATTCTCAAGCTTCCTGATTTTAGCAAACAATTTATACAGACAGACGGTTTAGGCTCAGGTTTAGGATCTCAGTTATCGCAAGAGCACAATGGAACCATATTCCCAGTAGCATACGCATCGCGTCCTCTAAATAAACACGAGAAAAAGAAATCAACCCTTGAATTAGAGTGTAGCGCGGTTGTATTTGGTCTCCAAACATTCCAACAGTATCTCGAACACCGTCCCTTTAGGCTCCAGACCGACTGCTCGGCACTTTTGAACCATCCCCGTCAAGTAGAGAAAATAGCAAGATGGATAGCATTTATAAATTCCTTTCAGTTTACATCAGAATACATTAGGGGAGAGGTTAACCATATACCCGATCTTTTAAGTAGAATGTATGAGGTAAATGAGCCCACCGAAGTATGCATGAATAATCCAAACACCAATCAGCCCTCACATACGTCAGTCTCAGGCGAGCAGCTCGCATCCAAATCGAATAGCGTCTTTAATAGTGTGAATATTCTTAATAAAATTCCAGAAGTTTTTAAGGATATAGCTACCCACGAGCGAGAAGACCCCGAATTATTAAAAATAATAAAAAACCCTAAGCGCAATCAAGCCTACACACTCAATCAGGGTATACTTATGCATAGAGCATCTAATGCAAGGTCGCCTAGAATAGTGCTACCATCCAAACTCATAGATATGATTTTCAGGTATTATCACGTAGGGCCAGCCTCAGCACATTTAGGAATTAAGAAAACCTTGTATCAAATAAATAAATATTTTTGGGCCCAAGATTTAAATAAAACAATAACAGATAAAATCAAGTCATGCATGGATTGTCAACGTGCCAAACCTGCGCAAAACACACGAGTAGGTCGTCTAGCGTCAGAAATTGTCACCAAACCTTTTGAGAATATTTTCATAGATTACATTGGAAAACTCCCACGATCCAGAAACGGTTGCCAATATCTGCTATCGGTAGTCGATGCATTTTCAAAATTTACATTTTTATTACCAGCTAGGAACCAAACCGCATCAACAACAGTAAATTAGCTTACTAAACACATTTTTTCTTACTTGGGATTTCCCAAATATTTAGTTAGTGATAGGGTATCAACATTCAGGTCACGTGAGATAGCTAAGATGTGCATGACATTTTCAATACAGCATGTGCACACCTCACCGTACTATCCCAATCCTAGTCTATCAGAAAGAGTCAACAGAAATCTAAAAATAGCAATGCGCATATACCACCATATGGATCATAGGTCATGGGACACTAACATATATTGGTTTCAACTAGCATACAATAGCGCTCGACACGAGAGCACTGGCCGCTCACCAGCCAGTTTATTTTTAGGGCGTGAAATCACGCACCCGCTTGAACTGGCTTGGAACTTAAAGGAACTAATTCCTGACGATCCACAGATAAGCACCGAGCAAAAGTGGCATCAGGCGATCGAGAATTTAGGCAAAGCCCGAGAAAAACGCGAGCGCCTTTACAACAAAGACAGAAATCCAAACCCTTACAAACCGGGCGACTGGGTAATGTACCGGCTCCACCCACAAAGTAAGGCCATTGATAATATAAATAGTAAATTGATGCAAATATGGTCTAAACCCTGTGTGATTGAATGCTTCACTTCACCAGTGACTGTGAGACTGATAAACCCTTCAACGGGCAAATATGTCCAAACAGCTCACGTTTCCCAGTTGAAATGTTTTTTTATGCCTAACGTAAAGTAAACATTTATTTATTAAGTATATAAAAGGTTAGCCATGCCAGCATGATTAGCATAAGAATAGGTTAGCACTAGATCTTTTCATTCTTCCATTCCTCTTATCTTCTTATCTTATCTTGCACATATCTTCAACAGGAAACACCACTTCGGCTGCAGCACCCCCGGTCTGGTAAACTCATACCCTAAGTCTAAGGGCTGTCTTTTCTGAGGGCATTCCTATAGGGGGGGTGAGCCGAATCGGGAGATGCAGTAGTCAAATATACTAATACTCACTTAGTTTACGTTTTCCCCCAATTCCGCTTTATTCAGAGTGAGTTTACATTTTATTCAATATTTTTTTATTTTTCTAACGCAGATGTAACCGAAGGAACTTAAAGAATTTTGTATCTCCATTTATAATCACACCTTCCGGTTATATCGCTCACAATGAAGTAGCGGAGGTAGTCTTTCCTATGGATTGCGGCCACAAACATAAGCAAGAAGGGCAAGGAGACAAACACTACATTTCACTCATTGACACTTACTTAACGACAACGACAATGACACCTACCTATCTATCCTATCTACCTTTTCTATCTATCTATTATATGTATCTATCCTTATTTATTCATATTCATGTACGTTTAAATAATTATTTGCAATTTATTAGAAGCATATGCATTCATATATATTTATTTATTTGCTACTTATAAGAAGTATATTGATATATTTACGTCCTAATAGGCAAAGGAAATAACTGATAAGAATATTTAGGGGTATAATATGGGTGACCTGAATGTTGATACCCTATCACTAACTAAATATTTGGGAAATCCAAAGTAAGAAAAAATGTGTTTAGTAAGCAAATTTACTGTAGTATAGCAGATATTAGCAACCGTTTCGGGATCGTGGGAGTTTTCCAATGTAATCTATGAAAATCTCAGCTATAATATAGGTAGCTATAAAGGGAATAATATGCAAGTTTAATATTGATCTTATTATTGCCGAAAAAAACCGGAGCAAGAACAATCGAAACGGATATTTAGCGCAAACAAAAACGGCACCCTCTAACAACCAACCAACCCTCCTACCTTCACACCTTTCATAATAAACTGGCTCACTTAGGCACGCGCGACTAAAATAAACAATAATAAAAATGTAGTCGTATGGCTAAGAATGGTGCTCGGTACGACAACATTAACAGCGTTACTGAAACAGGCGCGACACCACATATCTTCCATTTGGTATTAATTATTATTTTAAGGAAGCATCCTAAATAGTATGAAGCTTGATAATGTGTGTCAAACTAACAAAAAATATCAAGTAATGAATTTTCATTTATATTCATATAGTGCCAAGAACCAACCAAGTTTAGTCTATAGTAACAATTCTTTCCCTTTAACAAACAGTCAGGTGATAGGTAGAATTAAGAGTAGTCGCGGCGAAAATTTTCCGAGAATCAAGGGCATATATCGGTAAAAAAATAAAAAAAGACTAAAAAAAATAAAATAAATAAATAAAAAAACCCTTGAAGTCTGAAGGGAAGATAGACAATTGTCTATAGCAAGCTATTGAAGAGACGGTCAACGTCAACTTCCCTACCAAGCAATAACAAGACTTCAAAACCAGTGAATTAGATACCACGTACTGCATTCAAGTGATACAAGTAGCAAGAAGCCTTCGCAAGGAGCATAAGATTATGCACAATATTGGCATCGGCATAATCAACACCACAGCAATTTAAATAGAAGAAACTTCAACACATCATAATATCTGTTTACCAGAGCTACGGAAGAAATCTTCAGTCAAACTAACCATCGAGGCAGCAGTGTGAAGAGAACATAATTCAGCACATCATCACCTATCTACAGCGTAACTCAAAATACAGCTCAACTCCAATTACAACCTTCAGGTTGTATACGTCAGACTACACATATCCAGCTTTAGCCTTCAGAAATCAACCAGTATCAAGCAGTAACCTCTCATTTCAAAGCCTCATTCCAGAGACGAATGAAGGACGACTTCGAAAACCTCGATTAATTAGCTACAGGCAGTACTTATTATAAAAGTGAAAAAAAGTAAAAAAAATATTACCGATATACCCCCGCCAAATGATTAGCTTAGACTAAGTTAGGGCAACTCAAATTAGGGCCAACAAAACACCATTCAGTTAACAACTCATCAAAAGTAATTAGGATTCCTTTTATTTTAGGCAATAGTTACTTAATAATAGTTAGACAGCAATAAAACATCAATAGTATCAACAAGTTATAAACACAGACGCACATTATCTAGCGGTAAATATGTAAAGATAAGCTAGGAGGGAAGATATGACCAACACAACATACACCCGATAAGCACCAGAGCCATATCAAACGCCAATGGCGTAGCAGTGGTGACCGTCTACTGGCCCGCCGCGCGAATGCCCATGAGCACCGCTGAGCCTCGCCGCGCCGCGCCCGCGAGCGCCTCAACTCACGAGACCCATACGGCACCACCACTGCGACCTCAGTGCCCAGGCTATATTTATTAGGGATGCAAGTGACTCCTACCTCCTATCACTCCCACCTGGCCAAAATTTTTTTCTTTGCGGGGGAGGTTGTGACGCTCACGTCACCGCTTGTCCGTCTAGTCGAATTATTTTAGAATGTTCTCGAGACTCGCGAATGAACCTTACCCCTGCAGAGGTAGGGGCGAGAGGGGTAACGGGGAGTCGCGTGGTCAGGAAGACGGCGGAGTCGGTGCCGAGCTGCAGAACGGTGAAGATCGGGTCTTCTCGCCGGAGGATAAGTCCAAATAATTTTTCCATTTCATATAATTCTTTTTAATATGCTGTAGTAGTTTGGTAGGGGTAGGAAGAGGGGGTTAAGGGGTTTAGAGACAATTCAGTTTAGCTTAAATAAATTTGATCATGTAATATTCTCTGTATTAAGAGCCCCGCGCCCTTCTGGCGCGGGCTGCTGAAGCTTGCTCCTGTTTCCGCCCTTTAGTTAATTAAATCCGACAGCAATCTTTCATATATAAAGGTCAAAAATGGCTGTGATATAGATGTTGGTGTGGCTAACCTTTATAGATATTAAATTATTATTTTAGCAGCTTGCTCAATTTGAACTTACAAATTATTCTAAGAGGGAAAGCCGTAAATTTGATCCACCATGGGCCCACACCCTTACAATAAGAAGGACATGGGGAGTGAGTATGCAGGTCTCCTGCAACAGGTATATTAAAACTGGTTGGTTTTAATTCAATATTTAGTTGATCTGTACTAGAAGAAGCCATTTACCCAGTTTTATCAAGATATATTGAGAAATAAGCGAGATATGTAATCCTATACTCTTATATGAGCAATGTTATCGTCCGGCCGTGCGTGCTTGCTTGTATGCTTGCTTGTATGCTTGCTTGTATGCTTGCTTGTATACTTGCACATTTATCTCAAAAACGGCTCCGAGGATTTCTTTCAAAGTCTGGAAATAAGTAATTTATGACTCAAAAACGTCTTTTACGCAGATTACTTGGCCAGAGAAAATCTAATAACGTAATAAATCGAATTTTAAAGTTGTAAAATTTTAACATTGGCCTTATGGGTTGCCGTGATAGCAACGAAAATAAACAAGGAAAGTGTAAACAAATGAAGTAATAATAACAGCTGTTTGGAATCTACAGCTATCAAGGGAAAATACAGCAGGTGGGATGAAGAGTCCATGGAGCAATAAAAAAGGTTTATATTGATACATTTTATGACATTGAGATATTATATAGTAACTGGATGAACTGGTAAACATGAAATAACACCGAGCAAGGCTCGGTCCACCAGGTACTTATACTCTTATATGAGCAATGTTATCGTCCGGCCGTGCGTGCTTGCTTGTATGCTTGCTTGTATGCTTGCTTGTATACTTGCACATTTATCTCAAAAACGGCTCCGAGGATTTCTTTCAAAGTCTGGAAATAAGTAATTTATGACTCAAAAACGTCTTTTACGCAGATTACTTGGCCAGAGAAAATCTAATAACGTAATAAATCGAATTTTAAAGTTGTAAAATTTTAACATTGGCCTTATGGGTTGCCGTGATAGCAACGAAAATAAACAAGGAAAGTGTAAACAAATGAAGTAATAATAACAGCTGTTTGGAATCTACAGCTATCAAGGGAAAATACAGCAGGTGGGATGAAGAGTCCATGGAGCAATAAAAAAGGTTTATATTGATACATTTTATGACATTGAGATATTATATAGTAACTGGATGAACTGGTAAACATGAAATAACACCGAGCAAGGCTCGGTCCACCAGGTACTTTTACTTATTCCGCATAAGATTAACTTTGGGACAGCGTATTGTGTTGACCACTTTCAAAATCTCGGTAACCCATGGACATAGAGCAATGATTCAAAGTACTTAATTGTTTCTTTTTTGAGCTGAGTTCAATGATGCCAACAAAAATTATATTATTATTTTTATTTTTGCATGTAAAAAACTCAAAAAACCCATTTTTTGAGGAGTTTATCCCCCTTTACCCCCTCTTCCGTAGTCCGATCGGGATGGTTTACGAACTTGTCCGATTTATTACCACTTTGCACGTCAGTACCAAATTTCATAAAGATCGGACCATTTTTACGGCCGCTATCAAGCTAACAGGCACATAGATATAGACAGGGTGTTGATAAAAAAACCCTTCAGGACTTCGGGATATGGTTACTTACATCAAAACTAAGAAAAAAGTTCCTATAAACATGGGTCCTAAAATGCTCGGTTATCCGGCTGTCGGTGTTTATGTGTTTTAACATGATTTTGCATAACTTTGGAACCACAAAAGATATCAATTTCAAACTTGGTACTTATATGCTGACTATTAGGACCTACTTTCGAGCGGAGTATCAAGTTTATACTTTATACCATTTAAAAATGGCAGCCATTTTTATATTTTAAAACTTAATATCTTAAAAACGGTAAATTTTTCAAAAATTAGACAATAGACAAAAAAGTTGAGTAATTTTATTTACTACAAAACCATATAATGATCATGAAGATCGAATCACAAAATAATGGAGTTATTGCAATTTTTCTATCAGAATACATGCTTATTTTTGACAGTTATAGCAAATTTTATTTCCTACAGAACCACATCAAGATTATTAAGATCGAACAACAATCAACGGAGCTATTGCAATTTTGCTGACAGAATTCAAGTAAATTTGCCATAGCTACCATAAAACATGCATGTATTTTGTTGGAAACATTGCAATAACTCCGTTAATTGTTGTTTGATCTTAATAATCTTTCTATGGTATTGTAGGAAATAAAATTTCGCAGCTTTTTTGTCTCTTATCCAATGTTTAAAAAATTTACGGTTTTTAAGATATTAAGTTTTAAAATATAAAGATGGCTGCCATTTTGAAATGGTACAAAGTAGAAACTTGATACTCCGCACGAAAATAGGTCCTAATAGTCAGCATATAAGTACCAAGTTTGAAGTTTATATCTTTTGTGGTTCCAAAGCTATGCAAAATCATATTAAAAACACATACAGACCGACAGACGGATAACCGAGCATTTTAGGACCCATGTTTACAAGAACTTTTTTATTAGTTTTGATATAATTAACCACATTCCGAGGTCCTGAAGGGTTTTTTATCAACACCCTGTATATAAGTTTCAAACGAATAATATTTTTTTGCTTCTGTGGGCCCCAAAACGAAAAGTTATCATGGTCTTGGGCTTAGGTCTTACCATGAGACCTACGGTAATAGCTTCTTCCCTGTAGAGAAATCCGCTTAAAGAAGTGTATTGGATATTTTATGATTTAATGTAACATTAGGCTTAGGACTCATTACTTCTGGTTACGGGGGAGGATGGGGAATTCGTTAATTCAAACCACAATTTAGATGGGGTCTCCAACGTACAAATTTAAATGTAGCAGCAATGCCTAAAAATGTGGGGGCAATGGCGGAATCTATGCATATAATTAAGTAAAGAAGTTAAGCTTTAACTATTTAGTATAAAGAATTTGATTATTATTCAAGAAAAATTGAAGCAGTGAGTGGAAAAAGGGAATAAGTGACTTTTTTGAGTTTTCAAACCAAAATAGTAATTTTGTAGAACAAATGTAAATATGTCTAGTGAAGAGGAAGAGAACAATTACAGTGCCCTAAACCTGTGTAAATGTGGTCTGAAATTTTGGCTGAGCGCAAGAAACATCTGCACTAATCTGCAGCAGTTATTCCTACAGACTAGCCAACCTCTAAATGTATAAAAGGGAATAACTTACGACTTTAGGAAACCTAATGTGTATTAGTATCACTTAACAGAACTTAAAAGTAAACATTGCAATATATTGCATTGTAATCACAAAATAAACTCATGTTTTGAAATTGATACTTCAATAGAGCCGTTCGAATCAAAATTTAAACATTGTAATCAATTATTTTCTTTTTTGAAAGAAAAAGGGAATGACTTTAAAATGTAATATTCGATAAAAATACTATTTTTGAAAAAACCACTATTATATTTTTGTTTCTGAAGATATGGAGAATACATTACTAATTGAGTTTTAACCTAAAACCTATAGTTAGGATAGTAGACAGTTTTTCTTAATTCTGAAAAGTTACCACTCTTGCACATGTTCTCTTATTCCACTCACAGGCTCAATTTGTTTAATATTTTTCTATTTTTGCCGAAATAATGATTAATTATTGACCTAGTTAAACACCCAGATATACAGTACTATGACTGAATATTAAGAAAAATCTTCTTAAGTTACCTAATTTAAAATGTTTAAAGGTAATAGTCCAAAAAATTGTTCTTTAGTGGGAGACAAACTAATGTTGGTAAGTTCTATAGTATAAGGCTACAATTTTATTAGTATTAAGTTTGATAACTGCAGACGAGCGACAGATGTGCAGTCCTCGCTGTCTCCAATGTTGCCAACAGTGAGCTAATCCCATCAAATAAATGCTGGTTCGACCTCGGCACAACTCAAACACGTCGATGTCATTTTAAAACAACAAACTAGTTTTTTCAGTTTTGGATGTAATAGTTTGGTTCTACTGAATTTTGAGCAGGCTTAAAGCAATATTTCTTCAGTGTAGCGGACTGAAAACCCTGAAAAAACAATAATAATAATAAAATCTGTTTAAGGGTTTCTGACCATAGAAAAAATGTTTTTTTTAATATAATTTTTTTTAGCAAAATGTGTCTTGAGCTATTAGTTTTAGAATAGTGTTATTTTATAAGTTAGGATTTTAAATAATGTGCACATTTATTTATTATCATAAAGTAATGCTTATTTTACAAATCTTAAAAGACTACACATAGTATTTTCAAACACTCTTAAAGCCTTTTGATAATTCATTACATCGATGGAAACACATTTTGACAGTTTGTCGCATAAAATGGGTCTGGTGTGCAGTTTTTTTGGCTGTTTTTATGTAAAAAAGGTTCGAACTTAAAACTTTGACATTATTAGAAAATTATAAACCTAACATGGAGTGAAGTGTTTACGTTGCACCCATTCAAAAAAACAACCAGTTTTTATTTTTTTCAAAACTTAAGATCTTAAAAAATGTACATCTTGTGAAATAGGTTAAAGGAATAATGAGGATGAAAAATTACATTTACTTTACAGGAATGGTTAAATTTAAGTGTGACCGTAAAAAAACTAAACTTTTAAAAGTTTTATGTTACTACATGCAAATAGGCCAAAATAATCTCGAATACGGTGGTAACTAAAAAAAGAAAATAAAGTTTCTCAGATATTTGGACCCTTAACTCAGATAAAAGTATAAATTACATAAATTATACTGTGTTTTCCCCATAAACGGTTTCTTGAAATTTTGACTAATATAATTAAGCTTTGAAAATATTACTGCCACTTTAAAATTGTATGAAGTATAAACTTGATACACCTTACTTAAATATATCTCATTCATCAAAGAGTTGCACTAATGCACCAAACTTGAATTTGATATATATTGAAGATTAAGAGCTAAGAATCATTATATGAAAAAATATGTGACAGACAGTTGAAAAACTGGCCACCATGATTATAATATAACAAAAAAGGCTTGTCAAGAACAAAAACTTGAAAGATCTTAAGAGAGTTTTGAAACGCCCTGTATATCCTTAAAAGTTCTTTTCCTTTGTCGTATCTATCCCAGAAATAACAAAGTATGTTCATCTGGCGTCACAACTCCTCTCTTGTAGGATTTTTTTAGATTTTCAATCACATAAGTTATACAGTAGTACACAGAGATATTACACTGAAACATTTTAATTTAATGCATTGTTAATACGGTTGGAATATGTTTACGTTCTGATTCTCTCCCAACATCACTAACACTTTATCGTCACTATCGTTTTACACAACTGTTACCATTTGTTTAGTAATTGTTCTATCAGCCTTGCAGTCTCCAAGATTTAACTGATCCTTTTGATCTACCACAACCGATCTGCATGCAGTTAATATAACTTGTGTAATCTTCCCTAGATCTAGTATAATAAATACATACAAAGGTAATGTACCGTAGGATTTTCTTTCCTGTATAACTGTCGCTATTTTTCATCAGCCATCTCATCCATTCGTACTTTTAGAATATATTGCTGGTACTTCGAGTTGAAGCTACCAGTATAAATGTAGGTAAACTCAAAACAACAACTCAGGGCAGCTATGCTCCAGGGAACTGGAACTGTGTCCAACACTTTTTTCAAGGCCATTCTTCTGGCAAAAAAGGTCGACCTCAATCGGCCTTATCGGAGGTTGTCCTAGTGACGTAATAGCAAATGCCTAGCCCGAAGCAAAGAGCGAAACAGTTCCAGTCTAGTTTCCTCCGGTAGGGGGAGGTAAGTCGGTACTTCACGGGACTCTGAGCTCATGGGAGTCCGACAGTACTGGGGGACCAGGATCCCCTCAGTGTGCATAAGCGCATTACACCTTCTACCCCCCCCCCTTAAAAAAAGCAACAGCGACTAATATAAATTGAGTTGAGTATTTCTCGTACAATACTTTTGTCACAATTAATCTGACGCAGTTTCTCTATAGTATGTCATTAACCAATATTTGGAAATCACAAAAGCGCATGTTGCCAATTCCAGACGTTGCGCCGTTCTATTACGGTGGCTAACAAAGACCGCACATAGTTTCACTAAAACGTCGAAGAAGAAAAACTACGATTTACCCACAATTATTTGCCAGATTCAAACGACAGTTCCACAGTTTTCAATAGTAAAACAAGAGAAAAAAGTTATTTCGATATTTTTCGCTTTAGTTTTACGGAAGCTCTAAAACAAATATTTACAGGGTGAGTATCATTATTTATTATATATCAATCCCACACAGGCCAAACGATGTTTTAGCAATGTTTTTAACATTGTTGGGTAAAACACACGGTTGCCTTTTGCTAACGTTTTAAGATGTGCATTCACTTGTTGGGTCGAAACATAGAGAAACCTTTAGTCCAAAGAAAGTATAAGGAAAAAACCTCTTTAGGATAATCATATTATCTCCTTTGAGAGTCCACACAAAGGCTGGTGAATTCGCGCATTGTTACACTCTAAAATTTCCTTTTATTGTTCAGAAAAATGTTTGATATTTAGGTCTGTCATTTTATTGTTTTAAAATATGAGACCAAACGATTTCTCTACAGAAGACTAGAACTAAGAGAGCATTTTATTTTTTTAACTATACCAGATACACATGTTCGTTTTCCACTTCCACCGACATCAATGATCTATGATCTCTGTCAAAATTATTGTTTTACATCTTGAACATTAATTATTATTTTTTAGGACTTTATTTTCTACAAAGTTTTTATCAAGCAGGTGTTAAGTTATTTTACGGTCGATGTAAGGAGAGGATCAACACGTGGTCTCCAAAGAGTTTGAAAACACACTGTTTTTTAAGTTAACGCTTAAAACTAACATTAATTTAATTAATGAATCACGAGTACATTCCCAACCTAGAGGGAAACGACTTATATTCTTGATATAATAGTTGTAGGAGGAAAATAGCTATAGTGGAATGAATACAGCTATGAAGCATGAAAAGGAGGGAAATGTCACATATCTTCCGCAAGTGTCAGGCATGTCCCTTGCGTGAACAAACGAAAACAAGGGAAGCCCTGTCAAGTATGCATTGGCTGGAGCCCTTCGGTTTTTTTTGTTGTTTTTTTTTGTTACGACGTCGTATCCGATTGAATGTAACACTTGGTTTGTTGTTGTATTAAAAGTTTATTGATTGTCCGCAAGATGGTGACAAGAAGACTAATGAATTGTCGGAGATTCGGAATTTTTCGTGGGGTTGGCCTGTCGTTGGCGAATGATAACTATATAAATTACCCTCCCTCTTCTGCTTCATGATAGTATTGATTCTAATATGTAGATTTATTTTTTATTCACTGTGACATTAAAAAATATATATCAAATAATCCATACGATAATTTCCATGTTTGAAGCAAGTTAAAATTTTATTTCAAATATAAAGCAGTTGACTTATGTGAGATTATAATTAAACTAATTGAGATCTGATTAGGAAATTTAGTATAAATTTGGTTTGTGAGTTTCCAAAACAGTAATGAATAAGAGTATGTAATCTAATTACTAGTTTAAACATAAAATATAATTACATTTCAATTACTTTTTTAGTGCTTTAAATTATTTGTACAGAATTAGTGTGCTGCAAAGTAAAAATGAGATAACGATAATTTGTAATATTGGCTTTTGCAAAGTCTTCATAAAACTGAACATACCAACTTTTTTAATCCAAGTTTCCCACTTATGAATATTTTAGTCTCATAAAATATAACTGTAAGAATAACAAAGTTTGGTTTCATAAAAGAAAGGACATAGACGTTCTCATAATTTATCAACTTAAAGTTCAATAAATATTTTAGAAATTAAAGTCAAAGTTAAAAGTGAGTTAAAGTAGTATAAAATACTTGGAAGTACATAGTTTTTCCGACAACCTTAACAGGTGAGGTGATATTTTACGGGATATCGACATATTCAAGCTCTTTTAGCTCTTAACGGATGGACGAAGTAAGTTGATGTTGGAAAGTTTCAACATTAACCTTGGTAAACAATAAGTAGTAAACATAAGTTCAAGAATTTCTGTCATATTTTTACTGTACTGTAGATATGAGAACAGTAAAACTTTAAATAGTCATTAGGATTTTAAAATCACGAAAGTAGTACATGTTGGTTCGGTATATAAAAAAATAAAATATCTGATTTCCCATTGTAAATAAAGTAAAAATTTTTATTTTGACCACATGAAAGATTTAGTTAACTAAAATATGCTCCCGTATGTTTACTTACTCCCGCCTCAGATTATTATTGTATTGAAGAATATAAATAGTTAAGAAATTAATGTGAGGGTTGGCATTTTTCCTATCAAAGTGTGGTAGTGACCCGAAACGTGTTTTTATTTAGCTTTTTTAATCGTTTTAGATAATGCCATAGAACAAATCATCAAAGTATGCCCCAATTAGTTTTTATATTTTAGTTTTCAAGAATGTCCACCCTAGCATTAATTAATGGATACTTTGGTATTATACGGAAGCCACCCTCATACAGCGCGCTGCGACGGTTACGTTAAGTTAGGTTATCATAAATACTTTAGCTGAACTGTTGAACTTTCCTAATTTCGTTACGAATCGAACGATACCAGATGAGTCATGCCTTCCCCCGCCAGTTCCCCTCCAAGTAGGTCTATGTCGGGTTGTTGACTGGCGTGTGTACATCACTTGCCTCCAGGATTTGACGGGCAAAAGTATGACTCATCCAGTATCGTTTGATTTCTAACGAAACGAGGAAAGTCCTACTAACAAATTTATGATAACCTAACCTAACATAACCGCCGCAGCATTGTATAAGGGTGGCGATCTGGTGTAGCCGCTAGCGGCGGTGACGCTAATCCTTGCCGACATCGCTGTCTTCTGGGAGGTATAACACAAAGACCGCTCATCATAATTATGTCAAATTTGGACAGTAAGTCAATTAAAGTATGTTCTCCCCAATTATGTAGTTATTTTGGTGCCCGCTTAAGAACCCGCTCTAAAAATAGTGGCCTCCGTATGATACCAGAGTACCAATAATGTAAGCTATTAATTAAACGTCCTATCTAAGGAACATGTTGAAAGGAACAAGAATACAAGATCGCGTTACAGTCATCCTACACTAATCTCTCATTCATATATGGCTTAAAATATCCACCAGGTTACATGGTAGCCCATTTCATAACGAATCACAACATATGATACTCGTAAATTATCTATTAAATTATATGACCCTTATTACTTATATTATTTATCGCTATTCATTATGGCCCAATCGGCCAGATGACATGCTGGTTTTTGGTCAAGAAACCAGTAAATTGTATTTAGAAAGTAGTATCAAAGTATATGCTTTTTTGAAAAGCATCAGCTGCTGTGACAGTTCAACTCGCACGGTTCATAATGATAACAGTTCTCATGATAACCGAACAAAAACTACCACATCCCAAAAGTAGTACGAAATATGTACGAAGAAACCCCAAGTGGCGAAGCACGAAGGGGTTTTAAAATATAAGTCGTGAATAGGCCTAAATATTTCGTCAGTTCAAGAACTGCGTCAGTACAAAATTTTAGCCCAGACGATTTAGTATTTTTTGTTTTCACCCCACACATTAAACAAACAGAAGGAAATCATCCCTCCTTTTTACCCTACAGTTACAGGTACTAGATCAATAGACCAAACAAATATACTTAAACTTCAGAGCCGATTTTTAAACTTGCAGATTTTTAAGTGTCATGCAGAGTTTTAATGCAAAGAAAAAATTATGAGGACCAAGAAATATATAACAGTAACAGTTTAAATAAGGCCGTAAAACAGTATGTATAAACAAATCGTAGCCTCAAGAATGTAATTTTTCCAAAACAAAAAGTTTAAAACACAATTATCCGACCAATTTTAAAACTGGAGCCGGAATAGGTATTATAATTCAAAAGTATAAGGAAACTCATTGTTTCGAAAATTTAAAGGAAACCGTTTGACCCAGTCAATTACAAAAAAGTCAGGAATTAGGAAAAAAGCAAACATAATAAATGTATGCACCAAATAATTTACATATCGGTACATGTAAAGAAGGGACAACAGTTAAAGTAAAATTTAAAAGTCTTTATTTCTAAATGAATCCTGATCCCGTAGTCTTACGATAAAATTATAGGTTTAAATTAGATAAATTGAACTTTAATGCAATTGATTTGTATACCCAATTAGGAACAATATCAAAGAAAACAGGTGGTTTTCCGGGAGGAAACGCATTTTTATGGGCGAGTACCAACTCTCCCCGGATAATATTGCTGGGCTCGTCTCAAGAAGAGTCCAAGGTTCCTTCGAAAAAGGGGAACTGGGAACCCTAGAAAGCAAGAACCAAGGGGGGTGGTGGGACATTTAAAGGGGGATGTCAAAAATATGCTTTCTCCACACAGCTTTATGGAACTTTATTGTATATTGGGGTGCTTAAAAACTCTCTATTATTATTTTTCATATTAAAAATCTGAATTTGTGATCTGAACGGTTTTGTAAGCAAACTTGGATCAACAAAAAATTAAAAACTAGACCAAGTAGATTTTATTTTCTTGTTAAAACGTTGATCTGGTATCTGATGGTTCACAGTCATGTTCTAGCCTTGAATTTTCCATGCTGATAACCTTAGTTAATTACTTATAATAATGATTAATATGACAGCTCGACAGATGTTTGGGCTTGGGTACAGAGGATCTAGAGCCAGTTGTACATTAGCTTGTGAACTCTTGTACAGTTTACAAGCAGAATGAAGACTTTCGAGTTTCTTCTTTCTGCCTGCATCTTTCTTGTAAGTTTTATCATTCTATTATTACTTATGTGTTTGCTTCGCACTCTAGAATATTACTTGTTTTTACTTGCATGTTGTTTTTGTTTTTAATACTTATTTTCATATTTTTGCGATAGTAAAATTAATTCGTCTTATTTAACTTCGCATGCAGGTTGGAACGAAGCATTAGTCCCTATAAGACATTGTAGGTTCCCACACCCTTACAATAAATAAATATAATAAGTAAATAAAAGAAATAATAAGATTTATTCAGCACTTTTGTTCCAGCTTTGTCAAAATAGCTATCAGCGCAACTAAGTTTTTAGCGGATATCAATTGTATTTTAAAATTCATATGAATTTTCCAATAGCCACAGTACTGACGATTTGGGATTAAACATATTTTAAAAAAACTTGTAGTTTTTAATAAAATTAAGGATTTGTAAATTTTTAGACGGCCAAATACCGTTTACTTCACTAATTGTTTGTTATACTGGACTGTATGTAGTATCAAATCTTATGAATTTTTATTTTATTTTCAAGATTAAAATTAAAGCATAAAAACTGTCTTTTTTAGGATAATTGTTTTCATTTAAGATTACGTTTTAAAAACACCGTAGGTTCAAAGTTGCATTTCCATTAAAAATTCATGCTTGAATTAAATTACTATAGGCACATTAAACTTCCGTTTAAGGACTTTGAAGTATTTTTTAAAATCTTCGTTTAATTTTTTTATAAAATCAAATGAATATCAGGCTTTATCAAAGAACTGTATGCATGATCTATTATTTTTCAAATAAAGTTAGTTTTTATGTATTTCAATAAAAAATATTATAAAAATGGTAATACCTCTGTGTTACATTGGAATTTTTCTTCATTGGAAATACTTTTAAAACGTCCTCCAAGCTTTGGTATGCTTTATAAATAACTGCAATTCCTGAGTATTGTTCCTCCTTAAATGAAAGAGTATGTGTGAAACGCACGGTGTGGTTGTAGTTCATTTTACCGTGAAATGACATGCGTTAAGCTTGCAATCTAATTTGGGTACCTCTATTATCTTTTTTTAACTGACGAAGGTTATCAAACACCTGAGAAGTTAGGGCAGTTCAAACGAGTTTCCAAACCATCACTTAATTAATTCCCTTAGTCGTTAATTAATAATTATTTTTTTATTTGGGCGGGAATTTCAAAATGATCAATATTATTACCTTTTATGGTTACTAGATTTAAAAGCAGTTTTTTGCCTATTGTTATTAGCATCTTAAGTAGAATTGATCAAGAACTCAAGAAAACCTAAGTCTTGATACAGTTGTGGCCAATTTTGTGAAGTAAGAACAACTTCAGTCATACCCTGTTTTTGTACACAAACTCGTAATAAAGTAGTGAACTACCATAGAAACAGTCGTTACTTATAAAAAATTTTAAAGCTTATTGATACAAAAGTTTTTTTACACATGACACTTACTCCTATTAAAAGTAATAAACAGTTATTCAAATAGCTTGTCTACAAAATCACAAATAATAAGTTTTATTACACTCTTAGAGTTTATAAAGATGTTTAGTCCTAAACTTTCTGTATAATTGTTATTAGAAATTTCCTTATAAGATATTGATAATGGCAATGAAATAAAAAAACTTTTTTTTATTTTATTTAGACAAGAAAAAATACTGAACAAACTTAATTTACCTTTAATTTACATAATAGGAAAATGGAAACCTACATCGGTATCATTTTGTCACTGATACATAGTACTCTAACATATAGAATGAATTATTTAATACACACTTCGTTCCTCTCTTTATTCGTGGTAAAATCCATTCGGGTGAGATCTCATGTTGGTCCAACAAATGATAAACAAATAAGTTGTCAAATCTTAACATTATACGGATTAGTTTCGAATTTTTAACTGCGTTTGTTAATTTTTTTATATTGTTTGGTCATAATTGATATTTCATACTGGAAGATGTCCGCGGCTTCGCCCGTTGAAGGATAACTAATTTTCATTTAATTATTTATATCACGTAGTGAGCAATTTGCAATTTTTATGCACTGATTATTGTAATAGTATGTAAGCGTGATGTAATTTTGTAAGCGTGAAATTACACCCTTACGGTTGCAGCAGATTGAAGGTAGAAAGTTTAAAGTTTCCTCTGTGTATGCGCGCATCTAGATGTGAAGAAAATTGTGCCAACAGTCATGTTCAAAGAAGCCTTCAAAAGTTCAACAACTTAATAAATGGTCGCCACTTTGAAATTTATATCCTGTTTAAGCCTTTTGACTGAAAATATTTTACTATCTTTTAAAATAGTTATTTTCTAGTATTTAGAGCCCCTAAATGATAGTAGTTCAAATTTAGAGTAAGTTTCTGTTACTCTCAAGAAAGGCAAAAGGTATATGGGTTGGATATTAATTTCCAACACATTGATATCTTTCAAGTTAGTCATGAAAATACTCAAGGTTCTAAATTTATCTATTATTAAGTTTCTAGTGTTTTAAAGGGAAAATAATTATTTTCGGGGCACTCAGTTCGGAACTTCATCGCACCGGCCAATTTGACTAACGAGACGATGAGACAAAATCGGGATATCAAACTAATGGACATGAAAAATAGCGCTAAGTGCGAATTCTTGACTTACCATGTGAATTTAATGCGATTCTTTAATAAAGCCAAATATTAAAAAAAAATGTTGCATAAACTTTTGCTTTTTTACAAGAAACTGCAATAAAAAATATAATGTAAATGTATTGTCCAAAAAGGACTGGTTAAAAAAAAATTAGGACACCCGATTCTCCAAACGTTTTTAAATGAAAATTGCAGATTAGATCCCCTGTTTAGGTGCTAGAGGGGAAAATGCTTAGTATAATTATTCTATTTCCTTCAAATATATTTTCCTTACACACGCAAAACCTCCTAAAATTGTAATTTATAAAACCCCGTCAGAATAGTATTAGCACATTCTAAATGAACTCTATGAATATCCACAAGGTGAGTATTCTAGTTTGAGTACTTAAGGCGAGTCGCAAGGACATATTTACACGGGTCAAATTGGTGGGCGAGTTAGACAGGCCAGTTGCTACCTTTTTACTCTCTCGGTGTAATAATTGTAATCATTGAATTCGGATTGGTTAAAGTGATACAAATAACCTACTCGACCCCTCCCCCCGCAGAAACCGACCCGTTTAAATCCGCTTTAAAATGTGAGTAGTCTAAAACATATATAGTAGATGGCCGTGATTGGTATGTTTAATTATATTGGTGAATTTTTACAGGTCAGCCAAGTTGAGTTGGCTGTATAGTGTACCAAGTTTGGTTGATTGTTGGTATTCGTTTTAGTTATCATCGCATGAATTCTTCTGTAGGCCTTACACCCTTAGTTTTAAAATCTGAAAATGGCCTCAATTTTGAATTTTATAATTGACCCTTTTCTAATCTTTAGAGAAAATATACTTGATACTCATCTGGATTTAAAAATTATTTATGCCAAATTGCGTAGCCAAAGAAGTCTTCATAAGCTTTAACACATTAATAAATGGTTGCCATTTTAAATTTTATAATAGCCCTATTTAAGCCTTTTGACCGGAAAATTATAACATCCTTTCTTAGTACGCATCTAGAGCCTCTAAAGAATATTTGTACCTATTTTCATGGCCGAAAGCCTTGTATAGTTTTAAAAGCTCAGATCAGTGGTTGATCGGTCAAGTGTTTTCAGTTTTTCTCATTGAAATATAAATTCTGAATCAGTTTTTCCAACGTAAAAAGTCTTCGACGTAATAAAGTTTTAAATATATTCGATCAAGTGTCTCACTTATAATACGAGAGTGCTTGAATTCCAATGAGTGAAATATTTTGTGTCTAAAAACCCCAATACCTCAATATTTATTGTCGCATGGTAATTCAAGTCATTTAACAGGGATATATTTATTGAATTGCGAAGAAAGTAAGTCATGCTAATGATCTGTTTGAAAATGGTTCACTTGCACTCACACGCCTCTTTAGCATGGTACTTAAAAATGTTTGTTATTTTACTAGGTTAGGAATTTGATATTATCATATTATTTTACATCCTAACTTAATTATTAGCTAAACGAGCATTTCAGTTACATAACGTTTTTATACAATTTATCAGGAATGCCGTTCATAAAAGCTGTATTTCATTTGATTTAACTCAAATTTTTATTGCTTAGGTTCTTGTGGAGGAGCGAGTTTGCGAGACGACTCAGGTAAAAACAAACGGATTTGTTTGATTTACTTACTAATTCATTTGAAAGTACTAGTTGGACCGATTCATGCTCGGTAATATTTCATTTCTACCAGTTCATCTCACTACTATAGAAAACTCTGTATCATTTTCTTTGCATATATTACTAAATTAAAATATCTTTATATTAATAGACTATCATTTTTCCATATGATTTTTGTAATCCCTTTTTCTTAGGCTGTGTGCAACGTAGCGAAAATCTAAGCACACCAATAGAATTGTATTTCTCTGTATATGTGCACAGTCCCATTAACATTTATATTAGTCGTACAGATGTTTATAAAATTGAATTTAAAATAATATTAACATTTTTACTTTATGAGTTGCCATGTTGGTGATGCGATAACAATAAATGTTACAAAATCAAAATTCTAAGTTAATTTACATCTTTAAATTATTAAAATGTACAAAAAGGGTTTTCCAAAGTTCATCTTCACAATACATATTTAAAAAATATTTATTGAACAACTATGTGCAGAGCTTTATGGAAAAACGTAATACAATTAATCATGTGTGAATTACCCTTCCTAAAAAACCTGTGTTGAAGAAGATTTTATTTATAATTAATTGCCCCGGATACTAAGTGCATCGATGGCATAAGTGTTGGAAATTCACTTAACTTTATCTTTGTAAAAGTTAAAACCTAGAAAATATAATCACTGTTAGGGTTTCCATTCGAATGAAAAGAGGACGGCACAGGTCCAGAAAGGCGCGTTGTACGAACTACCTTTTTTTAGATCAGAAAAATGTTATTAACATCAGAAGAATTTCCCCTTAAAATTAAACCATAGGCTATATGTTACTGAAACAGTCCGAAATAAGCTGTTATTGGATAAGTTTGAAAAGCAATATCCTTTAATTTCTATTCTAAATAACTTATTCTTGAAATGCTTTTTATATATTTTGAATATTAAACTCCAGTTTAATTTATAATCAATGGATATACTGAATAATTCAACTGAATTGTTATCATCTGTATGATATTAAGCTAGAAACGACTTAGGCAAGTAGTTACGAAACTGTATTCTCCTATTTTTACAACATAACAATCATAACATAACATATTTTTACACATATTTTTTTAATAATAATTGTTTTACAGGAGCTCCTACGGCAGGCAGAAGATGAGAAAAATCCAATCTACATTAAGCCTTTTGAAAACCTCGTAAGTATTATTATGGCTTTTATAATTTGGCACTTTCTGTAAAATGTTGTTCAGTTTGAGTGTAGAGTTACAGGACCGATGCTTAAAAAATAACACCATTGCTTAACAGACTGGTAAGTTTTTTTATTTTTATTTACCTGACTAGATCTATAAGAATTATATACGACATTTAACAATTAAATTTTAATTCGTTATAGCTGACCGAATTTGGACAATCATACGTAACTAAGAATATCAAAATTTTAGTAGGATTCTGATGAAATAGTCGACCAAAGATGTGACAGTTTTTAAATACAGTTCATTAAATTTTGACCAAACTATGTAGGTATTCTTTATATTGAAAGAAGGCTAAGATTGATGGCGAGTGCATGAAATTAATTATATTGTCTTTTAAGTGAAATATAGATGGTTTTGTTACGAAATGTGTTAGTTTACAATTTTTCCTAATTCATAATTTAAGGAAAAATCATTAAAGCGGTCACAAGCACAGACATATTCAGATTATTATGTTCTTTTGGCCCTGAAAAAGCTTGGGAGATTGGGAGATTTAGTTATAAACTCAGCCCCAAAATAACTAGACCAAAAATTCCTTATTACTTTCCATAGATACAGGATTCCCCGCCACCGTGCACTTCAAATATTTAAAGAAAATAGCTCCTTTAACCCCCTGAAACAACTGTCGTATGCAAACACTTTTGGTGAAATACTCCGGTCGTTGAAATCCCTTGTTAACCACCTGGAAGACAATGATTTGAATTTCAACAGGTGATCAAACCTACCCAAAAAATAACCCAAGTGCTAATTTAGATATGATACATTACCTTACACCATTTAAACCCTAACGGATTTGGCTTTGTTTTATGCTGTTTACGTCCCAAAAACAGGACTAGAGAAAAAAAGAGGGCTGATTCATTTCTCTGATCTTTTTTGAATGCCGACATTTGATCTCTGTGACGTAGTTAGTGTGACATAAAGTGCTTCCACACATGGATCTTGAAGCAACTAATATAGAAATGTAATGCTCAGTATGATGTTTATGGACAGCTGATTTTAGAAACGTTTATCAGAGACAAATTGGTTATTATGTCGTGTTGTTTATTTACTGAATTGATTTTTATAAATAAAAGTAAAAAATTGATTTTTTAAAACGTTTAGTTACATTTCAGTTAAAGTTTTAATAAGATTTAATTGTGCTAGTAAATGTAAGATAGGTTTTTAGTGATTAATTACGATGAGTTGTTGTGCTGTGGTTTCGTGTGGAAATTATTTGCAGTGGGGTGATTTGCAGTTTCAAATTAATAATTAGGAATCTGTTATGAAACAGGGACCAGATGTCACACTGACTACGTCATCTCGTCACGTGACCCAGGTGCCTAGTCAGATGGTGAAATAGTTCAGCCCTCTCTTGTTTCTTTAGCCCTGGCCCAAAAGACCAAAAAATTAAGCTGCAATTAAACATTTAAACTATGCGCTTATGTTTCAAACATTTTGTATCTGGAAATAAATGTTCTTATTTTATGAAGAAGATCACCGTTGTCGATGTAATGAAAATTGTTTTCAGCTTTAGTTACTCACCTTTACTGATAAATACCGGCTTATTTCGAAATACCTGTTTAGCTATGGGTCCCTCTTAATTTACTCAGAACTTTCAAAAACATAAGGTCATGCTGGAAAAATGGCCAAAGATAAAATTGTTCCTCTCAACGTAAGAGTGCCCCAGCAGCTGTAACCACTAAGGCCTCTTACAGGCATAAGCAGTAAAATACAAGCAAGTTCATACTTTGAAAAATAAGTTTTATTTTTGATAATCCAGTCAATATAATTTAATTCAACCAAATAAATCAAAGCTGCTTATTATCGTTCGGAGATCGTCAATGTGCTATAATGGTGATTTTTGGGCCACTAACTGCCCCGTAGATTGCTACGGACTGGTTTAGGCCAAGAAGATTGCTCTTAAAAAGAAAACTATTTTACCACATTATTTTATGAAATACGGAATTTGAATCTGAAATAATAATTTCTTTTGATGCTTGGTTGATGCTTGGATGTTGTTGGTTTGTTACAGCCGGAAACAGAAAAGGAAGGAAAGGAACCAGTATACGTTAAAGAGTATTCAGTAAGTATTATTTATAATAATCTCGCAAAATTAATTTAGAGTAGGATATAGATATTTTTATAGACAAGCAATACGAAAAGTACTGTACGGAATGTTTGTAAAAGCACTGCAGAACTATAGAATCATGACATTTTTCCATCCAGTCTACATTCTAACAAAAATAGCAAATCGCAAAGTGTTAGCAATATTATTTTTACGTGTAAAGTAAAATCCCTATCTATACCTGTAAAAATGCTACGTGACGCTCAGGAGCTACGTGCTACGTGATGCTACGGGAGCTCAGTAATCACTAATGCTCCTGTTACCCATACACCTAGGAAGCCCGAATTTCCGTACACTCATTCTTTAGGAACAAAATATGACAACTAAATGTTTTTCATCCCGATCTGACCCTCATACTCCACCTCAGACCCTGCCAAAGATCCCATATTATCATTAATATAAACTAATGTAATTTTTAGTTTGAAACACATATAAGTAGCAAGAAATTTAGTAGAATGTCAAACCAGCTGTCAGGAATAGAACACAAAATAAATCACTGGCTAGAGATACTTAAGAAAACGTTTTTTTTTATAACAGCTGCTGTTGAAAGCGCTAATTTAAACCATTTATTGTATCTACAGCATTTTCAAAAAAAATTTGGGTTGGCCTTGCCATTTTTGTTCAAGATAGACCCAAGATCGGCTTGTAGCCTTAGATTTTTTTGACATTAAATCAAGGCATATTCTATGTTCTACGTACGTATACTTTGATGAAACAGAAAACTGCTTCAGGATTCGCTAATTACGCAAAGTCTGCTGCAACAGGGGTATTTATATTCCTGACCAAGGGACACTCCCTCCTGTACATGCAAGTAGATTAGGCAATATTGGGCAAAAGCCTTCCCAGGGCAGTGGCAACTTATGGGGCTTTGTCGGTGGGGCGCTGAATCTGCTCTCATGTACAGTGAACATGGCTCTTTTGGAGGCCAAATAGAAATACCTCCTGCGGGGGGGCAGCAATAGAAATACCCGTCGCAGCAGACGGGCAAATTAATTAAATGCACTTTATTTTAATAGATTTAATGTTTTACATTAAATATACAGCGTTTGTATTTTATTTTTTTATGGGTTTTTGTCTTTTTAAGAAGTCACTAGTTAACTTGATAGCTCAATTAACCTATATTTTCTCGCTAATCTCTACAGCCAATACGAACCCAACATGCACACTATTATCACAGGTATCTTTGATATTATAATTACTTCTGTATTGTTTCTGTATTGTTTTTAAAATAATATTAATCAGAAAAAGATCGGATCCTTTGGGAATATCGTTTGCATTCCACGCATATCATGTTTCACTTTATTAGTAACAATCGCAGAATTGCCGATGTTTATGGTTGTCAGTCATTATAGACGGTCTGTAACCGCGGTTACTATCGAAATAAAAACATTACCTTAAGTGAAATGTTCAAATTATCCAATCATTTATCAGGACAGACATTTTGAAATTTACAAAGGATTTAATAAGATTGTTCTAGCAAACATTATGTGATAGTATTGTAAATAACTTTAGGTGAATACTATTATTTGTTTTACAGGAAACCGGAATGGCAGGAATTAAACCAGTTTACTTCAGACCATCCACTGTAAGTATTGTCGAATCACACATTTTTTGGATGAGAAATAAATGTTTGATAAAAAAAGAGCCTCGAAATAGGCTATCTTTAAATCAAAACTACATTCTTAGATAATCATGGTAAATGAAAAATCATCTCTAACTTCTACAATGTACAATTAATTGCAGTTAAAACTCTATGAATTTATGATGTTTTCGCAGGCACTTGCAACATTCGGTATTTCGAAAATAGAGCGAGGAGCAATAAAGGTTTTCTACACCAAGAACTGGCTTACTGTCTTAATATATAAAATACGGAGGAATACGATATAAAAATAATGTTTAACGGTAAAATTCTGTTCTTTCACAGGCAATGTCCGAAAATCTAGGATTTCAACCAGTATATATTAAGATACTTCCTAATGTAAGTATTATTAAAAAGAGCTGTCAGCCTAAGTTTCATAGGTGGAAATACATTTAGTATTTTAAAAATTTAGATAACAATACATAATTAAGTATTGAAAATGTAATGATTAGGGCTTTTTATTTAAGTAAAATGAAAATTAGAAGCAGAACAAGGCACGCAGTAGTTTTAATTTACTAGGTAAAACTTTACAATTCGTCTCCATCGTTAAAATTGATGTTTTTCGATATTTACAATTGCGATTATGTAATTACGATAACATTTCGATATCGTAATCGAGATATCATTAATCAGTAGTTCACAAACCAACTAATTTTAACTGACATGATGAAACCTAACAGTCACACAATGTGAATCAAACTTATTAAGGTATTTTCTAACGTTATAAACATATCATAGCCCAACTATACTTTTAACAGACTCGACGCACTTAAAACTAATATCACATCGTCCGCCAACTTGAATTTGATTCATTGTCCGTGATTGTCAACGTCGTGCTCTACTAAAAGTATTCGTTCTACATGCAATTGAGTATACTTATGGCTCCAGCACATGTAAGTTAGCTTCCAATGACATTTTGGAATATTCTAATCATCTACTTTTTTTCAGTGATTTTTATGTTTTACATCCACGTTGGTTATACTACTGAATAATATATCCATTATTACTGTCCCTTGACGCTCCTAGATTCATCGCAATTTCTTATAAGAAACAAAAAAATTAGCAACCAAACCTTTCCTTTCCTTGAATATACTATAGGGTTGTCAGTTTCTCTAATTCTATTAGGATATTAATAATTACTGGAATCGACATTTTCAAAATAGTCACCTACATTGTTTATTTATACATTGATAACAACAATATAGCATATGTTTATTGCAGTATTCGTTGGATTATATCAAAATAGAAAACATCGATTTAACGGTGGAGACGGATTCCAAAGTTTGGCCTTTTATTAACAGACAAAGTCTTCAGATCCTTTTTTGTCCGGTGAAAAAGCTAAGACCGTAAGGAAATTTCCCTGAAATTCTTTGGAATATAAAAAATTTAGAAAAAAATATGAACATTTTGCATTGTGGGATACAATGTCGCGAATGTGGTCACAAAAAGGATAATCTAAATGGAACAGCTCTTCCATATTCCCCACAAAACTGGACGAAAGTGTGTAATATTGTGAAACATTTTAAGGGTATTATGCAGAATACAACAAAACTCTCTAATTATTTCCTGATTCTGTTCTTGTCAATATAATGATCATAAAAGGTATAAATTTACCTGATTCTGCTGACACTAACGTGATCCTTAGGTATTCTTTATGGATGTCTATTTCTGTTCAAGAGAATTTCTCCTTTAAGGTTGAAGCTGTTACCGTAAGGTCTCATGTTAAGTCCTAAGCCCGAGACCATCATAACTTTTCGTTGTGAGGTCCTCAGATGTCAAAACACCATTCGTTCATTTTTATATATTTATGTCAATGAAAGCCGAATTCAGATCACACGAGAGCGCGCAAGCGCAAGGTGCGTGCGTGTGTGTGTATGTGACTTAAAAAACAAGATAACTCGCGTAAAAATGGCCAAAACTTGATTCAATTTGGCGCAGACATATAAAGTAGTAATTTTTGGGACGAGTTCGAAAACAAGCTCAATTGTACCATTTCAAAGAGGGATAGACCTTATAGACCTAAAAAATTGGTTTTGGGATTTTTTTTATATAAAAATAAAATTATCAAATTGTGGATTAGAACATTGTGTGAGGCGCGCGGCCGTTTCGACGATATCTGATAACCAGGCAACAGGTCCGGCCTGTTCAAGGTCACCGCCGGGGGGTTTAAATACTGCCCTCGGTGAAAAGACCGCAGTTTTTCGCCAGTTTACCGTTCCGTGCGCACGTTCCCGTATCGTCCCTGGATATAGTGAGTACTACCCTACTTTCAGTTATGCCCCCGATTAAATTATGCCTTAAATAATAATCCAGATAGTCGCGATCCAAATTAAATACCAGTAATTCATTAACTTTGTAACAATAGTCAGTGCAGTTAAGCGTTCCGACCCGAATGAGGAGTCAGGAATCGCTACTGTCACCTAATTTGAAGGCTAAACTAATGGATTTCAATATAATTTCTGATTTAACAGGTACACTCCCGTGCTATATGACCCAAAGCGGTGCGCGGTAGAGGGACCGAATTTGTATTAACTGGCAGAGTTTGCCGAGAAATGAACCCCAGTTTAATCCATAAAACCACATTAAATTAAAGAAACTGACAGTCGTCGAGCGATGGGCATTCGCCGCTGAACAGCTCCGGCCCCCTAATTTTTTATTTGCGTAAATACTCAAAACAAATGGAGTTGTGAGCGCTCTGAGAGCTGTGTCTTGCTCACTGAGACGCCCCAAACAGACCATAGTTTTTGGCTATAAAACAACTAGAATAATTTTCAATTTGGCATACCACCCTCCCAATGATCTTTTGTTTACGGTATTCTATCTCTATGCTCATTAATAAAGTATTGCATGAAATGTTCCCGGTTATTATTTACCCCACACATAACCACTCAATAAAATAAAGTTTCTTTATAGAGACCCTGGACACGCTGAAGCTACCAAAGTTCAACAATTCGGGTTATACCCCATTACAATTGAATTCAGTTTGAAAAAAATATTTTGAATTATTTGTCTACGTCCAATGGTTAACGAGATATCGCTACTGGTAAACAGTACTTTGTCCCATTGTAAACCTTAAGGGAAATAAATAATGCTATATGCCTTTTTACTTCTCAACATATTATCTGTATAAAACTTGGTATCCACCTTGGTAACTTGCTACTTGGTATCTTCATCTGGTTGATATTCATTGGATTATTGCAACAAAAAAACTCACAAATTGACATTTAAATGGCAGTAAACCCGTAAACTCTTTTCCATGATTCTAACGGAGAAAATTGTTGTATGCTTATTTTAAGGTTTAAATAGATTTAACTTTATTTCAGGCTAATGATTTATTTAAGCATTTGACATTCGATGAGCATGCAGGTCTGCTGCAACGAGGGTATTTTTTTAACAACATATTGTTATTTTTAACTTTTTTGCGTTCCTAGGGGACGGCCCTTGGAGGCCTCAAGTATGACTAGCCTCAGAATTTCAAATCCTCCCGAGGACCATTTAATAGGAATGTCGAAATTGCCTGAAAGTAAATTGGTATTATATTCTGCATGATACCCTTAGAGCTGTTCACATTATTATAGTCGTTTCCCCACAGTTTAGTAGCATAACTGGCGGCAATTCTTAAGGCCCACGCCGTCCATAAGTCCAATGCTAAAATTAACTTTAGTCTTCTTATGGACGGCGTGGGTCTCTAGAATTGGTGCCAGTTATTACACATAACAATTTTGGAGGATTTCCAGCATTTTTTTAGATTATCCTTTTGTGATTGGGTTTGAGCTGTGCAAAATTGGATTCTATATCAAATATAAGATGCTACTAATAAACCCGGCTCTTCCCGGCTGGCTATTTTCTTCTTGTTCTTTTTAAGTGTTGGATTCTGTCAGTAACCATAGTGAAGACAGATGTTCATTGTGTGTGAATACAAATATCTAGGCATTGTTTTTTATGGGTACCCCATATTCTCCATGTTAAAGCCAGATTAAAGAAATGTATTTACGTTTTCAAACAACTCTCTTCCAATCTGTCGGCTGATCTGTTCAGGATAGTTTATTTTGCATACGTTCAGTCCATACTATAGTAAGCCATAATAGCATTGGGAGGTATGGCCGTTGGTGTCGTCGAACCTTTAGTTGTAATAGAAAGAACTACAATAAAATATGCAATGAAAAATAATAATTTGTGGATACATATTATTATTTTCCGTAGCGGCTTTTAGTTCAGAAAGATTTCTGAACAGTTATTTGACGTTTTCCGTAGACTTTTCCAGCATGAACGCAATTGGAAACACAATTTTATGTATTAAAAATATATATTGACCATTGATACCGTCATGGTATACAACTTTTTTTCTATTTGAAATATATACCCATCGGCCTCCAATATTTAAAGAATTAAAAGCTAGTAGTTTGCCAAAGTATTCTTAGGATACAAGATAAAAATATCGCGATATGATAGCTGGTACATACTACGTTACATCTAACAATCGATTGGGAGATATTTTTTAAGAGGGTATTTGATGCTTTTACTTTAAAGGATTGAGAAGGTGAAATGTTGAAATATACACGCTGGATCATTTTAATATATAATACTTTTATGAATATAATTAATTTTAAAACCGAATGTTAAAATCAGCTAATTATAACCACAAATAATTATTTATGATGGTCTGATTATTTGCAGGATGATAGTTCACACACGGATATAGTGTACTTAAAGAAAGCTCCTGTAAGTATTTCTTGAAAATCAAATCTTACACAGTTAGTTGTCCTTAGATTATTGAAAGGTTATGCAAAAGGATTATTTTTAATGTATCTTTAAATTGTAATAAAATGTAATGAATTATGGCAACTGTATTCTTGACACAATAACAATCACCTAGACATACGTCACTGACAATTTAAATGCCCAGGGAATGACAATTCTTAAAGGGTCAAACAAATAACATTACATAATGTCCTATTTAAATCTTTGGCGAGGTGTAACTTTTGGTTTGGCCAACCTTTTACGACCGGGTTTGACAATTTTTTACTCTTTCAAAGACTTTCACATAAACACAAAGTTTCACGACACTCCACACGATACTTTCCGGTGTTATTCACGATATCACAGATCTTTCCCCACATTTCAGAAGGGAGTCATAACAATTTTTACTTTTTGTGAGCTGTAATTTCTGTTAGGATCATCCATTTACAGCTTTGATCAGGCATTCTAGAACATTTTTTAATATCTTTAACATCTACATCTCAGGGTATGCCTACATTTTACTATTTCAAGACTTCCATCATGAACCGTCCCGGGGACATGAAAAATGTGAGAAATTTATGTTTGAATGTCAGTCATTGTGTCAAATTTACAATTGAAAAGTGTCATTAAAATTTTATTATTTATAAAAGATACATCCAACATTTTCCCAACCCTGTATAATTACACTACCCATAGCTTCGCTCAATATATAAATTAACTATATTACTGCACACAAATTTGTTTACCGAATGAAATTTGTCATTAAGAGTTTACATATTATTTCCATTAGTTGTATTTACGTTTTGTGGTTCTAATTTTAACCTGCTTAAACAATCAACGAACAAATTGATTATTGGATTATTATTCTATCGATGACTGAGTCACTGGGAGTGCCAAATCCAGATCATGCAGTTCAGGTGTTCATATTATTCGTTTTATTTTAACTATAGTCTATATTGGAATGTTTACGATAAAATAAAACAAAAACGTTTCAGAATAATTACATTCTTTCTCATTGTTCGCTTCTTGAATTGATGCAGTTAATTCAAAACAAAACAATTAAATGTTTATTTTCTTATGATTCATCGTATAGAGATTGAATAAACAATCCTCTACACAATAAAACTCATTTGGATTAAATCAATATTTCAAAGTATAATTCGTCATTAAACACGTAAAATAATAGCTAGTACTGCCCAGGAAATATTGAAAAATTTGCTTGATGCGCAAGGTTATACTTTAATTAACCTCAACTACCCACTGCTATGGACTAATAAATAGGCATAAGGCATTGATACCTGATAAGAAATTGAATCTTTAGTTTATTGCTTGTTGTCATATTGTTGTTTAATGACTATATGGTACATTAAAATATACAATAATGAACTCACTTTATTCGACGGCACAATGTTGTAGCGGTTAGGGTCGAGACCGGTGGTGCGAGAACCAAATTGACTTTCGGTGGCTGAACTTCTTGAGCACCGGTGTTGGCTCGAGCGTTGTCTTATTCTGCGATCATGAACGCTTGGGTGTATGGGTTATTTCCGTGCAGGGTTCCCTCGGATAACTGCACCAATTAAAGTTTCGTGTCGGCGTTAGCAGAAATTCGTTCGTCGACGGCATTGGTACAGCCGAGAAAAGACATCTGCTTACTGCGTGGTCGTTCTCCTTGTGCATTTGCGTCGGCCCCACGGCCCACGGCGATATTCATTCGATGATAGATCTGGCCTCGGCGCCGGCGGTGAAACGGTACTTTGGAATTATATGGAAGCCACTATTTTCTGAGATATTTTATTCACTGGATACTGAAAATAACCATTTAATTGGAAAGAACATACTTTAATAACTTACTGTCCAATTTGGACATAATTATGATGTCTTCATGATGATTATGAATTATGACGGTCTTTATGTTCGGCCCCCCAGATGACAGCGATATTGGCGAGGATTCAGTTGAAAGTGTCGTTCGCTAGCGGCCACACCCGGTCGCCATATGTACGACAAGCCTTTGACAGCGCACTGCGGCGGTTATATTAGGTTGGATTATCATACTAGATGAGTCATACTTTCAGCGGTGTCAGGTGATGCGCGCGCTCAGGTCAACGACCTGACATTGGCCTACTTGGAACGGATTTGGCAGGCAAAAGTATGACTCATCTGGTATCGCAGATTCGTATCGAAACGAGGAAAGACCTCCTAACATATTTATGAAAACCCAACCTAGCATAACCACCGCAGCACGCCGTATTAGGGTGGTCTCCGTATAATACCAAAGTACCGGTGAGACAGTAAATGACTCTGGTGTTATTAGTATGGTCGACTTTAACATTGAACTATGAAAACGCGAGATTTTGTATGCCAGCCGCAAAGTGTTTGGAAAGTCTAAGTTGGCGGGTGAACAGCAACGCAAGTTCATTTGGCAATACTGAAGGCTTGTATTCGTGTTTTCCTTGTAGACAGCAATCACTAAAGGAATCTCTACCGGTTCTACTCTGCAATCGTTCCTCAGGAAAAAATATGGCTCCACAATAAATGAGTTCGACGTTACAACGGTACAATTCGTGACATTCAACATACTCTGACATGGCGAATTTATAGCTTTGAGGAACTGCAGTGCTCTGACGTTGGCATTGCTGCCGGACATGCTAATTTCAATGTATTGTTTCATTTATGGTTTCTTCCAAAGTCGGACAGCGATTCGTTGCCATTCTTTTGCTCAAGATGATCGGCGACCAAATTCCGTTGTCTGGCCACATCTGAAAAACTTCTACCTATAGGCTTTATAAATGTTAAGCCCATGTTTTAACTGAATAGTTTGGTAAGCATATAGGAATAAATTTGGATAATTCGTTTGGTATTGTTTCCGCTATTATACCTTATGTGTCGGATATGCAGATAAAGGTAACGCCAACAACGCACTACCGGCCGGCCGTAGGTGGGGTTGGGTCAGGTTTCTTTGGGTTAATTTATTCTATAAAATAATATAAAGTATTAAAAATTATGTTAAATTTGATCCTAAACTAACCTAACGTAACCTTACATAATCTCTCGTGTTGCCTTTACGACAGGGAGCTGCAACACGAGGTAACGGTTCATATCATTCGGGTGTGAAATCAGGCCGTATGGATAACATTTGTTTCTACAACTTGTCTTTTACATCTTGTATTGCCTCTACACATCCGATTTATTTGTTATATTAATCTGTCTCGTAAACATTCAGTTGTCGGCAGATAACGGAATTTGACCTGATTGGCCCGTTCTTCATCATTTAGCTGGGCCGTAATATCTATAATACTTCGTCTGCTTTCATTCTTCAATAAGCACCTTGGCCGTGGTTCTGAGATACTTATTGAGATGAAAGAGTTTGTTGGGACCGGCCCGTTTGCAGATAAAGAGGTAGAGGCTCGTTGGAGTCCCTGAGGATCATTTTTTGCTCCTCTCCCTTACATATTCTGAATACAACATCGCTTTGGAGGCCTTCCGACTTTCATTTTCATCCCTGAAAATCATCCTTGAAAACATTTATCTCTAATCTATAAAAAACCAAACTAACTACGAGGCAAATATTTATTTAAAATATTCATTCAAAATCACCTTAAAAAATTAAAAACGCTGTTTACAAATCAGATGAATTTTCTAGCCTGCAGGAAAATAAAACTACCTGAATAAGCTGGTTTGGTTAAAATCAGCGACAAAAATACCCATGACGATGGTTACTAGAATGGGCACCTTGAAGGGCTCCGAGAAACCGGATTTTTTTGGAGACTCGTGACGAGCTGGAATCATGGTCTAGAACCCCAATTTTAACGAAAAAATCTAAAATCCTCGGACGAAATAAAAATTTTGCCCGAACAAACACTGCTTTTCTTACGGTATAGGATTACGATTTTAGTTTTTTAGATTAATTATGTAAATTCAAGTTCGAACTAACTAATCTAACTTCACAATTTATCGGTTCGTAATACAAAATAACTGCTTGAGATTAAAACATTTTATTTATTTTAGTATATTTTCAGCAAATATTCCCAGTACAAAATAATATATTACAGTTGGTTTCATAGCAATAATTAAGAATCAAACTTATCGTTTTGAGGCCTAAAATCTATAATCAGTTTGTTGAAATAAATACATACAGGGTTAGTCAGACTATCCATCCACCTATTTTAACGGGGAAACGGTTGAACGTAGAAAGACCAAAAAATTAACGCCCACTAATATGCGTTTGAAAAGTTAATCAAACATATTTCCATCGTGATTTAATTGTAGGGTGTTCCAGAAATGAATGTCACGGGTTCGAATAACAAAACGTGTTAATGTATACCTGTTGTAGGTGATTTTATACAGAGTGTCCCACCTAAGGTGTCTCAAATGGATTGCGGACGAACTAGTAGTCCTACATAGATGAAACAAAATCATACTCCACTAAATCGACTGCAAGGAACAACATAAAAATATTTTTATGCTTTTTAAAATACAGGGTATTCCAAAAACCAGGGGTCATGGGTCCGAATCTCAGAATTTTGAAAAGTAAACATATGTTATGTTATGCATCGTTTTAAAGCTCTAAACAAGACGAACAATTTGGTGTAAACAGAATTCACTTTTCTTTATTAATTTCAAAATGGCGGCCATTTTCGTAAAAATATTGGTATTTACGGAATACCCTGTATCTCGAGAACTACAAAACGTATTTTTGGTCTGTTTAAAAATTATCAATCCTCGTAAACTCAGCTTTAATTTGACATACGACAGGCCAACATTTAAAAATTAAAGTTTTTGACAGTACATTGTATTTTGTTTTAATGTTGGTAGCCCTGAAAGTAAAAAAAAATTGAATGGCCTAAAATACATCACTACACACATCACATCATTACATCACATCACATCATTTTACAGTTCTTGCAAAGACCGACAATTTACACCTAGCTGCTATCTTTGGTGGTTTTGTAGTTATAAGCAAAAAACTCCATTTTACCATATAAAGCCCATGTTAAAAATTTAGTCTTCAGGGCAATTAAATTTGCATCAGTTAAACTTAAGTAATGCACATTTAACATGGGCTTTATATGGTAAAATGGAGTTTTTGCTTATAACTACAAAACCACCAAAGATAGCAGCTAGGTGTAACTTGAAAAGTTGTTGGTCTTTGCAAGACCTGTAAAATGATGTGCTATTTGACATATGCTGTCGTTTAATTTTTTTGACTTTCAGGGCTACCAACATTAAAACAAAATAAAATGTACTGTCAAAAACTTTAATTTTTAAATGTTGACATGTCGTAGGCCTATATCAAATTAAAGCTGAGTTTACGAGGAGTGATAGTTTTTAAACAGACCAAAAATACGTTTTGTAGTTCTCGAGATACAGGGTATTCCGTAAATACCAATATTTTTCACGAAAATGGCCTCCATTTTGAAATGATTAAAGACAAGTGAATTCTGTTTTCACCAAATTGTTTGTCTTGTTTAGAGCTTTAAAACGATGCATAACATGATGCATGTTTACATTTAAAAATTCTCAGATTCGAACCCATGACCCCCGGTTTTTGGAACACCCTGTATTTTAAAAAGCTTAAAACTATTTTTATGTTGTTCCTTGCGGTCAATTTAGTGGAGTATGATTTTGTTTCATCTATGTAGGACTACTAGTTCGTCCGCAATCCATTTGAGACACCTTAGGTGAGACACCCTGTATAATTTTAAAGGTCTTGCTTCAACTTCATTCTAGCCTTAAATCCCCAAATATTTAGATTCTTGAGCTTATCAATTCATTTATATTTTCATTATTTTTTCAGGAACCTACTGATGAAGAACTAATCACAAGAGCGGTAAGTAAATTGTACTGATTTTGTTGTCTTAGGTACACCGTTCTATTTCTTTACCTATCTATTGCAACTTTGAAAACTTACATTGATCTATAATTACGTCTACGCAAGTTAACAATAATGTCAAAAACAGTAATAGAAAGGCAAGTTTATTCTAATACATGGAAAATGAACTAGTAAATTATTGACACTTTAAGCGTAATTTAGATGAACATAAAGTATACATAGAATCATTGTAAAGTGCTGTCTTTATTTTAATAAAGTAGGAAACGTCAATATGTGCTTTCATTGTTGAAGACATTGGTTCATACTTTTTACTCAATAAATTTCACAATTCAGAGCCAACCAATATTTTTTCTATGCATATAAATTACATAGGTTTTATTTGTTTTCAGGCACAGCTCCTGGTAAGCATCTTACTTATGTATCATTCAGGCACTACGATAGTAAGTATCTTATTTTGTAGTCAGTAATTGTTTCAATCGATCAACGATTTGCCAAGTTTCAAGAGCGGGTGTTTGAAGTAGGTTACTGGAGCTGCTACGTCGGTTTCAGCGTTGGATAAGGGATGGGCAGGCTTCTCCCTTCAAGCTCGGGTCGTATCCTGGGATGCATTCAACTTTCGACACACTAGGCCAGATATATTTCACCATATTTTATTGTGATCACTCCATAGAAATATGTTAAATAGCACTGGTTTGAAAATTACTTTCAAAAAAACTTTTATCAAGATATTAAAGCATTTTTACCATAACTAAGTACTATACTGTAAAACTTTAAAACTATATGTTTCCTCACATGAGCCTGTATGTAGAGAATAACATTGCACGATCTTATATGAGAAAACTCGATATTTCAAACCAAGTTGGATCTACCTTACATCAAAAAATAAACGAAAAAGGATGGAAGGCGAAAACTATCAGATTTAGCTTTTTATCACAAAATCTGCTGTTATTATTTTTTTTTGGGAATATAAATCGCCCATGTGAGAAAAATCCTCACATCTCTGGGGACACTGAAGCTCGACAAAAATATCGTGAGCTTACGGTTTAAGCCCTTTATGTTTTGGGAATGGAAAAATAGATTATTTGAAAGAATTATTTTGCTATCGTTTGGCTGTGGAGGTACAATTTGAGACTAACCCATCACAGAAATATCATTATAAATCTTAAATAAATAATTCTTCAAGTGCAATAACAAATCAACACATAAAAACTATCGGAAACCGTTATCATTAGCATTCTATTACACCATCCTTTTATCCTACAAATTATATGCTGTTTTAGCTTAGAACCTACTTTAAAACATAGTTATTTAATCAATGATCAATCATAGCCTATTCATTTATTTTGCGTAAAATACTAAATCTTTATCAGTCCAGTTTAAATGTGTTAGTTTATACATTTTAAAATTTAGTTATCTTAATTCATCGATTTGTTCGTTTAATTTTTACTTTCATTCCAATGAATTGTTTGATTTTTCCAATGAATGTTATTTTTGGGGGAGCACTCGTAATGATTTAATTTTAACTTAATTTTTAACCAGATTCCCATTGTGCTTCTGCCAGGTAATGGGACTGAAATTGTTTATAAATTTACCTAAACAATTTTTCAAAGAACATTCTTGATTCCAAATATTGTGTTAGTTAAAGATTTAATAAAAAATTAAATATTATTTAATAATAAAATGACAAACTTGAACCGCTATCAGCAACTTTTAGCAGTCATGTAAAATGGGCAACCATCCTCTTAAAAAACATGAAGAATGTTTATGGATTGTGTGTTTTATTTCAGAAAGACACAAAAGAGCACGAAGAGGTAAGTGTTTGTCATTAATACAAATTAAAAATTATGCTTATATTGTAAAAAGATATATTTTTGAAAGTAGAAGTACGGTGATAGGAGTTTAAAAAGTTACATTAAATCTGAAAAGTCAGAGTTATATTTTTTACATTTGACTAACACTTAACTACCTACTATAAATGTAGACAACGCATGCATGAATTTTACATTTATTTCAGATCAACATTAATGATTTAGTAGCCTATTTAGTTTTTAAGCACTTGCAGCATTCTGCCGAAACATACCTGACTATTACAATTTCCGCGAGGTCATTTATACACATCACCTTTTTGATATTAACTTTTGTTCATCAAAGTGTGTTCATATACCTGGTATATACCTGTTCTCGTGACAAAAGTATATTTTTTATGTGTTCTTAATAGTATATATTGCTCTTGGTACCGAAAATTAAGGTTCTGAAGGCTTATGGCAATCAATAAAGTTTGATGTGTAGCCGAGCTTCACTATTGTCATGTTCAATTATTGACTAAGTATCTCTTTAAGTCCACCATAGAGAATCTTTAAGAGTATTATTAAGAATCCAGTTATTTTTTCCCGAGTATGAAAGCTACAAGGCTGCCATAAGAATTATAGGTCTACTTTAGCAACCTTATCCTATGGTCTATCAAAAATCGATTCCAGAAGTTTCACTAAGATCTGTATTGTAGTGAGTGTACTGTATTTAGTGAATTTGTTAATTTTTTAACTCCATTAAATGTGTGATCTCATTAATGTCTTTTATGAGTACAGCATGGGGGTTTTGCCAATAATTTAAGCGCAACATCGAGGTAATATCAAAATCAAAACCACGTTCTCGACTTACGGATTTATGTATCCTAGCCAATTTTTAGCTATCTAAATTTTTATTTATGGTAATTTTGAATATTGTTCCTTGAGACGAAGTTATATATTATCATCCATGAAATATTTTAGCAAGATTATCACATTTAATATACAAATTCTTTTTATTAATTCATTTTCATAGAAGTTAAACTTCCACAGAATTATTTATTTTTCGGCAAAATGTTTTCTGTCGTCGTCAAAGCTTTTACCTGCCTATTGCCATGGTCTGAGAAATATGTTTCAGCATTTGGACTAGCATTGTGGAAAAATACATGTTTGTGACTTTCTATTGGAACATATGATAATATAATATTTTCAATTATGATATGATATGACTTGAATTAAACATTTTATACTTGGGGGGTGAAATTCATTGGTTGGTGAAAAGGTAAAGTAAGAACACTAATGATGGGTTCACCACCATTAAACCTAAATTAGTGGATCATAGCAGCAAATAATTGATGTTTTTGAAATTATTCTGATATAAAAAAGAAATTCAAAATCCATAACCAAACTAATATTATATGCAATTTTCAAACCAGCTGTTACAGAACACAGGATATTTTTAGCCCAGCTGATATTTTTCCCAGTCTTTGGACCATAAGCCTTAAATTGGGTTATAACATTTTCCCTAGTTTGAGATACAGGGTGACTGCCGGGAACCGGACGTTTTTTAAATGAATAGTACAACCTTATTTTATATAGTAAAATTATTTAATTGTTGAATATATATTGGTGAACACATACCACTTCAAAAAACATATGTTTTATGGAACCTTTTATCCTAGTTTGGGTTTATTTCTTAAAGTTGATATCATGCATGTGATGGCCGTTAACCTGGATACAGGTGTCCAACCTCTGGAGAAAATCATTACGCACTCTCATCAACATGTCTTGTCCAATCAAATTCACCTCTTCGGTGATTGCATCTTTTAGCTGCAATAATGTTCGTGGTTTGTGAACATAGACACGAGCTTTCAAATACCCCCATAAGAAATAGTCACAGGGCGACAAATCTGGTGACCTCGGCGGCCACGGCACGTCACCAAAACGTGAAATCAACTTGTCAGGGAACATCTTCTTCACAACTCGCATCAATGCAGTATGCGCTGTGGCCCCATCTTGTTGGAAGTAAACATATTTCACGTTTATTCCTCGCCTCCGAAGTTGTGGCTTGAGATATGTTTCCATCATATGAACATAGCGTGCAGAATTCACTGTCACTGTGACTCCATTTTCCTCAAAAAAAATACGGACCAATTATCCCAAAGTGTCCTACAGCACACCAAACCGTTACTTTTAGAGAGTGGAGTGGTTTTTCATGAAAGTTACATGGATTTTCAGGAGCCCAATATCGTAAGTTTTGTTTGTTCACTGAACCATTTAAGTGGAAGTGAGCTTCGTCGCTCATTAACATCATTACATCAGGATTATCAGTAAACAACACCTGCATACGTACTGCGAAATCTTCTCTTTGTCCATAGTCCCTCTCTTTCAGTTGCTGTACCACCTGTACTTTGTAGGGATGAAATTTCAAATCTGATTTTAAAATTATTCTGACAGAATCGCGCTTTATGCCTAGCTCTTGTGCGTGTCTTCGTGCAGAGCGACCCGGGCTCCTCATCAAAGCAGTTCTCACTGTGGCGATGTTGTCTGGTGTTCTCAATGTTCTTGCTGGATCGGGTGGCTTTTTCTTTGATACTATTCCTGTTGTTCTGAACCTATGCACCCATCTTAGCAATGCATTCCGGCTTGGAACCGTGACATTTCGCGCAATATTAAAGTGGCGTCGGAAGATACGCTGTGTTTTGATAACGGATTCGCCATTTTTAACAAATGTGTCACATGCAAAAACACGATGCTGAACTGACCACTGATCCATCGTGACTAAAATGGTAAAGCTCACTCAAAACAATGACATAACCTCAATCTCCCTAGCACGTGTAGCAACAATGTAACAGCTGTTGCAAATTCGTCCGGTTCCCGGCAGTCACCTTGTATTTCGTAGAGACCGATTCACTTACGTAATTATTTGTATATATTTAATACAACCTACTACTCATTTAAAAATTATCAAAAATCAAACCATAAAAATGTATTAACATTTGTAGTTGATGAATTAGTTTTAAAATACATGACAATATATTTTTTAAATTAGACATTGGCTTATACAGGGTGAGTTTTAATTGTCCCCCCCCTACTTTTTTTTACATTTCTAAAAATAACTATCCCAGACCCCGCCCAAACATTATTAGGTAGTAAGTACCTCGTTTTGAGGGGGTACTCATTTTCGGCCGCCATCTTGGATCCGCCATATTGGATCCAAAATAATTTTTTCAAATGTAAAAGTGATGTTGTGACACATCATTTCAAGTTAGATTTTTTACTGATTACAATGCCGCAATCCGTTTTTTAATATCTCGATTCGTTATCAAGATATGAGTACTTTTAATTTATTTATTTTCAACCAATTTAAACATTACAAATTGATAAAATAGGCCCATAACCACAAAATAATGCTAGATAGTGACGAATAACCACCATCAGTCATTGTTGAGCGATTTACACTTAACTTTCACCGATGTAAATTTTTTGGCCGCCATCTTGGATCCGCCATTTTGAAATGAGGTAAGTTATTTCAAATATGAAGTTGGGGTTGTGACCCATCATTTCAAACTATTTTTTGTGCCAAATTCAATGCCGCAACCCGTTTTCAGCTATAAAAATTAGTTTTTAAAAAATTAATACTCTTTGAAATTTTTATTAGAAATTTGTCAATATCTTGAAAACTAAGCATGATAATTAAAAACGGGTTGCGGCATTGAATTCGGCGCAAAAAACTAGTTTGAAATGATGGGTCACAACACCAACATCATATTGGAAATAACTTACCTCATTTCAAAATGGCGGATCCAAGATGGCGGCCAAAAAATTTACATTGGTGAAAGTTAAGTGTAAATCGCTCAACAATGACTGATGGTGGTTATTCGTCACTATCTAGCATTATTTTGTGGTTATGGGCCTATTTTATCAATTTGTAATGTTTAAATTGGTTGAAAATAAATAAATTAAAAGTACTCATACCTTGAGAACGAATCGAGATATTAAAAAACGGATTGCGGCATTGTAATCAGTGAAAAAATCTAGCTTGAAATTATGGGTCACAACACCACTTTTACATTTGAAAAAATATTTTGGATCCAATATGGCGGATCCAAGATGGCGGCCGAAAATGAGTACCCCCTCAAAACGAGGTACTTACTACCCAATAATGTTTGGGTGGGGTCTGGGATAGTTATTTTTAGAAATGTAAAAAAAAGTAAGGGGGGGACAATTAAAACTCACCCTGTATATTAAAAAAAAACTATGTGTCATTTTTATTTATGTTTTTCAAATTCTGCTCCCTTATATGGACATTATTGAATTTGCCTTGTAATTTAATCTAGTAAGACAATTGACTTGCCTTACTAGATTCTAACCAATTCAATAAATAGTTTTTCAGCTAGAACCTTGAAGAAAAGATCAATTTGAATCAATGCACCCATTATTTTGTGAATTGCGGGTGAAGAAAATCCTTTTTTGGTTACAAATAATCTATGATTTCATTTACATAGAGATAATAACAAAGTGTACTTTTTTGTATGTATATGTTAGAGATTTTTTGTGTTTCTAACTACACAAAATAATAAGACATTTTTTATCTTCTACACTTATAATTATTTAACCAAACAAATTACAAACGTAAACATAAACATAACATTTCTATCAGCTCATTAATATCTATCACCTCCCCACCGAGCTAATTTCCTCCTGATGTTGTGAGATTAGGGATCTAGGTCTTAATTGATCAGCGTGTTTTTTGAATAGTCTTCCTCCAGCTTCTATTAACCAAACATTTATTCCTAACCTCTTTATTACGTTTCCCGCTGTCCACTGAGGTTTTCCATTTTTAATTCTTGACCAAAACACTGCTTGGTTAACCTGAAAATCTTTTGTAACTTTCCCATTAGTATCTTTTGTGTCTTGATTTTCTCCCCCGTTACTACTTTTTTCAAAACGAAGTAAATCAAATTGACATCTCATTTTACGACCGAGAAAGAGCTCGACTGATGATAATCTTGTTGATACATGTGGGGTAAGTCTGTACTTGTAGAGAAAGTTATTTAGATTTGCTTCCAATCCTTTTGGTGACTTTTCTTGGCAAAGTTTTCGTAATGTATTTTTCATTGTGTGGACACATTTTTCTACTTGCCCGTAGGAAGCTGGATGATTAACTGGTGTTGTTACATGTTCCATTCCAAGTTGTTTACAAAATACGGCAAATTCTGTTGATGTAAAAAAATTTCCGTTATCAGAAACTATTGTTTTAGTCCAGTCGCCAAGCCATGACACCTTGAAGTAGGGTCCGACTCAAATTGTATGACTGATTCTAGAACTATTTGATGTACTGAACAAGAATATGGCGGATGCCACACTGGCATCCTTGAGCAATTTTGAATATCGAAGGTCAAAGTTCAAAGGGCCGAAAATAGAGAAACGGATATTGAAAAAATATGTATTTGTGAGGTATCCAAACAAATATTCCCAAAGGTATTAATTTTAAACCACCACCAATAGTTGCTGGGTGGTAAATACTTTATTTTGATTGGGTATTAATTTTCAGCCGCCATCTTGGATCCTCCATATTGGATACAAGTTAATTTTTTTAAATGTGAATGTGGTGTTGTAACACATCATTAAAGACTAGATATCCACGCTGATCACAATGCCGCAATCCGTTTTTGAAAATATCGTTTTGTTCTCGAGATATACTCAAATGAAAATTCTTCCCCATACATTTCTTATGGGTTTCTAAATTAAACTATTTTTTTGTTTCGTTTTTCTTATGTCTCCGGTTCTAATCGCATTATAAAGTTTGTTTTGGTCTTAAAAGACTCAGTGACTTAATGGCTTCAATTTGAAATATTAATCATTCATATACAACCAGTAGTAGGTAAGTTACAAAGCAATATTTAACATAAATGTCGATGTTTCCAAATTTATTTTTACTTAAAGATTTATAGCTCAGGTTCTAAGCAAATCTAAACATTGTGTTCGGTCTCAAAACACTTATCTGATCTTTGTCTTTCATTTTAGACCAAAACGAACTTAAAAATGTGATTAGAACGGGAGGTATCAGAAAATCAAAACAAAAATATTTCAATTTAGAAGGTCATATGATCTTTGAATACGCTTAGCTCTTTTTCCCAAAGTCGGATTAACGTCATCAGTGGCTCAAATGAAAGCCAAAGATTAGATGAGTGTTTTTAGACTAAGAATAATATTGAGACTTACTTAGAACCTGAGATATAAATGTTTAAGTAAAAATAATTTTTGAAAAATCTAAATCTTATGTCCAATGTTGCTTTGTAACCTATCTCAGACTGATCTTAGTTATATGATAAATATTTACAATTGAAGCCATTAAATTACTGCATTTTTTAAGACCAAAACGAACTTTATAATGTGATTAGAACTGGGGATATATGAGGAACAAGACAAAAATAGTTAAATTTTGAAGATCGTATGATCTTTAAACAGTCATAACCCTTTTTACAAAGTGGTTTTTACGTTGAAAATGGCTTAAATGAAAGCCAAAGATTAGATGAGTGTTTTAAGACTAACGATGATATTTAGACTTACCTAGAGCCTGAGATATAAACCTTTAAGTAAACATAAATTTTTAGAAATCAAAATTTTATGTTCAATTTTGCTTTGTAACTCATCTCAGACTGGTCTTGTTTAAATGGACAATATTTAAAATTAAAGCCATTAAATCACTGAATCTTTTAAGACCAAAACGAAATTTATAATGCGATTCGAAATGGAGGTATGAGAAAACCAAAACAAAAAAATAGTTTAGTTTGGAAACTCCCATAGGAAATTTATAGGGAAGAATCATTATTGGAGTATATCTTGAGAACAAAACAATATTTTCAAAAACGGATTGCGGCACTGTAATTAGCGTGAAAATCTATTCTGTAATGATGTGTCACAACACCACATTCACATTAAAAAAATTAACTTATATCCAATATGGCGGATCCAAGATGGCGGCTGAAAATTAATACCCAATCAAAATAAAGTATTTACTACCCAGCAACTATTGGTTGTGGTCTACAATCAATACCTTAGGGAATATTTGCTTGGATACCACTAATACATATTTTTTCAATATTTGTTTCTCTATTTTCGGCTCATTGAACTTTGACCTTCGATATTCAAAATTGCTCAAGGATGCCAGTGTGGCATCCGCCATATTCTTGTTCAGTACATCAAATAGTACTATAATCAGTCATAAAATTTGAGTCGGACCCTACCTCAAGGTTCATGCCTATTTTCCTATTTGGCGACTTTTGGAATTCCACAACGGCAAATCATATTTTTCAGCTCTTTAATTGTCGTTACAGTAGTTGATGAGTTGACCTTGGAAATTTCCATCCACTTTGAGTAAGAGTCGACCACTAAAAGAAATACACTCCCAAGGAATGGTCCTTCAAAGTCAACATGAATTCTACCCCATGGTTGATTACAATCAGGCCAACTTGATAAAAATTTCTTTTGAGGTTGTTGAGGAGCATACATATTACAGATACCACAAGTTTGGGATACACGTTCTATTTACTGATCGATATTTGGCCACCAAATATATTCTCGAGCCAGTGCCTTTATTTTCACTATACCTTGGTGGGTTTCATGGAGGTCTGAAAGAACCTTTTCTCTTAAGTTTGTTGGAATTACAATTCTAACTCCCCACATAATACAGCCTTCATGTACAGTCAGTTCATGTTTTTTATTTTTGTAAGGCTCTAGATTTGGATGAATGGCACCTAATGGCCAGCCATTTACAATCATGTTTTTTTATTTCACAAGGAACAGGATCTTTTTCAGAGGCCTCTTTGACGTCTTGGGAAGTTACAGGAAGAGAGTTTAAGATTCCCGAAAAAATCAAACCTATAACCGTACTACATTTTTCATCTGCTTCATCAAAAACGTCATCATTACCTGTTGGCATTCTACTCAAACAGTCGACTTTTCCAAACTCTTTCGTAGGAACGTACTCAATTTTAAATGAGAAATTCGTTAGATACAATGCCCACCTTTGAAGACTACAAGACGTTGTTGTGGGTACCCCTTTAATTGAACCAAAATTTGATAAAAGAGGTCGATGATCGGTCTGAATCAAGAAATTGCTGCCCCAAAGATAAATGTGAAACTTTTTCAGAGCATACACAATAGCTAAAGCTTCTTTTTTCGATTTGAGAGTAGTTCTATTCAGCTGTTGTTAAAGTCTTTGAAGCGTATGCAATTGGTTTGTCCTTTCCATCTGAACATCTGTGGAATATAGCACATCCGATTCCTTTTGACGATGCATCAGCTGCTACTACAAATGGTAATTTCCTGTCGTAAGGAACCAACACTGGAGTTGACGTTAGTGTTAATATTAGCCCTTAATATTAGCCCTTCCCGGGTGGCGTTGAATTGTGCTCATGGCCAGAATTATTTTAAGCCAACATTCAAAAACTAAAGTTGCTATTTTTGTTCTTTAATTGTTTGAAATAATTCATAGATCATGAAAAATTTACCTTACCGATGAAATATTTTTTTTAACAAGTTATAAAGGAAATAAAATTTGATTTTACATATATATCCGTCTTTGACCCGCTAAAACATAAGGTAAACGGGTATATCCGTCCGCCGCCCGTTACGAAAATCACGAAATATGAAAACTGCTGATAATCTTGAGTACTTTTGTGGACGACGGACGTATATATCCGTCTGCCTTAGTTTGTCCCTTGTTTTATTTATTATCTATCAAAATATAGGTTATTTTGTAAAAAAAGCTAGGCTAAAATACAAAAGGAAAATAATTACAAAATTTCCATGAACGAACTTTTTTTACTGTAGCCAAATTTTTTCAAGAAATATTCGAAAATCAAGTTCATTTAGTTGGACATTTATAAAACAGTTTACAGAAATTCCCCTTAGACACAATTTTATTTAACATCTCATTAACATCCACTTCAAATTTCGGATCATTTGGATTCGTCATTTTCTTTGTTTGAAATTCATTGTTGGTGATGGTGATTTTATATTTTGATTAGGATTTTTGCGGACATTTGCCATCACTGATTAGTGATTTTATCTAAATAACATAAAACCACAAATCAACTCTGTTTACAAACACTCGAGAAGACGAGCACGTGCACTCTGACAGTTCGGCACTATTTCCGGTATCCAAGCACAATATGACGCAAAAAAACAGCTGAAACAGGTGCGGCAATCATTATTGCCAACTGCAAAAACGAAATAACCTTATTATAATGCCTAGTAATGTTTATTTTTGTATTATAACAAATGTTTATCAATTTGCTTTAGAGACGGATATAACCGTCTTTATCTCATAAAACTTAATTTATTTGACGGATATGTCCGTCTCAACGCTCACAACGTAAATGTAAATTGACGGATATATCCGTCAAAAGCCCGGGAAGAGTTAGTAATGGATTCAGAACATTCTTGAGTCTAATTCCAGGTAACTTTTTTCTTCCGTAAGTTATTAAGAGGTGCGCAGATGTCTGCAAAATTGGGAATGAACCTTGAATAAAAGTTAGACATTCCAATAAATGTCTCTAATTGTTTCACATCTTTGGGTTCATCCATTTCTAAAATCGGTTTCACTTTATCCATATTGGTGGAAATGCTATCTTTAGAAACTGTCAAACCTAAATAGTGAACCTTATCTTGAAGAAACTTGCATTTAGCTCGATTCAAACAAAATCCTTTTTCTTTCATTCTTTCAAAACCTCATGTAATCTGCTTAAATGCTCTTCGTCGTCTTTGCCGGTGACTATCACATTATCAAGGAGAAATGCAACTCCCTCCAAATCAGAAAGCATACCATACATACGTTTCTGAAAGATTGTTGTTGCTGGGGCCACTCCAAAACACAATCTGTTGGTACGCATCAACCTAAATATTGTATTGATAACAAGGAGATTTTTGGAGTTTTCTTCCATGGGAATTGAGAGATATGCATCAGACAAATCAAGAATTGTAAATTTTTGTCCACCATTTGCAAACAATTCATCATGAGTAGGAAGAGGGAACTTGGATCTTTATTTTGATTTGGATTTTTGCGGACATTTGCCATCACTGATTTAGTAAACCAGTGAAACCTGTTTTTTATCAATCAGTGATGGCAAATGTCCGTAAAAATAAAAATCTAAATAGACAGAGATAACGGTAGATAAGATAACGAACCCGCAGGTGAAATATTTTTACAAGGAATTTCCACTTTAAAACGAATAATAACAATTATTTGGCCAAGTTTATGGTGCTCGGTAAAAAGTCAAGCTTGAAGAGTAAATTTGGAATGGTGGTATACGTATAACGGAAAAGATCCGGGAACTTTTGTAATTCCAATGCCTGATTCAATCCTGTGGAGAAGTCAGCACAGATACGTAATGCTCCATTGGGTTTTCTATGGATTACACAGGGTGCAGCCCATTCCGAATGGTCGATTTCTTCTAACACACCGTTACTTATGAGACGATCTAATTCCTCACGCACTTTCTTTCTAAGTGCTAAGGGAACAGGCCTAGCTTTTCTAAAAACTGGGACCGCATCTTTCTTCAAATACAATTTCGCGGGAACTTTAGAACATTAATACTTCAGCGAACTCATTGCATAAATCATTTATGCTTAATTTTGAACTCTGAACTTGTAAAGTATGTTTACTAGAACAAAACGTATGTAAACCTACGAGCGATTCTTTATGTAATCTAAGTTGATAAATCCAGTCTCTACCTAAAATGTTTTGTTTTACTCCAAAAGCAACCACAACTTTAAGTTTTCCATTTAATTCCCCAAGAGCAACTTCAACATTAATTTCCTCAAGCAAACCAACACTTTGGCCTGTATATGAAGTGAAAGACTGTTGGCTTGGATGAAGAGGAGGTTTGTTAAGATCAACCCAAGTTTGTTCAGATATTATAGACACACAACTACATGTATCGAACTGCGTATCAACCAATTTATCATTTATAAGAACTTTGAATATCAATAAGGGGAAACTCCCAATATTATGATTATTGTAATGTATGTCTTGGATCCCTCCAAGCTGATTATTTATGTTTTCTTTAGTATCCTGCTTTTACTATCTTCCACTAACTCAACACCTTGTTTAACTTTACAATTTCTTGTTATATGTGATTTACTTTTGCATTTGAAACAAAACGGATTCTTTATTCGACAATTCTTTTTAAATGATTTCCCCCGCAAACAAAGCAGGGACCCAAACGTACAGAATTACATTCTGGCTCTTTATTAACCCCTAAAGATTCTATTTGAATATAAGATAAAGTGTTAGCTAACTCTAAAACATCAGTAAGGGAGTCGTGATCTTTTCTCATCAGTGATTCTTTAATGTTAGAGGTACTTACCCCCTCTTAAGAATGATTAAGAATAATAAAAGCTGTTACCACAGCTTGTTGATAAAATTCGACTGGAAAGTTGCAGTAGTTGATTTTGTTTCTTAATATGTTGGCGTATTCAGTGAATGACTCTCCGTTCTGTTTGGACGAAAAAAAATTTTACTCGATCAGCAACTATAATTCTTTTAGTTTTATAATTATTTGAGAGTATTTTAAATAGTTCTTCATTTATTGACTTCGGTCTGAAAGATTTACAAGTGTTTGTAAAACGCTCGTGTTTAAGCAGTTGATGAAAAGTAAGCGCCGAGTAGTTACATCTTGTACATTGGATAGTTTTAGATTCGTTTCAAACTTGAAATGCCATACATCAGCTTCCATAGTTTCCGGCGTTGAACTTTTCACATGTGAACTTCAAGTGCCCTACAATTTCTTGTGGTTGCACTCTCATTTCAACCGGATCCTCTTGATGTCTTTTGGCGCGTGTTTTTTGTTTTTGCGTCGCCACTTTTGTGTTTCTAACTACACAAAATAATAAGACAGTTTTAATCTTTTATACTTATAATTATTTAACCAAACAAATTACAAACGTAAACATAAACATAAAATTTCTATCAGCTGACCAACATCTTTCAAGATTATTACACATCATTACTAACTTATATGTGCTAAACAGATTAAAGCTGTGGGACCCGTTTTTCCACGGTTAAACTAAACTCTTAATAAGATTATATATAAGAAAACAATGAAAAACTATCAAAGTTGCAAAAGATATTACAAAACACATACAGATTAGTAGCCCACGGATACGCTCGAAAAGCTTTATAGAACGTGTAAGGCCTAAGGCCTTGGCCGAGTTCACTATATAGACTACTTATGTGTCATATGTCAGTCTAGTCGATTTGGTCGTGTTTATTCAGGAAAAAAGACCGACAGAGACAGAAACCTCCATTTTCAAAACATTATTGGCACATCTTACATTAGAAAAGGATGGGTTCATGAATTCCCTAATGAATGCACTAATTCATAAATTATATCGTCACTTCATTTTTCACTCATGAAGTAACACGGGATCTCTTTGAGGAATTTAATTTCATGTTTAAATACATATAAATAAATGTTGTAATGTAAGCTCAAATTTTAATTTTTATAGATGAATACATTTTTAAATGTAAGGTCCATGTAGACTTATTTCCTTTGTTTATATTTAGTACCGGGGACCGAGCTTTGCTCGGATTTAACAAAAACAACCGGCTGATTCAGCTGTTTTAGTTAGAATTTACCATAACTATAACATGAGCACTTACATAAGAATACACTGTTCGAGCATGGTATCAACGCTTTTATACAGCCGTGCCTTCAGCTTTTCTGTTCTAGCAAAAATGAGTTGACTCGGTCTCGTTCAGCACTGATAAACATATCACGACGAACTGTTGTAATAAACGGCTACAAAAGGGAAGTGCCGTTGAAGTTGTTCATTATATTTTTTGTTGCTTCGTTGGAGTGCAGCGGTCTTGCGACTGCTGGTCGGGACGCTAAGTGGCTATACACGAAGTCAAGTTTTTATGTCTTAGAGTGACGCTTGGAAGCAGTTGGCACTATGTTGGTCAGTAACCCCAAGTATCCTTTGTGGGTAAAAGAGAGGATACGAAAATGGCTCGATGCGGTTGTCTGTACTGCTCATGGGGAACAGTTGTTCTCCTAGTTCTTTCACGACACGGTCGATGTCCGGGTGGGTCTGGTCGGCATTAAGTGTGATAACGGCTGATATTTCTTTCGACGTTGTAACGTTGTAGCGGTTTGGGTCGAGGCTATGGTACGACAACCAGATTGACTTGCGGTGGCTGAATTCCTGTAGCGTCACCCAGCGGCTTGAGCTCTTTCCTCTTATATGACTTCGCGCACCATCATGAACGCTTGGGCAGATTGGTTATTCTATCGCAGGATTCCCTCGAGTACCTCTATCGATTCTAGGTTCATGTCGGCGTTAGCAGAAATTCAATTGTAGACGTTATCGGTGGGACCGAGAAGAATCATCTGCCCGTTGCACGGTCATTCGTATTCTCCTTGTGGATGTTGCGTCGGCTGAGCGGCGAATTCAGCGTTGTTAGCGGATAAACAGCAGCGCAAGTTCTTTTGGGAAACTTGACGGCTTGTATTAGTATTTCCCGTGTAGACACCAATCATTTTTATTCTTAAAAATTAACCTTGAAAACATTTAACACTAATCCGTAAAGAATCAAACCAAACTATATATATAATAAATATTCCTTCAAACAATTCATTCAAAATAACGTTTAAGCAATTTAAAATTAGTTATTTACAAATCAAATGATTTTTCTAACCTGTATATAAATAAAAACATCCTGAATCAGGCGTTTTGGTTAAAATCATCAACAAGACGATGGGCACTTGATGGGGATTTCGAAAGGCTGTAGGACACAAACCGGATTTTTCCTAGACTTGAGACCAGTCCCAATCGATTTCTGGTGGTCTAAAATCCCAAATTAAACAATAAAATAAAAAATCCTAGGACAAAATAAAAATTTTGCCCGTACAAACATTGCTTGTTTTAGAGTATAGGATTTTTTTTAAGCAAGGAATATAAATTTTGTATATTTACCAAGGTCTGTTTTTAATAGGCATTTTAATGTATACTAATTTTTAAGTCGTTTCAATGCTTCCGTTAATGTAAGCAATGAATTAAAATATTTTGAAAATTTTTATTATAATTTTTGTATTGGAATAAAATTGATTTGATTTGATTTCATTTTTTCCATTTCTAATATAATTTGTTTGCAGAGATTGACCGACGAAGCGCTGTTCAGAAAGGCTGTAAGTTTTAATAATAAGCAGAATTACAATAGTTATTTCGAAAAAATATTTTTTTTGTGATTAGTTTCCCTGTCATATGTACAACCGGTCTCAATCTTAATCTATTTTACTTAGTTCTTACATTTTATAAAACTATTAACAAATTTCACCGAATGTATTATTTACCTTAATACCTTTCGAATGCAGTTTAATGACTGAGTAATAAATTAGTATTTTTAAATCCCTTAAAAAAAGTCGAATACTTAACTGATAGGGTAGCTTACACGTAAAACATTTTAAAAACCATTGTAAAACATATTATACTAGTCAATAAGCTTAAAGACATCTTATTTTCATTTTATTGAGGTAGGGAATGTCATTATGGCGTTTCGTTGGTGAAAAAGACAGCGGTGACCGTTCTTTTCATTTCATTGAATTTATTTCACACGTTATCAATAACTGTCATTTGAAGTGCATCGTTCTTATAAAATGCAGAATTTATATTTGCCTTGTGAATTTTAACTTACGTCATTTTTACTTTTTTCAGGAGAAGTTCATAAACAAGGTGAAAACAGACCAACAAGTAAGTACGTTTGATCAGTAATATCAATCAATATCCGTTTCACGTTGATTTCTGAGTCCATGTTTCAAGTAGGCTATACTGGAATTGCTTTCTTAATTAATTCTTAATCATTCTTTGGTGAGACAGGTACCTCATGGAGGACGTTACCCTGAATATGAGTGAATGATGAGTGTGATGATCGTGATGATAGTGGCGCGATCTTGTAGCCTTGTTACTGACTAAGGTCGGCACGGTCCTTAGTCAGGACTGTTAATTAATAGCCCAACAGCCAATGGCAGCTGGCCCCAGATTTAGCGTTTGATTAAATATGTGATGGGCTTTCCCCTATAAACTCAATTCATAGTCAGAGACGCTCATACACACATACATCTATCCATACATACATACGTACATACATACATACATACATACATACACACCCAGTCGATACACAGCAGCACTATATTTTATTTCTATCTTTTCGAAAATCATTTTAAATAAACGGAAAAATACATTATTTATTCGTGATATTTCGCAAATATATTGTCTTAAATAGGTGAGACTATTTTCTATAAAAGTAGAGGCAATTAATTTTGGCTGTGTGACCGACCACTCTGATTCAGGATCGAAGAGAGAATGACGTAGGTGAAATGATGTTCTGGCGAATTACGTTAATTCATAAATGAATTAATTGAACAATAACAATGTTTATGGTTAGTTTATCAAAAAAATCACAACTGCCGTTTTTATATTAGTGCTAAAAGTGAGATTTTACAAACGATTTAGAAAACGAAAAACGGCTATTTGTCGTTCAGTATGAATAAAAAAATCCATAACACTCTGTTTCGATTTTTTTAATTTGATAATTTACTCAAAAGAGCATCCCTCGAAAGTTTGCACCCCCGTCTTTTGGCCCACTGGGCTTATTCGGAAATCCCGTTCTGGCCGGTGGCTTTTTCCACAAGACCTGCAGCGCGCTGTAATTTATTCTGCAGCGAGCCCCACTCAGAGGGCAGACGTAGTTCTGTTTCATGTAACCCGGCTCTTTCATCGCCCGTCCTAGCTTACCATTCTAGGTTTTCAAGTTCCATCTTTACTATATTTTAAAAAGGAAATCGATTTGTAATATTCAGTTTACTCAGTTTATATTACTCAGTTTAGTTACTCAGTTATATTCAGTTTCAGTTTAGGAACGTCTGTCATCGATGGGGATACTTTAAACATGGCAATCTCATACCCGTATCAACTCACCCCCTTCCCTAACTTGTAGATTTTAATTGGTATGTTACCCTTAGAAATGCATCAAATTAAGGAGCATAAATAAAAGGAAATGTTTACCATCGTAATAGTATCATTCTTCTCGTGATGAAACATTGCCTAAGACGTCAGAGAAAGCGTATTACAACCATTGTAATGTTTGTAAGATCTTGGTTTTAAAAACAAAAGAGATTTTGGTATGCGGATTAAGGAAAACAACTAGCACCATTGGGCAGATATTTCACAATAAAATATTACATACCCTCCAACCCTCTTCTCACCCCTAACCTCAACTTCAAAATTTCAAAAGCGAAAGTTACCCATTTCATTAAACAAATTAAAAGGGATGAAGAAGGTATCAGTTTGCTGGAAGAAAATTTAGAATATCATCAAACATTTACTAATAATAATCTCTAGAACGTGAGATAAATTTTTAAATTTTATTTAATTTTTGGTCACATCTTTATATATTACAATATATTGGCTAAAAGGGTTACTCTCACATTAGAAGTGTTGAAGTTGGTGGTGATAAGAAAGTTGGAGTGGCTTATATAACGGCAAAAGCACTGTTAATTTGACATTTTAAGATATGTATTATCTCACGAACGCATGACGCGATTTATAATTTTTCTCTAATCAACTTTTTTGTTTTTTTGTGTTTCAATTAGATTTTTCTCAAAGGCCTGTCCTATTATTAAAAATTTGTAAGCTAGTGGTTGGGGTGAGAATATGATGGATGTGGGTATGAAATTAATATGTGTAAAATAATACCCCTTTGGTACTAGTAGTTTCCAGTAGACTGAAAATTAAAATTTACTTTGGTTTCTAATTAAATATTGGATCAGCTTTTAAAAACTACCACCCAGCGTATTCGCCAAACACCACATATTTTGCAACGCTTGTAGATGTTAGCTTGTTTAATATTCACCTAATTGTATTTGTTAATTCGCTTTGCTTCAAAAGGCTTCAAAAGTTTAAAAGGAGGACTTTACAACAACGTTAATCACATATCATGTTCGAAATCAACATTTCAACAATTCATGATGCTATGTGCATAATAATTAATAATGTTCATAAGTGCATGCGTTCTAGAACTAGAATTGTTTTCCAAACATCCGTCTTAAAATTTAAAGCTTTTTTCGTGTTCTTGCATGCATAACTAAAATAAATCTAAAACTTCTCACTTGACTATGTTACAACCTATTTCAAGGCCAATATAATTTGTTATTCTTTTACAATTAATTAATACTGGTTTTATTTTTTTACAGAGAGAAATAGAAAACGAAATTGAAACAGTAAGTATTGAAGAATGTTACACCTGCTGATATCCTCTCTTAGCTTTTCGTTTTATATTTACTTTTCATATGAAACAATAAATATGGTGCGTATTGAAAATTGAAGTAAAAATTAACTGGTATCGAGGTTGGTATTAACTAGCTATTCTAAGTACAGGTAAATATGCAGCATCTACGGATTTTGGCAGTGGCACATATCTTTGATAATTAAATTTTGATGCGATTGCCTTTGCTGCTATATTGATATGGCATTTTTCTTCCAGTTCCTTTTATTTCATATTTAGTCCAATTGAGTTTGTCACTGTTTGACATGATTGTTCCAGGCTCCTTGGTGCTAGCACTGAAAATTTATGTTTTAATAAGCTGATTGGCTTTACTTTATATAGAATTTAAAAAGTACCAGCATGAATGTACGTAAAACATATAAGAATATATGTAACACGAAAGCGGCCGTAAATATGGTCCGAACTTAATGAAATTTGGTACAGACATGTAAAGTGGTAAAGGCTCGGATGAATTCATAAACCAGCCCGAATTGATCATCCCCCCGGTGGATAAAGGAGGATATACCCCCAAAAATGGGTTGTTTGAGTTTCTTACGTATAAAAAAGTTAAATAATCAACTATTTAGTATTTTATTTATTTTTATTTATTTTATTTATATCAACTATTTAGTATCATTACTCTATATCTACTGGCTACCGATATATTGTAAGTCGTAAAAACACAATAGACCTACGTTGTCCCAGTGATAACCTTATGGAAAATAAGTAAATTTTAATGAAACTTGGTTTATGGCTTCATCTAGAAAATATACAAGTTAATGTTTATTAGTCTAAAATCACCAATTTTAGTGGTAGCAAACCTGCATACTCATTCCCCAAGTTATCCTTATTTAATAAAATATCTTGATAAAATATGGTATATGGCTTTTTCTAGTTCTGGTCTACTAAAAATTGAACTAAAACCACCCAGTTTTAACACACCTGTTGCAGCAAACTTGCATACACTTTTCCAATATTATTCTTATGAAGCTTATACAAATTAATAAAAAACTCAAATTAAAAATGTTTTGTTATCATAAATTTACGGCAGAGTAAAATGGTAACAAATTGCTTGTGTCGAATGACTTGTTCGTGATACGAGTCTACATCTGGCTGCATAGTAGTAATAAAACTAAAATATAAGCACTCTTTCTCATAGAGAAAATAATTTAAACTAAACGAAGATAACATAAAAAATAAATAAATTCCATAAACAACTGTTAAAATATTTTTATCAGTAATGTAAGAAAATTAATTTGTAAAGTAAAAAGGTAAAATACCACAAACAAGGTAAAAATAGATAATACAAACATAAATGTAACATATATATGAAACCATATATACATATATATTTCTCTATATACTATATGTATTATACATATAGTATATAGAGAAATATATGAAAACATTTCGTATCTCGCTCTAATGGATTGAAATATGATCATTTGCATTTAAAATTCACTGAGTATGCAGGTCTGCTGCAACGGCGGTATTTTTGTTTGGACTAAATTCAAGCCGAATCTTGAAAAACACGACAAAAAAGCACAAAGGCTCAAAAAAGTCATAAAACTCTAAAATTACATTTAAAACTTCTTACTAAATCCTAAGTGATTTTGAGTTAATTTTAGTTTTGTTCGTTAAAACTTAAAACTCAATAATTTTTTTATCCAACTCTCTTTAAAGGCAAACAAGTGTTTAATGGGTAAAGAAACTGACAGTCAATGAATTGTAGATCTGGAAATCCAAATTTACCTTGGGGTATGTTCATATTACCCTTTCTTTAATCTAAAGTGTTTTCCAACTTCAACCCTTTTCTGCCTCTCATAAGCCTTCAAAAGTAGGACGGTTTGTAATTTTCAAAATTTTATTTAGAAGTTTTGTTTGTTACTATATTTTAAAGGCAACATTTTTTACCTTAAGAATGCCCATGTCAACCTTCTACATTCTTAAATGCCATTGGCTAACTGTATCCCATTTCGACTCTTAGAAAAGTCTTTCAGAGTTGAACCGACAATGAATTTAATTTTTGTCTTAGATTTTTAGAGTTTTTTCTTCTTATAAACTTTATTTTCCGGTTATTTCCAAAACTCCATCTCCTTTTTCAGAAGTTTTGATTATTATAACCCGTTTTATGTCCCTTAAAACGGTCTCTTAAGTTTTTTCTTAGAGACTAGATTATTTACCAAAGGTTATGTCCACGACGACTTTAAATAATATCAGAAGATACTTACTACTTTCATCCATTTAAACCACTCGGAAAGTCTAAAGTTAAGCTAAAATGATATCCTAATTTATTTTGTGATCTCAATGCAATACTACTTAATTTTTAGAGAACTATTTGTTGACTTGGACTGTGGTCATATCACAAACCAAGAGACCACACCTCACCCCCCCCCCCTCAGTTGCAGTTTTGTGTTTTTAATCAGCTATTTGTGGTCAGCTGGACATGGAGCTGGCTGATGGCCAGTATTTATTGTGTTAAATAAGTATATGGCAACTAATTGAGAGAAAAAATATTCTAGAAAGAAAAATTTCAACACTAATACAACCATTGATGAAACATATCGATGTGCAATACATTAATTTGAATTAGAATTTTGAAAATTACGAAATGCGTTAGTAAAAACTCGAAAACACAAAAACAAATTAATGATAACACAATTTGTAATCATGAAATTTTATTTTTCCAGGCCAGTGAAATCTCTCTAACCCCAGAAGAAGAAACGGTAAGAGTTTAAATAATCATAGGTTTAATACATACGTAATTACATACATACATACATACAGATGCGTCGTCCCGTAGACCATTCAGTTGAAGGCGTGGGATGAGTCAAAAACTTGCTAGGCCTGTTCAGAAGCACTTTCCAAGTTTACTTCAGATCAACTTAATCACACTCGAAATTTCTTCTCGAGTAGGGAATGAAGTGTTTTTAGGTCAGGTTAGTTGGGATGTGAAACCAGGAAGAGCAGGAAGAAAGGTGGCGAAACTATACATTTAAGCATTTATTTATACTGTAGTAAAATTTATCAACGAGGCACTTCTTAAGCTCAGATCTGAACTTAGGCGTTTTGCCTGAGTATGAGATCCGTTGTGGAATTTTATTGAAAAATTTTGGTCCAAGGAAGTTAGGCTTATTTTCACACAATCGTAAATATTATGAGTTATGGCTGATCTATTGTTCCTATATCTAGTAAAACGGGTGTGCTCAACTAGAACATTTGTGAAATTGTTGTTTACTGCATAAGTTACTATTTCAAAGATAAAAATGCAAGGAACGGTTAGTATTCGAGGGCTGTGAAAAGCTGGTTTACAATGGTCTCTGGCACGTAGGCCGTAAATAAATCTAACCACCATTTTCTGCAGCTTGAAAATTATATCAAGGTTAGAAATTGATGAATTGTCCCAAAGAATTATTGAATAGTTAACATGAGACTCAAGCAAGCTAAAATAAACTAACTTAGACAATTCAATACTGTCCATCCTGGCTATATTTCTGAGAACGAAAAGACCGGCCGAGAGCTTGTTTCTGAGGTGGGAAATCTGCTCCTCCCAGGACAAACTATCGTCCAGTCTCACTTCCAGAAAATTGACAAATCTGACGCTAGCCAATTGGTTTTCTGCTATTTCAAGGTGGGGAAATCTGGAAAGTTTTGAATTGTAGCGTTGCTTTGACTGAATAAAAATATAATTGGTCTTTTGAAGATTGAGAGAAAGTTTAAGATCGGAGAAATTGAGAGAGCTGATTTACTTTGACAAAGGAATCTATTTCAAGTTGGATGTGGTCGGTATTTTTGGTGAAGAGGGTCGTGTCATCGGCGTACACCACAAAGTCATCTCCAGGAAGGAAATGGTGAATGTCATTTATGTTTATCCCCCACAGGGCCCTAGAATCGAGCCCTGCGGCACCCCACACCTCACTGACATTGGAGCAGAAGTGACGGAAATTTTGGAGCCATTTTTTGTTTGGTGTTGAATTTCTGTGATCTGTTGTCTGTCTGTAAGGTAACTAATAAGCCAATTTTAAGGAGTGTTGATAATTCCAAGTGAAGCTATTTTCTCGATGAGGATGTCGGGAACAACACAGTCGAACGCCTTGGAAACATCCGCAAAGCATCAAACTATGCTGCCCCCGCCATCCATGCAGTCGAGACAGTCAGAAATGAACTGTACAAGCGCTGATTTGGTTGACATACCCTTCTTGAATCCGAACTGTCTCGAGAAAAACAAAGCGTTAGTCTCCAGTTAGTGAGTGAGCCTTTAAAATCTTAGAAAAAATATGGAAGGAGTGAGATCGGACGGTAGTTTAAGATTTCCTCTCTGTATCCTACTTGTGAATGGGTTTTATTTTTGCAGTTTTTAAAGCCTGGGGGAATACACCAGTTTCAAGTGAACTATTGATGATGTAACAAAGAGGTTTAGCGAATTCCTCACCGCATAGCTTAACGGTCCTCATTGTGATACCGTCGAGCCCGCAGGAGGTCTTAGGTTTCATGAAATACACATCAGTTGCATTCAAGACCATGAATTGTGTACATAGTTTAGCTGTCTGTTTTACTGTATAACATTATTTTAGAAATAATTTTAATTAAATAATATACTAACATATACAGATACATTTATTCCGTCCACATCAGATTGTAGACGAACGGCTTAACATACAAGGACGAAACAAAACATTTCCCACTAAACAATACCCAAGGAACAACGTAAAAATATTTTTAACCTTTTAAAATACAGGGTGTTCCAAATACCGGGGGCATGGGTTTGAATCTCGGAATTTTAAAATGTAAACATATGTCATATCATACATAATTTTGAAGCTCTAAGCAAGACAATCAACAAACAATTTGTGAGCAATTTGGTGAAAACAGAATTCAATTATATTTATTTTCTTTCAAAATGAAGACCGTATTTGTGAAAAATATTGGTAATTCCGGAATACCCTGTATCTCGAGAAGTGCAGAAAGTTTTTTTTTTCATTCTATTCGAAAATTCTTAATCCTTGTAAACTCAGCTTTAATTTGATGTGGAAGATGCCAACATTGAAAGAAAAAATGTAAATACTTTTTTTGTAAATGTTGGTAGCACTGAAAATCAAAAATTTTAAATTGCAACATATGTTAAATAGGATATAGTTTTGAAGGTCTTGCAAAAACCTACAATTTTTCAATTAATACTAACTTGTTTGTAGTTTTTCAGCAACAAACAAAAAACTCTACTTTCCCATATAACGCCTATGTTAAATTTGCTCTACTCAATGTTAAAAGACGCAAATTTAAATGCTTTCAGTACTGCACATTTAACATGGGTGTTATATGGGAAAATGGAGTTTTTTGTTTATTACTACAAAACTACTTAAGATAGGAGATGAGAATAAATTGAAAAGTTGTTGGGTTTTGCAAGACCTTTGAAGTAATATCCGATTTGACTTATGTTGCCATTTAAAAAAAAATTTCAGTGCTACCAATATTCACAAAAACATAAATGTTAAAAAATATTTATTTTATTTTTATGTTGACATCTTTCATATCAAATTATAGCTGAGTTTACAAGGATTAAGAATTTTCAAACAGAACGGAAAAATCTTCAGTAATTTTTGAGATACAGGGTATTCCATAAATACCAATATTTTTCACAAAAAGGCCACCATTTTGAAAATAATAAAGATAATTGAGTTCTATTTCAACAAATTTGTTTGTCTTGCTTGGAGCTTTAAAATGATGTATAATATGACATATGTTTACGTTTAAAAATTCCGAGATTCGAACCCATGGCCAATGCCCAGGAACCCAGGAGTATAACCAGGAAAATAGGGTTTTTGAAACACCCTGTATTTTAAAAAGGTTAAATGTATTTTTACGTTGTTTCTTGGTTTTTATTTAGTGGGGAAATGTTTTGTTTCGTATTTGTATGCTAAGCCGTTCGCCTATAATCTTTTGTGGACGGCTTAGAAGACTCCCCCTGTATATGTCACTATGTATGCATGGTATTCTCAAATTCTCAAGATACACATTTTGGGTTCGGTACTTTCCTTGAGACTAACACAATCTAAAAAGTTTAAAATTATCCAGATATACAGCAGTCCAGTGATGCAACCGATTCTTGTGAACCCAAATAGACTGGATCACTAGCCTATACGCCTATACGAAGTTTCAGAATTCGTGTCGGATACTTTAGGGGGCTTCCTGGGTGCTCAGTAAGCTCATAAATAATAATATTTTTTTGTAATATGCGTAGTTAGCTGTCTGTATGTCTGTAATGTTAAAATACGTGGTGTCCAGCTTAGCTGTGCCGCCACTCGTATCTCAGAAACTACTGGATTTAGAGAAAACTTTAAATTAGCGGACCTCACCTATTTCTAAGACATTTAAAAAAATGAATTCCATTTTCTTGTAATGGCCGCCATTTTTTCAATATGGCAGACAACTTTGATTTTTCTTACGGAACATCCCGTATTTTATGGCGTATTTGCATTTTACGCTTAATTTTAAGAGCTTATTACTCCTTGACATTTTCCCCTAAACTCAATTGTTAAGTGGATATAAGCCGTTAAAGTTTGATTTTTTTACACCCTGCATTTTAACATTGTTTACATGGGGAAAAGTGGTCAAGCATAACTAAAAAACTTATTTCTCAGTAAATATTTATCCAATCTTTACAAATAAGGTATCATTGAAAACTACATAAAATGGTCCTACTTTTATGTTTTGTAATGTTTTGTTTAAGTTAACGGTTTTCGTGGAATTAGGCATCCAAAGTTAACAATTTTGAAACGGTTAATGATAATTTAGGATACATTTAAACGAAGATATGTCTTAATAAGATAAACATTAGTGCAAAATCTCAACGCTGTACATCAAACCGTTTAGGAGTTATGAATTTGTTTGTTAAAACACGTACAGACGGACAGACAGCCACCTACGCATATTACAAAAAAGGATTATTATTTATGAGCTTACTGAGCACCCAGGAACAATCCCCTTATGTATCCGACATGAATTCTGAAACACCCTGTATATTCAGTCAATTTACACGTTTTTTTTGCAATATACAGTGATACGAAGGCATTATGGAACATGACAAATAAGGTGCATCCAAACAAAAATGTATTTGTTCGATTGTATTTGAAAAATAATATATTTTTTTGTAGAAGATAATCGAAAAACCTAAAGTCTAGTAATAACCGAATAGTCCTAATAATAAAACTATCATTAATAAAATATTAAATAGGCCGGGACGAAATACAAACAAATATTAAGAATAAAAACAGATTACAAGAAAAAACAAATTAAATTAAATAGAATTTTTTTATGGTTTTTATATCGTTTGCATGAGGGTAATATTTTGTTGCCAATGTTGATGAATTTCATTTAATTGAACTATATGATATTTTAACTAACATTTTAATGTTTTTCATTTAATTGACAAATTAATGATATTTCAACATAATGTTTATGTTATTTTCTTCTGTTTTAGATTGCCGACGATGCCGGATATATAACGGGTTCAGATGAAGCTGCAATTAAAGTAAGTTAAAAATTAACTTACTCATCATCTGAATTTAAATATCTAACTTTTTGAACATATTTTTTCTTCTTATACAATTAAATTTGAAATATGATATCATATCCTTTATGTTGTTATGTGTTGTCATTTTTTGTTCGTGACTAAATTCTAATTCACTATATTTTGCATCTATTCACTATTAATTCCAGTGCTCAATTGACTATCACAAGCGTTATACCATGTTCATGACACCAAAGTTTGGTTAAAATATAACAGTTATATTGACATACAGTACTTCCATTAATCGGGATGGCTATTTTTTCACCAACTATTTTGCAATGTTCTATCCTTGCGATGCGTGCATATTTGAACGGCTTAATAACAGTACGTTAATTTTTTTTCGACAAGTTTGCAATGTAATTATGCGTACACTAATACAATTTTAGTATTATTCTAGTATTAACTGGGGTGTTTTTTTACTCAAGGTGTATGATATGCAAGTTCAGAATATAAAATTGTAATTACAGTTTAGGTTGTTGGCTTTTTCAGCCGTAAATAGCATTAACAGGAGGCAAGATTTATAGGGTTTTTAATGGTATAAGAGAGTAAATCTTAATTCCATGTGCACTCGATTTTCTATGTAAGTTATATAAGCTGTTAAAATTCAAATCAGTCTTCGCCACCGATTGTTTACAAATGATTTAATTTACCATAGTCGTCCAGAAAAAGGTTTGTTCACAATTTGGGTTCCAAGGGTGAAAAAAAAATTTTACTTCAAATATTTTAAAAGCGTATGGAGGAATCAAAAATACTCACAATGTAATAAGGACTTTTAAGGATAAAATAGAGAGTTTCAAAAGTTTTCTGATATATATCTTAAAAAACGTATAACACTTCAACTTTGTTTTATTTGAATAAATATATTTCGTTTTTCTTTTGCAGGAAATAGAAACAACAGAGCCCGTAAGTATAAAACCGTACAATTATCGAGTATTAGTAGGCTTGGTTACCCAAACAAATTAAAACAGACATACAGGATGGTCTGATACCCTTTGGCTCCAATAACTTTCAAATTTGAGAGTCTTCCAGAAAGTACTAAACGTTTTGTTACACATCTAGCCCAGTGGTCTCATATCTGTGACTGATAGGGCGGCTCAAACTTCCACTCCTGGTCCCAATCTGAGCCAAGTCTTGTTGCCGACTGATCATGCATTACCTTTTTACAGATTTTCAAAATGGCGATGTCAATTAAAAATCCCACCGAATGCGAGCAATGTGATTTTAAGGGTGTTTTGCGACCTAAAGAGTTTATTCCGTGTTGAATGTTGAACCTAGAGGAGAAAAAAGTAATCCTGAGTCTATTGCGAGGTCCTACAATGGCTTGATATGCCATTCGAAACACGCGACATCGATAAATACAATCGCAGGCTAGGGAGTTGCTGATCCATGCCGACGCCGACGCGGCGCCGCCCCACGCAGCAGCAACTTCACAGAGCTTTGCCGCAAGTGAGACATTTTCGGACGAACCCTGTATATGCCCTGCCTGGTCTTAAGTCATGACCTTTTTCCAAGGTTTAGAGAATATTTAGGCAGCAAAGTGTTTGCAAATGGTAAGGAACTGAAATAAGCAACATTATTAGGTCAAATCAGTTTGGTGGGATTTTCAAAGGACACTGCCATTTTGAAACGCTGTAACAATGAAATACGTGGTTGGTCGGCAACGAGACTTTGCTCAGATTGGGACCAGGAGTGGAGGTTAAGGCTTCACTATTAGTCATGGAGAGGAAACCACTGGGCTAGATGTAGGGGCAAAACGTCCTTTACTTTCTGGAAGACCCTCTTTAGTTGTTCGTTTTGAAGTGGTTAGAATACTATACCATGATAAAGGAAGGTTAAAAAGTTTTCAGATATATATAACCGTATAAGGCTTCAACTTTATTTTAATTAAATATATTTCATTTTTCCTTTGCAAGAATTGGAACATTCACCACGCATAAGACCGTAAAATTTTCGAATATTAGTAGGCTTATGGTTACCCGAACAAATTAAAACAGATATACAAGATGGTTTAGAACTCTAAAACTAATATAATGTAAGGAAATCGTGTAGCTCTCTCGTGTAATGTAAGGACAACGTGATCAACTGTAAATCCTGCAATGTGTCTACTTTTTTAGGTATTTTGCTAACTATTTAAAACTATTTTGCCAAAATAGCTAATGGCACAGTTTCACCATGCCCTCTGTTACAGGATCCAGATACAGTTAAAAGAGTTGAGAAACGACTAAAGGAGTATTACAAGAAAAACTCGAAAGTGGTGAGTGAAAATCCAACCCATTGCATGTAAATGTCTAAGGGACTTAGGCAGCCAAGATAAAAATGGTAGATCACAAAATTGTGACCTCTTAGTGTGCTAGGGAATCTCAACCGTGAAGAGGATTCAACTCGTGACAAAAAAATTCAAAACACTGGCTCAGTAGAGAGCCAGAGGTTTTAGAATGTAGAAATAAATTTTTTCAGTGTATTACATAATCTTTGCTTTAATTTTACATATAATTATTGAAACTTAACTACAAATGTTTCCTCTTCTTTTACTTGAAATGTAATTATGTTTAAGGTAGCCCCTCAGCATAAATAACACAATCACTTAGAAAACACTATTAATCCGTCAAATATTTGCCCCTCAGCATAAATAACACAATCACTTAGAAAACACTATTAATCTGTCAAATCTTTGCCTTACCATAAGACCTGAAGACCTTAAAGTCAATGCATTTTGTTTTGAGTGGATCAAACATCACATTATTAATTAAAAAACTTAAATTTATTTCTTACTTTCGAATACCAGCTAATCCATTTTATTAACTCTTTCGTTCACGAAGCACTGAAATATTACGATACTGAATCATCTACAAATGAACCTCAACATTGTTAATTTATAAGACGCATTATCTTTTATCAGTATATTTTTTCATACTTAGTAGGGCGAGTGTTTTGATTGTCGAATTTTCAACTCTGATGATATTTTCTCCAACGGCACCCGAAACGCACCCCCTTCTTGGTTTGCGCATGAGGACAGTAAATGTTGCCAATATACGAATCATCCAGAACCACTTGGAGCTAAGGGGCTTGTCTCGCCTTGCCCGCCTTGACTGCTGCAGTGTGTGGCAGGCCTTGAGAGAGTTGTAAACTTGTTCGATTGTGACTGAGCTTGATGAGAAAATATAGAATACAAGCCTAGGTGGGTGGTATCTACAGAGACTTCAACATAAACAGAATCTGAACTGAGATTTGAATTTGGCTATGTAGTTCCCTGCACGATTTTTATGTACTGAGTGAAGCAGTGTCGTATTAATGAATAATGTTGCCCATATTTATTTTCGTAAGTGCTACAGGTTCACTTCAATCCTTTATTGATTATTTTTACAGCGGGAACAGTACGTTAATTATGACGAATTCAAGAAGTCTCCGATGTGGAAAAAGTTGTTTGCTGCACAGAAAAAGACTCGCAAGTAAGATTGTACTTTTTAATGACTATAGACTTGAACTATTTATGCATACAAAGGATATAGTATTTTCAAATTCAAGCAAATTTATTTTCATATATATTTTATTCCGTTTTGGGATAGCTATTTATAAATAGGTTAAGCTATTTATTAATAGGTTATTTATAATAGGTTAAGGTTTGTTTTGTTTCCCACAGGGAGACAAGTAATTATTTCACTCACTCATTAGAAGGAATAAAAAGCGAGTAAATATAGTAGGTGGGTGAAAAATCTTCATAATCAAGGAAACAGAAATTGCTCTAGCTCAAAAACATGCTTCTATATTGTGTACTTTATAAGAAGCGTATGGATGGATCATGATGGATACTTGGCATGGATCAATGTTTGGTCGGGACCAACTGCTCAAAGTGCCTTCTGAAATACTGTGGTAATCTGCGATTAAGTACACATGACCTATTCAGGAATTAAACCATGAAATTAACAGCGGTATAACAGTATATAGTACTGAGCTATTAATGCGAAAATATAATCGGTGGCATGTTAAGTATAACAAGAGGTGTTTTCAGAAGCCTCTCTCCTTTTCTCAACCGTTCTATCAAAAACATCAGGTAATCCGTTGTTTTAATAATGGTTTTTATTATAAATGAAAAAGAAGTATTAAAACATGTTAAAAATAAATGTTTATTAGGCTTCCATTTCCATGCTAGGACTTTTAAGCCACCGTATAAAAACTTATTCTGTTCTATAAGTTCTTCCTTAATAAATTCACTTTGCTTGCTCACTATCCTTTTTCAATAGGTAACCTGATGCTTATAGTCATGATCATTGAAAGTTACACAATATTTGTTTTTTACAGACAAGTGGCGAAATTGTGGTAAGTATCGCATCATTTGAAATTGCTGACAAGTTATTCTAAGACAATGTTTCTGACGTGTAGGTCAAACGTCAGAACTATTTATATGAATGCTCCCTTGAATACAATAAGTCTACAACGAATGTGACAGTCCCTTTGACTGTTGATTTTTTTTCTACGCTGGGTTTGGTCGGGCTTCTTGGGAGCTGACGAAGACGCTATGAAATCCTCTTAAAGTTAAGATATGTGTCTCCCCCTCGCCTTTCTAAATTTAACTAATCAATTTTCAAAATCCTAAATTAATATTATTTGAAATTAAGTAAAATATTTTTACTTCCGTTGGCATTGTTCTTAAAGGTAAAATATAGCAGTTTTTTGTTCGTCTTCACAAATTGAATAAATAAATAACTTTTCCGAAACTGATTTGTTGATTTGGCCTTATTACTTGGCTCGGAAACACAAAGTTACTCAGGGCATCAAACATTTCTACATGTAAGCATTACTTCATTCTTATCTAATTTTTTCGTTTATATTTGAGGGCCAAGTAATTTCTCACAAGATATAAGATCCTTGAGATACTGAGACAAAATAAAAAAAATACAAGACAGTTCAGATTAATGTGATGGCAAATTTGAAAATTTTTAAAAAGCATTTAGAATGGTTGACAATTAATTAACATTTTATGTTAAAATTTAAAAAAATACCATAACGATTGTTGATTTATTTTATTCAAAACATAACTACGAAACAATATGTTAAAAGGAATGTGGATGTATTTTCATGCAAAACATAGCCTAATTAATAAGTAGGGCAATGAATATATAAAATAAACATAAAGTGTCAACTATAAAATACATATTGGTATATTCATAATGACTGCAGTGGCAAAGGCAAAAAAGAGAAATGTAACTGCAGAATGAACTGGCTAAGACAAGCAAGGCTAAGTGTTGATGGTACGAAATTCTGTTTGATTCTTTTTAGCACGAAGGAGAAAAATGTCATTTCAATTTATATATTTATGGCATTACCATACAACAGCCATCTGCATTAGCGATTTTCGTATGTGTTGCATACTATTGGATAAAACTATAATGCTCGATATTAGAGAGAAAGCCCACAATGCATGCGTGATCGGACGGAGACTGTGATAGAAAACAGTTCCGCTCGAGAAAACTTATTTTCATGATATATCTAAGACCGTGTGTTTTTAAGTCACAGGTTCAAAGGTTTGTGTCCAAAATGGATTCCGCCTTTCTCTTGCTATTTGAGAGTCACAGTTTTTACAGATAAGACTAACAACTAACCATTGATTATATTGTATATATTACAGTAATGAGCTCGGTACTTGATATTTTTGCACCTAGGCTAAAAATAACTATTTTAGACCCTTAGCACGTTTTTACATTAGACAGCCGCTTTATACAAAACCTCAACGTTGCCAGAAATATCAAATCCCTAAATTTATTTCAATTATTAGATTTATTAAAGGTGGTTTTTGTTAATATATGCTGCAAATTGTTAGTTGAACAATTTTCTGATATTTTAGTTTTTGATTATTATGATATCATTTTTCAGGAAAGGTATTAGAAATAAATTGAGAAGCTAAACGCAAAATTGATTCCGAATCCAACCCAGCGCTGTCAAGGACGAGTTTTACGGTTATTCAATGGGATAATGAAGTACTACATTTATTGATTTTAAAAGGATGTGTTAAATTAAGTAAATAAACGTTTTCAAGCAGTTTTCTATGTATTAAATTATTATCATTACCTCTTAGATTTTCCGTAATGCATCACGTTACGTGATTCTATAACGTTAATATAAAACATATTGGTTTTATTAGCATCTTAAAGGTCATTGCTAATTCAGTACTTTGTAAAATTTTTTTGTTTGCTTTTACAAGTAACAAACAATATAATTTTCTCCCACATGCTATGCTAACTCGCAATTCGCTCAAAATAATAATAACCCAGTGAGCAAAATAATACTTTGCCTCTCAGCGAAACTAATTAATTAAGTGACCACTTAATCTTACTCGAAACATAAGCTTACCTAGCTTTCTTTTAAGTTTCTTAAACTGAAATGCTCGGTTTTATGTGGTGATTTAAGTGATTAAGAACTGAGCAGGATAAAGAAAAAAAATATTTGGACATGAACTTTGATGGGAAAAAGTGAAAGAGACGCACAATTACGTAACATTTAAATCAATTTGTAAAATATGAAACCCTTTATATGTAATTAAAAAAATTCTCAGAACAGTTTACCATGCTTTAGCAGCCTTCAAATTGGAACATGGAGTAAGCATATTGGATGAGGATATTCCACTTACATAAAACCGTAGTAAAAACTCACTCATAAAAACCATGTCGCACAAAGGAGGATTTCAACTCCTCGTAATTTTGATAAGATCAATAAGATTTTATGTCTTAATGATTGTTTTTTTTAGATTTACTTTTTTATAGTTGTGGATAAAGCAATAAGTAAACAAGGAGTACAGTAGGGTAGTAAAGAATCAGATGTCTTTATTCTTATTCTTTATTGTTCTTTATTAGATCTCTCAATTTTTTGTTTGTTTGTTAAGACAAACAATTCACCTTTGGGGAATGATACTAACTTACCCATATTACTTTTGACGTTCCCAAAAATGTTGAGTGTCTCCAAAAAATAGAGAATTAAGGGGGCAACTCAAAATGTTCAAATACAAACCCCTTTTGCGTGACCCATATTTTAAGCGCTTTCAAAAAACAGGCAAATGTTAGAGGTTGGAGGTCTCTAACGTGTTTATATTCAAATTGATAGCTTATCAAAGTTTTTAATACAACTCATTCTTGAAACCTGGCGTGTAAGATTTTTGGAGTTTTAATTTCACCTTTGGTGACTTAAAACTAACGACCCTTGGAAAATGGTATTAAATAAAAAAGTTGTCTCTTTTGGTAATATTTAAAATTTTGAGGGCCCCGCAAAAGTGGGAGATTTTTGGTACAACCCAAAATGTTTAATGTAAATCCCTTTTGAATGACCTCTCATTTTACAGAGCTTTAAAAAATGGGTGAACGGTGGAGGTTGGATAGCTAACATTTTTGTATCGAAATTGGCAGCTTGTAAAAGTAATCAATACAACTCCTCCATGAAACCTGGCGTCCGAGACTTTTGGAGTTTTAAATTTACCTCTGGTTACTTATAGACTGAAAAAGCTCTGGAAAAAAATTCATGAAATGAAAAAGTAGCCACTTTTAGAAGTATTAAAAATTTAAAGAGTCCCTCAAAAAGGATGATTTTGGGGACAACTCAAACTGTACTTATGTAAATCTCTTTTAAGTTTTAAGTTTAAGTTTTTTTTATTTTATGTTTTAAAAAGTTCATTGTAGTGGGGGGATTGTTGTTGGGGTAGGTATGATGCAGCCAAGGATAATTTGTGACTAGGATGGGGTTCAGTTTCACAGGCCGGTGTCACCTATTTAAATTAGAATTAGGTCCTGGAAATAAAGGATATACAAGCTGAACAGAATAGAATAGAATACAATAGAATATATTTTTATTTTCTCAATAACAATAACAATTTTACAAACAGAAAATATGTCTAGGCTAACTTATACACAAAATATTTCAACAAAAAAATATTATAAAACAAAATAAAAATGTCCTCACTTGCCAGGCTGTTACAAACATTTCAAAAAAGTTAGAGAGAAAATAAAATAGGGCCTCATTAGGCAGTGCCTGATTTGAGGTTCCTTCATTTGTAAATAAAAATAATAATAACTCTCAGAACTAATCCAAAAAAATAATAAACATTTTCTCTTAATCATAAATTAAAAATAAATAATTCAAACAAAAATGAATATTCCTAAGTGCTATATAACTCCAAATAATTCTCTTATATAACAATTAAAACTATAAAATAACAAAACCTAATCATGTTTGCTATTAAAAATTATATTTTTATTGAAATTAATTTTGATTTATTAACATGTTTGATCTTGCAAACCGCACACCGCACTTATGCCACGAGGTGGCTCTGGTACCTCTCCGGGGGCCAGCCTCCGGAGTTTGTCTCCCAAGGTGCCGTCAAAGCTCATTGCATACAATGCTTAGTCCCTGTATGGCACAGCCCTCCAAAGTGTGCATTCAAAAATAAGAAAATAAACCAACCTCTCATGACTTTAAAGTTAGTTAGATTAGTTAATGTTGAATTTGTAACAAATTATCTAAATCTTCTAACTGAAATAACCATTTTTTTACTTAACTTAGAAAACTTCTAATATTATGAGCATACTTTACACAGGGTGTCCCGGAACTCTTTACCAATACTTTTGGGTTTTGTTCCTGGACCAAAGACGAGTAAAAATATCATAGTCATAATTTCGAAATCTCAAAATTTACTCGTACAGTCGCCATTTTGTTTTTTTTATAATTGTTATCTCAAAAACGGCTCAGTGTAATTGAATGAAATTTGGTATACACTTTTATTAGCTTAAAACCTAGTTACGGAAAAAAATTAATTTTTTACCATGCTTATTTTCAAAATGGCGGCCGTTTAAAATTTTCAAACCTAAATATCTAAGAAAATTTATGTTGTGAAAAATTATAAACTATTATAATTTTTTTAGATAATTTAATTTCAAATCCAACGATACCAAAATTAAGGAAATCGGTTCATAAATAAGGGAGAAAACTCATTTTTAAGAAAATGTGTTCATGTAAATACCAACTGGTTGTACGTGAAACCATTGCTGGTAAGCCACAACAATCAGCTGTGTTATGTTTATTTGCACCGATCAGCTGATTGAAACACCAATCAGTCGATAAATTTATTTTCACTAATCTGCAGATCAGCTGATCGGTATTACACATCTCGGCATTACACATCTGATTGTTGTGGCTTACCAGCAATTAATTGTTTCACATACAACCAGTTGGTATTTACATGAACACATTTTCTTAAAAATGGGTTTTCTCCCTTATTTATGAACCGATTTTCTTAATTTTGGTATCGTTGGATTTGAAATTAAATTATCTAAAAGAATTATAATAGCTTATATTTTTTACAATGATATTTACGTTTAAAAATTTTAAACGGCCGCCATTTTGAAAATTAGCATGGTAAAAAAATAATTTTTTTTCTGTAGCTAGGCTTTAAGCTAATAAAGGTGTATACCAAATTTCATTTGATTACACTGAGCCGTTTTTGAGATAAAAATTATTTTGTTAAAAAACAAAATGGCGGCTGTACGAGTAAATTTTGAGATTTCAAAATTATGACTATGATATTTTTACTTGTCTATGGTCCAGGAACAAAACCGAAAAGTATTGGTAAAGAGTTCCGGGACACCCTGTATGTATCAGCGAGTGATCTGTAATGTGCGCGTGTACGACAGACGCATCCACTTCAATCCTGCTCTGTTTCCCTACTCGTATGATAAAGTGATCTAAACAGGTTCCAGATCGCTCTGTTATTTGGGTTGGCCCATTAACAAGGTTTTCAACATTTACGTTACTTAATAATCTTCATTAATCCGTTACTTGCTAACAATATTTTATAACCTCCGGAGTTTGACCCCGGAGTATAACCCCAATGGAAATATTACAATCTAATAAATTAATGTTGAATTCTCTACCAAAAATATGATACTCATGTTTCTAAAAATTCTATTTTTTCATTAAAATACTTTTCAACTCGTTATTAAATGCATCTACTGAAAGAAATTGAAATCTGTACACGAGCGTATACACGGTGCGCCTCGCCGGAGTCAGCGCCTCGTTGACGTACAACCGGCGCCGGTTGACGTACTCGTCGGCTGGTCCATCGCCGTGTTCATGTGTCTGGTCGAGAGGTTGTGCTTGACACGTCGTTTACGGAGGAACATCTCTTTGTCCAGCCGCCGGACGAACTTGACTATAATTCCGGTGGTTTGTTATTCACTCCTGCATTTCCTAGACGATGACATGCGTCCACCATATTGTCCGTTACCACTATGTCAATTGCTTTAGCCCACCTCTTTCTCAACACTAACATCTTCACTAGGCAGTGTCGGGATACCGTGAATCTCCACAGCATTCATCCGCGAATATTGTTCCATGTTCTCAACCCGATTTTTCAGTTCCGACACTTTTAGCGAATTTCCCCTATAGGGAAGAAGCTATTACCGTAGGTCTCATAGTAAGACCTAAGCTCGGGACCACTATAACTTTTCGTTTTGGTGCCCCCAGAAGCAAAAAACACTATTCGTTCGAATTTGTATATATATATTTCCATATATATATGTGTGTGTGTGTCTGTAAGCAGATAGCGGCCGCAAAAATGATCCGATCTTTTTGAAATTTGGTACGGACATGTAAAGTGGTAATCAATTGGACGAGTTCGTGAACCAGCCCGATCGGACCACCGGAAGGGGGATAAAGGGGGGTAAAGGGGGATAAACCCCCCCAAAAATGGGTTGTTTGAGGTTTTTACATAGAAAAATAAAATTTATCGAATTTTTGTGGGCACCATTGAATTCAGCCAAAAAAAACAAACAATTTAGTATTTTGAAACACTGCTCTATGTCCATTGGTTACCGAGATATTGAAAGTGGTAAACACAGTACGTTGTCCCAATGTCAACCTTATGGGAAATAAGTAAAATTCTATATCTCGCTTATTTCTCAACATATCTCAATAATACTTGGTAAATGGCTTCTTCTAGTTCAGATCTACTAAATATTGAATTAAAACCACCCAGTTTTAATATACCTGTAGCAGCACACCTGCATACTCATTCCCTATGTTATTCTTATGGAGCTTACAAAAACATGTCAAATCTCGCTATGTTGGATTGAAATATGTTGTTTTGCATTTGAAATTCGCTGAGTATGCAGGTATGCTGCAACGGGGGTATTTTATTTAACTGTTTATTTTCAGACACAAGATTATCGATCACATTGAGGCATTTTTCTAACCATTCATTTTGTTTTTGGACTTGTTTTATCTTTTCATCAAGTTTTTCAGGTAAAAGTTCGTAGGATTTGTTGAAATTTTGTTCCTGTAATTTTTGGTTTTCTGAAATTTCCATTATCCTTTTCATTATGTCCTCAAGGGAAAGCTTACCTCCTGCACCTCCGCATCGAATCTTAGGCTAGCTCTTCTCACTGCCGCACACGGATTACACCTCCACGCCATTCCTTCAGCAGTAATGTAGTCAACGTCCGCCTTCTACATCTTCAAGCGATTCCGTGAAACTCCTTTTTGCAGCCACTACATTGCAGTTTGATACTGTTTGACTTAAAAGCCTTGACAAATACCACAGGTTGCCATTTTAATTAATATCGTTTTACAAAAGTTTGCATATACACACTGCTAAATTAACAAACCTCGAATACGGCAGACGAAACCGTGTAAATCTTGCAGAAGCACGGGACGCACGCGAAAATTAATAACTAGAAATCTACGGAAATCTGGAGCACTATCTCTACGATCCGTCTCTACTGAGCGCTCACTCATGACATTGTGTTGAACGAGAACTCTATATTGATTGTGGAACCGGGTTGACTATTGAACTGAAAATAATCTGAAATGTTCAGGAGGTAGGCTACTGTTTTAGGATTGGGAGCAATTTGATATACCCAAAGGAAGGACCTGTCTGCCAGATGGACCTTGCCGTAAGCCAGCTTTGATGGACCCTAAACTACTTAAATTCTAAAGATAGGAACAATTTACAGCCACTAACATCATGTATTGACAAGTTACCTAGGTCGTTAAATTTATGATTCAAGTTCAGATTTCCTACCTAAACTATTGAATATCAAGCCAAGCCTAAACTGACGATATATTGTAATAATTAGTTAGTTACTAAAACTGAGAATCTATGGATTTCACTATGAAATACTATGAATAGTATGAAATGGTCATTGGTGTGGGCAAAAGGCCTACGCCTAAATATTTGATACTGTCTAAATTATTTGAATTTACCAAAATTACCCTATCGCTGCTTTCCATAGCTAACCCCCTTAAAATCTACTACTTAAGAATGCATGATGAACATCGGGTGCCCGGAGATAGTAAAATCGTCCCCCTGGACGATCTGTTGGTCTGTCACAGACGGAGTGCAAGTTTACAAGCACGAGAGTTCGGAGAGGGCACGGAAAAGAGGGGTTACGGTCTACAAAAGTACCGACAAGGACTGTGGTTTTTGGTTGCAGTAGCTAATGAATTTTTTAATGACATATTTATATATATATTGGAAGTCGTATCACGGTTGCATAGTCGGTTATCGGTTGGGCGGCGCAACCACGCTCCCTTGACTAAAAAAAATTGCGCTTGCGCTAGTGGAAAGAAGGTTAGGATAGGGTAGGTGAGAATGTTTCTTGTAAATTAATACTCTGCTAAAGCAGCGCTTGCCACTGTTGAGTTCCAAAGAATTTCCGGATGAAGCGAATGTCTGCTAGAATCGACTTGCGGTTGGTTTGGCATTCGGTGGTTTCGGCTCATCTCACACCATTGAAACTGAGGAACTTACTAGGCTCCCTAAGATATGCATCTCCGGAAAGTTTTTTGACTGGCCGTTGAGGTCTCGTCAGAGATCGGACTCCTCCCCCCCCCCCTTAAAAGAAATAAAGATTGAGGCCTCTCGGATTCCTATCTTTTTTTTATTATTTTTTGTTTTTGTTTTGTGTTGTTGCATTTTATTGGCTTTGGGATTTGTTGGTTGAGCATCCAATTAGTTTCTGGGGACCATAATGGATGAAGTGGCCAGCATCAGTTAGATTGTTGTGCTGTTTTGATGATGACGATGATGAGACAATAGCACTATTGAATACTAGACCAGTCCTCATAATTAGACCAGTTCGTAACATGTAAACCAGGCAAAGTTGTGGTTCGGATCCCACGTTAAAATGTAGGTCCCATAGTTGCCATTTGGGCTATTAATGAACAGTCCTGTCTAAGGAACATGTCGGCCTTAGTCAGTAACAAGACTACAAGATCGTGCCACAATTATCCTTCACTCATCTGTCATTCATACTTGGCTTAAAATACCTACCTGGGTAGGTCGCCATTTCAAAGAAATGTATCTGAATGTATCTAAAGTGGATCCAAATGAGCCCATTTGCAGGATACTGGTAGTTGTAGGGTAGGCAGTTTCTTGCAGACCGATATATTGCAGGTTGGCGGTTGATAGCAGGATCTTTATAATGTTGAATTGAAGAACTGCTCTATGGCGGTTGTTGTGCTTCACTGTACGTAGGTGCTCAAGTTGACTAGTGGAGATACATTACCCAGAGGGATGGTGGTGCCGTAGGCATATCGTTTACTTTCAATAGATTTTTCTTTAACAGACTTCCATTTTGTTCTTGTGCGATTTGAAGACAATTACCTGGTCATCTGCTCAAATTATGCTAGAGTTTGGTTAGACTAACAATAACTAACTATTTACGTATCGAACCCATGTAACTATTGATTGGAAAAACTAGCCAGTTTCATGATCGACAGAAATACAAAAATTATCTTCAAATAGCATATTATGTTATTAGGCCGGAAAGTACTGTTTTGCCGGACAAGCATGATAGTTCCAGCGTGAGCGGAAGCAATTTCGGGATTTTTATTAGAGTACGGTGAATCTTACCGGCCTTGTAACGTACGATAATCTTTATCATACTATTCAGGAAAAACATACTTTCAATCATTACGTAGTCCTTGCATACACCCATGGGAAAGGGAGGAATCAGATCCCCCCCAGATTCAGATATTTACTGGGAAATATGATATTTGAACAGGTTTTTATAGTTATTTGTTATTAAAAATAATATAAAATACGGATTACGGAAAATACTGTGAAATATGTGAAAAAAATACCTTTCTCTGTTTGTCATTTTAGTTTTTATGTGTATTCAAAGATTTAAAAGATTCGTGCTATGAAAAAATAAATCTATTGTGTTTTATCTTTTCTAAACTTACACATCCTAGATGCCTCTAAAGTACCATAATTGCAAATTGAGGATCAGAATCGGATTGCATACAGTTTACCTCCACTTTCCTTGTACTGGAGGCAAGGTGACACAGACAACAGCCAAGGTCATAGCAATGTGGACTCAGCGCCAGGCAGGCGGCGCGACGCGTCAGTTGTAATGTTTTTGTTTACCTCAACTTCTGCTGTTCAATTGAAAAAAGTGTGTTGTTGATTCGTGACGTAATCTGATTAAGTTACCTACAATTATAGATAGAAAGTTTATGACTGATTACTTTTGCTTGATAATACAAGCATGTAGGTAAAAAAATATTTAAATAAATTAACTTAACGACGAAAGAGTAAAAATAGTTTGTGAATAATAACAGGGATAGTACCTCAAGAATTTTACAGTTTGTAGTCATCGTTACACAAATTACTGCTGTAGTTATTAGGTTTTAGCGAATTTCCCCTATAGGGAAGAAGCTATTACCGTAGGTCTCATGGTAAGACTAAGCTCGGGACCACTATAACTTTTCGTTTTGGGGCCCCCAGAAGCAAAAAACACTATTCGTTCGAATATATATCACATATAAATATGAATTAAGTATTGTTTTATTGATCTTTACATTGTATACAACCTATTATTTAAGTTTGATCATATTTAGTTTACATTATGAGGTCAAACAGTCCGCCATTGGCATTTGTATAAAGTTATGCTCTTTCAATCAAATTCCCGATCACGTGTTGCAAGGTGCCTCTTTAAATTACTTGCATTAAATTTGTTATGTTTGTTTTGAGGTGCTGTATAGCTTTTGAATTGTTTTCATAGAATAATTACATCTTTACATGTCTGTGGCAAATTTCATTCAGATCGGACCATTTTACGCGAGTTATCGTGCTTAAAGACACACACATTAAAAACGCAACCAAGACTTTATTTTATCGGTGAAGGATTATTTTCCCCCAAGATCCCTGGATTTGACCCCACTATATTATTATATTCTTTGGGGATACATACAAAGTAAGGCCTTAAAAATCAAGACACAGAATATTCAGTGCCTCAAAACAAACAGAACAAATGTATTGTAGGAAATTCAATCAGGTACGTAGCAACACGTGTTCGGGAATTTGATGGAAAGAGTATAACTTCATACAAATGTCTCTGCCGGATTTTTTGAGCACATAAGGTGAACTAAATGTGATCAAACTTAAATAATAGATTGTATAAAATGTAAAGAACCATAAAACAATACTTAATTCATATTTATATGTGAATTATTCAATCTGAAAAATGGGTTGCGTTTTAAAAAAAACACCCTGTATATACCGGGTGTCCCATAATAGTCCCCCCCTAACTTTTTCCTATATTTTTTCAAATATCAGTTCCACACCACCCCCAAACATTATTGGGTAGCTAATACTTCATTTTGAGGGGGTACCCAATTTTGGCCGCCATCTTGGATCCGCCATATTGGATCAAAAATAATTTTTTCAAATGTAAACGTGGTGTTGTGACCTATCATTTCGACTTAGATTTTTTCACTGATTACAATGCCGCAATCCGTTTTTTAATATCTCATTTGGTTCTCAAGATATGGGTACTTTTAATTAATTTATTTTCAACCGATTTAAACATTACAAATTGATAAAACAGGCTTATAACCACAAAATAATGCTAGATAGTGGCGAATAACCACCATCAGTCATTGTTGAGCGATTTACCCTTAACTTTCACCAATGTAAATTTTTCGGCCGCCATCTTGGATCCGCCATTTTGAAATGAGGTAAGTTATTTCAAATATGAAGTTGGTATTATGACCCATAGTTTTTTATGCCGAATTCAATGCCGAAACCCGTTTTTAATTATAGTGTTTATTTTTCAAGTTATTGACATGTTTCTAATAAAAATCTCAAAAAATATGAATTTTTCAAAAACTAAGTTTTACAGCTAAAAATGGGTTGCGGCACTGAATTCGGCGTAAAAAACTAGCTTGGAATGATGGGTCACAATACCAACTTCATATTTGAAATAACTTACCTCATTTCAAAATGGCGGATCCAAGATGGCGGCCGAAAAAGTTACACTGGTAAAAGTTAAATGTAAATCGCTCAAAAATGACTGATGGTGGTTATTCGCCACTATCTAGCATTATTTTGTGGTTATAAGCCTGTTTTATCAATTTGTAATGTTTATATCGGTTGAAAATAAATTAATTAAAAGTACCCATATCTTGAGAACCAAATGAGATATTAAAAAACGGATTGCGGCATTGTAATCAGTGAAAAAATCTAAGTCGAAATGATGGGTCACAACACCACATTTACATTTGAAAAAATTATTTTTGATCCAATATGGCGGATCCAAGATGGCGGCCAAAATTGGGTACCACCTCAAAATGAAGTATTAGCTACCCAATAATGTTTGGGGGTGGTGTGGAACTGATATTTGAAAAAATACAGGAAAAAGTTAGGGGGGGGGGACTATTATGGGACACCCGGTATATCTATGTGTCTGTTAGCACGATAGCGGCCGCAAAAATGGTCCGATCTTTATGAAATTTGGTACGGACATGTAAAGTGGTAATCAATTGGACGAGTTCGTGAACCAGCCCGATCGGACCACCGGAAGGGGGGGTAAAGGTGGATAAACCCCCCCAAAAATGGTTTTTTTGTGTTTTTCACATGGAAAAGTAAAATTTATCGAATTTTTGTGGGCACCATTGAATTCAGCTCAAAAAACAAACAATTTAGTAATTTGAATCACTGCTCTATGTCCATTGGTTACTGAGATATTGAAAGTGGTAAACACAGTACGTTGTCCCAATGTTAACCTTATGGGAAGTAAGAAAAATTCTAAATCTCGATTATTTCTCAACATATCTTGTTAAAACTTGGTAAATAGCTTCTTCTAGTTCAGATATACTAAATATTGAATTAAATTTACCCAGTTTTAATATTCCTGTAACAGCAAACCTGCATACTCATTCCCCATGTTATTCTTATGGAGCTTACCAAAACATGTCAAATCTTGCTATGTTGGATTGAAATATGTTATTTTGCATATGAAATTCGCTGAGTATGCAGGTCTGCTGCAACGGGGGGTATTGTTTTTAAAGAGGCTTTACATTCCTTTAATAAACATTGATAGATAAACGGACCATTCGTCGCTTCACAGGTTTTATGGGATTGTTTACCCGATCTGTCCTTTCTGTTCTGGGAAGTCGTTTGCTTTTTCTGTTTAGGACAGGATCAAGCAGAATTAGTTAAATAAATGGTGGCCTTTTATCTTGGTTGCAAGTCAACTTTATTACTTTATTATTAAGTAAAAGGCTTTTATAAACTATCATGATATCTTTACAATGTCATTACAGCCTACCTAACACTAATGAAAAGCAGCTAACATTGAATACAAGTTCTCGTAAAGAAATGACTGAGAAATTTCAAAGTTATGGCCTAATTCAGAAATGAACGTAATGTATTACATTTCCCTACTCTTTAAAAGCGTTTTTTTTTCAACCATGTCATAAGAAAATAAAAGATTCTGTTGTAGTATTAAAATAGCCTAAAATAATGTATATGAAATGTCAGAATATTTTTACATTTGCCACAAAACCACAAATGTTTACAATATTGTGGAATATATTATTGTTTCATACAACGTAGACAAAATATAACTTATGCCGGCGGTCAAAACTCGCATGATTAGTTGTTGTTTTGTGTACCATCGTTTCAATTTATACGATTTTAAGTAGTTATTATTTTGAATTAAATGTCACAAACAATAATTACCTGCAAGGTAAACAAACATGGCATGAGTAATATAAACAATTACCTATGTATTATTTTTGCTTTTTCTCTGCGTACATAATAAAATTTTATTTCAAAAATATTACTTACAATCGAATTTTATTTTCGTTTGTGTCTTGAAATAATTGAAGCAGTTTCGTTTTATTTTTTTTAATACACATTTTAAAATACACATATGGTGTATTTATGTTATTACATTATGTAGTTATAACATAATTTATTTACGTAATTAAAAGCAATAACTCAGGTCTAGAGTATTGTTTACAGTATACAGTGTGTAAAAAAGTTCGTCCCCCCTCTTTAATTTTTTGTTTGTAAAGAGAAACAATTTACCTTTGGCGAATTATACTAACTTAACCCAAATTATTTTTTGACGTTACCGAAAATTTTAAGCGTCCCCTAAAAATGGGGGATTTTGGGGGCAATATAAAATTTTCATTTGTAAACCCCTCTAGGCGACCCCTAATTTTATATAGAGCTTTAAAAAAAATAGGCGAATGTTTGATGTTGGAGGTCTCTTACGTGTTTCTATCAGAATTGGCACCTTTTCAAAGTTTTGATCACTAAATATTCTTGAAACCTGGTGTCTATCTCAACGGAAATCCAATAAACCTAAAAACTTCCTCTAGTGATATGTGTATTTACCGTTTCTGCAATACAATATTTGTTAGTTTTTAAGTAACAAAAACTGTATTTAAATATTAAATCATTCAATGCACAGATGAAATGAAATGATATTCTCTTTGGATGATGGTAGGTCTATTTTAGGCGCAGTATTCAATAAGGATATGAGGTTTGAGAGGTACTGAATAATTCAGAACACTCTAATTAAGAAGCTCAGGCCAGCTTAGCTTAAATTTGGTCTACTTAGGGGGCGAGAGATTTCACATCCACTTTTGATTAGTTTTGGGTTACCACTGTGTAGCCTGTTATAAACATCAAGGATATGAATTATAATAAATTAATTCTTATCATTTTACTGTTTTAAAACATTATTGCCTTCGGTGGTATAATGAGTCGAGTTTAACAAGTTTTAGTTGAAGACAATTTCAGTAACATTGTTTTAGAAAAGAGGCCTAGATGATCGCTAGAAATAATTAATTTAATATTTACCAACAAAGATATAATTCTGGGTATTGGATTAACTACCCCTTGAACTCAAAAGAATAACATGGCTCAAGATAATATCTTCTAAAATGCCTAAGAATGATAAAAAGTGATCAAACACGTAATTGCTTGAAACCTTCCCGTAGTAGTTTTTTTAAACCTAGAGTTCTCGAATTTAAGCAAAATAATTGTTCTTTTGGGTTAGTATAACCAAAGAAACTCGACAAATTATATCAACATAAATATGTGCTCTAGAGAAAGGCTTGTGATGTATATCCCTGACAGCTAAAGGTTATGAAATTATAATTTGCTTTGAGATGTTTTGTGTGATATGGATGAAAAAGTGGATAAGGATCTTCATCTACATCTTCCCTCAGGTACTGTTTAAAATAAACTCTTAATTAATAGCCTGCAATTACCTTATAATAGTAGCTCATTATATATTGTTACTATTCCCCTCGACCACTTAGTTTAAAGTAAAATGGATGGTATCAGCAAACAGAAACATACTTTCTTCCTTAAGGAAGAAAACCTATAATAGTAAAACAAAATACATTTACTATAACAAACATCAACTTATGTTAAGAATTTCAACCACTAAAACCTATAACCACATATGATAAAAATGTCGCTCCTCACTCTGAGAAAAAATATGCCTTTTTGGCGCTTAATCGTTTTTGCAAGCTCGTCTGTGACCCGCTTTTAAAACACGATTGGGCACCAAAAAGTACCACTTTTCCTCCTTGCAATGAAAACTGCTTTATGATAAATACATTTACTAATATTAATTTTTATCATGTTTGGGATAATTGGAAACTCCAGCAAACTGAATAATCAGCTGATAAGGACAGAGCCGGGGAGAGCACCTGCTTCTCCCCTGCTTTGTGATAAGATAAAGTAGCCTTGACCCCAAACCTAACATTACAATGACCAGTGTGGATACAGCTCGGCAAGTAGCAATTCATGTTGTTCGTGTGGCTGCTTTTTCAATGTGCTTATGTACTTTGTTCTAATTCGTATGCACGATGTAATGACCAATTTACAATGGATTACTTAGAGGTTATTCGCTGATGATGAAATTTCTTCGCATACAGCGTTTTTGACTGACACATCAGTACCATTTACTGAGGTAAATACTTTTTATAATATTATTTAATTATACGTTCAGGCTGTCTTTGAACTTCTTGTGTTAGTTCCAAGAGGGTCTTTTTTTCATAAAAATGGCAGTGGAAATTAATGATTATTTTAAGGAAATTTTTTAAAAATATTTACGGAAAATCAAGGGTTTTCAATTTGGTGTTATAGCCCTGCTGCTTTACTGTCAGAATTCGGCGATATTGTCTGTGAACCGTTTTGTCGTTACAAATCGTATCACATTCTGAAGCTAGAAGAACATTAGTTTCAGTATTATGAGTTAAAGTATAATGAAACAATAATATTCAACAGTTTATGGGCAAACATTTGTTGGCCTCTCTAGGTTAGTTTACTTTGAAATGTTAATATCTTTGTACCATATTAAGCCTTTTGAGTCCATCGAAAGATATGCAAAGGATGTAGGCTATCGTTGGTTATGTAGACTACCCGAACTACTTGAACGAACTCATGACTCATGATCGAGTAGGTGGCTGGGGTGATGACTGTGGCTGGGTTCTAACAGCTACTTTTGACACATGGGCGCGCTTCACCACGGGCTAACACTACTGTAACATGAGTTTTTGTGCGCGGTAATGCACAGTAAATTAATGTAATAGTAAACCTTCTATAAAGATAAAATACTTAAACACTTCAAAATTATAATATTGTATATCAGAGAACTAAATTCATAAGAGAACAAACAATCTTAAATCTGAATTATTCACCCAAATCGATCTCCTAGCGTTTTTCTTAGGAGTTCAATGTGGCTGAATATAATTATGGAATATCTAGAGACTTAACAAATTCTCTTTTATTATTAGGTTTAAGTAAATTTGGCTTTTTAAGTAAACTAAATGTATTGGAACGAATGAGTAGTAAGAAATACTATAACAAAACATAAACAATACTTTAATTAACAACTGCAAACAAATTAATATAATTAAATCTCAAGACTATAGTAAAAATATTCCATCATAATATTGCTTAAGATATTCATGACATACAAGGACTCAGGAGTGTTTTAGTAATAAAAACCTTCGCTCTGTTTTAATTTTGACTTTCAACGGTTTAAATAAACATACGTAGGAATTTAATTGAACCCAGAGAGCCAAGGGAGTCTTTAAATTATTTCTACCTTCTCCCTGTGGGACACAGAAAGAATTTTAACACAGACTAATCTTTAATAAAAGTTTTTATTCTAATATGTTTATATTATTAGATACACTTATCCATGGCTGCTTGAATTTCTGGTACCGTAAAAAGTAATCTATTTAACATAAAATGTAATCTAGTGGATAGTTACATAGTTTTTATTTTTCTCTTTAAAAAATTTCCTTAAAAAGCCAATCAATCTGACTGAATGGTTATTAGTGAATCCAATCCCGGGATCCCGCATCCCGGGATCCCGGGATCCCGCATCCCGGGATCCCGGGATCCCGCGTGATTATAGGGCTAATTCAATCCCGAGATTTTTCAGCTCAATCCCGGGATTTTCGGGACTATAAAATAACATGTAAAATCGGTATTTACTAGGATCTTATCAGTTAAAACAATGTTATAAACAAGAAAAACCAGTTACATGTTGTTTTTGATCAAATAATCATTGTTGAGTTATTTGTCGTCCTATGGTATGTATAAAAGTAGTTTCCAGTTAATATTTACATGCTTCTGAAAAAAATACATAGAGATTTTAACTTGTTTCTGATACAATGTAATGCAATTGCAAATAAGTTTCATTACGATGCTCTGATGATCATTTTTATCGTACTTCTAGTTTTTCTAATTACATCTTTCCAAGTCCTGATATTGTTTGGTCAAGTAGCTATAGTCATGTTTTGTATAAGACTTTCTTTAAATCTAAATAAATATTTTATGGTTAGCTCACGGTTATACAGGGCCATCCTGATAAGGTGGTTCGTTTTCACTCTGATGACTAATACTGTATTCAGAGTATCATGTGTGTGAGTATGTCGTCAATTTTTTACGCTCTAAGTTTTTATTTATAAAATCACGTTAATAACTCAAAACTAAACGGAAAACTGTTTTCTATATCGCATTATATTACGATACCATGAATACACGTGAATCAGTACTAAATATTTATTTTCGTATCGGCATATACTATGTTGGATCAATCCCGGGATCAGTCCCGGGATCCCGGGATTAAAGTTTTTTAATCCCGAAATCCCGGGATTGAAAATATCGTCCGGGATTGGATTCCCTAATGGTTATACAAGTTTTGTTTGTTTTGAACAGGGCTACGGTATTGTCAATTTCTTCAAAACCTATCGTAGATCAGACGTGAGTTTGGTAGGTCACCTCACATTGAAACATTCCACCCTTTTTACTTTCTCCCCCCTATACATAGTATATGGAGAAAGTATTGTTTTCGTCCAAATTTTCGAATTTGAGTTGTTAGTGGATATATTCGTTTTAGTGCTCCCTGAATCCAAAAAAGTGGTTTTCGGCGTGGTGTCTGTCTGTCTGTGTGTGTGTGTGTGTGTGTGTGTGGATGTATGTGTGGATGTAAACAAAGCTAGAGACGACACCAATGGTCCGATTTTCATGAAATTTGGCATGTAGGTATAAAGCCATAGTATCTCCAGGCGTATTTTTCCTTTTTTTGAATTTTTGATTTTTAAGGGTATTTACCCCATAAAAACCCATAACAAATTACAAAAATCCAAATCTCTCAAAAACGGCTCCAACGATTTTGATAACGATTTCATGGTTTATAGTGCTTAAGATGAAAAACAAAATGAAACCACCCGCATGTCTGTAAAAATTCAGGTTCAGAAGTTATGGGGGTTTAAGTGTTAACAAATTGATATTTTTAAAATTTCACAAAATCTGTAACCTATAAAGAAAATATACTTGCAACCATTACATTCTACTTGAAAAACTAAATAATCCAGTATTTTGAATCATTAGTTTACGTCAACTGGTTGCGGAGATAATTGATATTCTAGTTCGGCGGTAAACATAGTACGTTGTCCAATGTTATTCTTATGGCAAATATTTAAAAACCGATATCTTCGTTATTTACTAACCGAGTTTGATAAAATTTGATATATATTTGTGTAATGATTGTTAATTTGTTTTATTTCACTATATATGTTTTCTGGTTATGAATGACCGCAAGGGAGAAAGTATGTGTCAGTTTCCTGATACCGTTTATTAATCATAAATCTTAAGCAAGTGTACTGGTTAAGGAAAATAAAGGTGTATTAGTATCCTGATAAAGATGTATTAATATCCTCTTTCACATAAGATGAACAAACTAACTCGGATACTTTGATCTTAGAAACGTAATGAATAATAAATTATCCATGGAGCTTATAAAATTACTCTCAACAATTAGTTTGCCAATGAAAATATAAATCTTAATTTGATACTCAAATTTGATGGTTGTAGAAGATATTGATGCAATGAAGTAGTTTTTCATAAATGAATTCCACTCGTATTCCCCATGACGCCCAAATTAATTTACATGTTTTTTTTTTATATTTTCAAAAAACTTTGACTTTCCAGCCTCTTATTTTTTGTTCATATCTAACAATTTGTATTATTACGACAAATATGATTCAGCATTCCTGTATCCTTCAGCGTCCAGTATGTAGTAATCTTAAATTTATCTTTGCTGCATCGGTGTTTACACAAGTGGTGTTTTTATCTCTAAAACACCGATTCAGCCAAGAATATTAATTTTGGATGCTGAAGATGACGGGTTCATCATCACAATAAATAGTATTATAATATTGAATTACCTTTCGTCATCCAGTTCCTTAGTAAGTCGTAGTAGCGTCATATGTTTCGATGCTCATTTCCATCATCTTCGGGATTGTTTATCGAGAACGTGATCAATCCATTGGACGTCGTAAAAAAGTAGAAAAACTTGCATCACATTTCATAAAAAAGAGGCCCACACATAACTTTTGAAAAACCAGTCGGTACAAATTTGTGCAGCAAAGCACGACACAATTGACACCGGTCGTGGCGAGTTGAACCCAGCTATCAATATTATCTTCACCAGTTTAGGGACAATACACATCTGCTTTAAGACGACTATTAAAAAATTATTGTTAGACGTAAGCATATAAAATAATATTATTAATAGTTAGATTTAGACAAAAAATCTGAAATTAGGCATGTATCAGAAGTCCTACTTTACTTATCTATACCTAAGAATTTCAATACTACCTCCTCCGTAACTACAAATGTTATTCAAATTTACCCTGTAATTTTTAATTTGTAAACATCCATAAAATCTGAATTTATCACGAAAACCAACGGTTTACGACCAGACACAATGTAATAACACCTACAAGATCTTGTAGATAAGATAACCGGGTTCCAGCGGTCCACCATTACAGAATCGGAGAGAGGTTTAATATTAGAGATACAGCATCACCACATTAGGTGGTGCAAATGCCGGCTTTATGGTTTTCTCGTGTTTGCTCAATTTATCTGGTAGCCATTTCGAAATAAGCTTTTACTTAACTACTATTTCTGTCAGTTAAGGAAACTTTTACCTTTTTTATTGAATAAATATTTTAATCTCACAAGTCAATGTAGATTTTCTGTACTAAAACAGAAAACCGATAGATACACACCATACGACAGTCTTAATTAATTTATTATTTTTTGAAACAACGTTTGATTTGTTCACATCATTGATTAGGTATTAAATATCTTGCTATTATAACATTAACTACTTCGTTGTAGCAGTGCTAGCCTATTACAATATCAATACAACAAGTTTGTTGAAATTTAAAACCGTTTTTATGCAACTTCAATAAGTGTCAAAAATATTATATCCGAATAAAAACATGGGCTTATTAAGGGTAGTTATACAGGGTTCGGCATAGGTCTGGAATATATAAAAAACACTGTTATATTATTTTTCAGAAAGTAATGAAACTTTACAGTTGTGTATAGGTATTACAGATCGGAATATTTTGGTGTATATTCTTAGTTTTTTGAACAATGAGGCGACGGCCCACGCTGGAAATCTTGAAATTCTTGAAAGTATGCATACCTCTAGTTATACCTCATTTTAAAGGTGTTCATCTCTAGATCATAACAGCGCAAACCGCACTTCAAAAGGTTAATCCGATCAGAAGTTACAGCTCCTCAAAGATTTTAATACTGGCCTTTTAACTCTATGCTAAAATTGAGGAAACCAGACTTAACTACTAATAAAATACTCAAATTATGTAGTTTAGTTTTAGATACATGTATTTCTCATTAATAAGGATAATTTGACGTATAAATGTATCTAAAACTAAACTACATACTTCCGAGTGTTTTATTAGTAATTAGACTTTTTCCTTAAATTTAGTGGAGAGTTTAATGGCCAATATTAAAATCTTTGAGGAGCTGTAACTTCTGAATGGATTAACTTTTAGAGATGCGGATAGTGCTGTTATGATCTACTAATTACGGCCTTTAAGTATAACTCGAGGTATGCTTACATTTAAGAATTTCAAGACTTCCAGTGTGGGACGTCCCTTGTTCATGAGAAAAATATCAAAACACGTAAAATATTTCTATTTACGCAACTGCAAAGTTTAAGTTTTATTATATTGAGCAAAGTAATATAGAAGTTCTTTAATGTATTCCAGACTTTTGCCGAACCCTGTATAATTTATCACCAATATGTTTATTCAGTTGTTCAGTCTTTATATTATAATATTAAAAGTATATTTGATAAACTATTTTTCATTTATGGTTGTTGTTAATGTTTCAGCGATTTTTAGTTTGGTTAAGTTCATGTCACTTAAAACTTACAAGTTGATACTATATTTTAAGCCATAAGTTAAAAACTCATGACTGACATAATAAAAAATTATATAGCTGTACAATGTCGTGTTTTCGATAAAAATTACATGGGAAAATAGGTAAAAGTAGTAAATATAGGAAGAATATAATAATAACATTCCATATTTTTACTCATAAGCCCCAATTAACAGCATACTGACTCCGCACCAACAGAACTTTTTCTTCCTCACTTAGAGTTATTGGTATTTTTACTATGAATAGGATTATATATTTGAAAGCTACCGAATCTACAGGGTACGCATCAGTTTGGTCCCGATCGGCTTCCCAAAGGAATTCAATACGTATAAAGGCCTCTTCAATCTCTAAGTAGAATATATTTCTCCTTTGGGGGTTTTCCTCTAAAATAGTTTTTGAAAGTTTCTCTGGTGAGTATTTCCCGATATAAAACAACTAACTTTATTTGTATAGTAATATTTGGGTTTGAAACCAAATAAATAATTTGCTTCTGTCCACTAAAATTGTTTTTAAACATAAACCAAGTGTTAATTTACGGTATACAATCAATTCCATCCCTTTTTAAAACAACTATTTGATTTCTGTATGTTATCAAATGCTCTAAGTGACTCTAATGTTATTTTTCTCTAAGTTAAGGGAAATATCTCACACGGTGCTATAACTGGAGTCATCTACCGAGAGCAATATGAGAAACGGTAGTTCTGCAATCACTACTTTACAATTTTTTCTGTTTATGGTAACTTATAAAGTTGTAGGTTAGGTTTACATCCAATCCCAAATGAGCAGAACAGCTAATTACAATTTTAATTCATGCAGAAATCATGTAATAAAAGTGTACATAAGCCATTGCGGGATGCCATAAATATTCATCATAAAACCTTAGTCCATTTTCATTAGTTGTTTTTACGACCCGATAAAACGCTGGTAAAATTAAAATAAATTTGAACTATTTAGGTTATTGATAGATTTTTTACTTCCTAACTAACGTTGTGCAAATTATTTTAAATAAACAAAAATAAGCTACAGATATTTTAGAATATGCTTATTTCGGCCTAGCCTCCGAGGGAAGTTTTATAAAAAATATATTTTTAGTGCACTTGAAGGTATAAGTCTTAGGATAATACACTTTTCAAGCCACAAAGTCAAGAGTTCAGTTATAAAAGACTGCTTTTGTACTTAGAAGCCTATATACAATTCACAATATCGTAATTCTACTTCTTTTGCTTGGTAAAAGGCTTGCGCTTAAAAATATGAATTTGTATGTAACTAAAATTAAATGATCCTACTTTCTGAATCATCACGTATAAAGTGCTAAACAAAAATACCATTAAAAGAGACAGCTTATATCAGAGGTTAACATCAATGCACGTAATATAAAAAAATGCTTACGCACGTAAACTAAGCTTTTTAATATTTGATGTTAATGCTGTAATTAAATAAAATATAAACCATCAATATTGACGAAAGTAAATATTAAAACTATTTTGCAGAATCGTCGTTAATTTTATGATTGCAAAATGTTAGTACGATTCACTATACAATTTTTATAGATTGACTACAGAGATACATTTAAAGCTCTGAGAAAAACTGTTACAGAATCTGTTTTGATATAGTTTTGACTACATTCTTAAAATGCTTTTCTTCATTCGAAAAATGTCACCAACAGTTTAGGAAATGGAAGGTGAATCTACTTTATCAAGCTACCGCTTACGATAGGTGTTTATTTTTTTAAGAAAACAATCAATGCAAAAATCAACTGTCCTCTGTCTTTTTTGTCAAGTTCATCTTTATTTATACTTAAATAGTATTAGTTGGCAAATTTCGTTTGATGATTAATAAAATGTTAAAGTGGGCTTTATAGTTTGTTATAATATATGTTAAGCCTTAACATACTACGAATTCATTAAAAAACATATTATGAAACACGTTGTAACATTATGAAATTGGGTTGGAAGTAGAAGGAAAAAATGACGAACCCATTAAGCTATGATTGATAGCTGTGTAATATTCCAGACAAATAAAAGTTCCCGATTTCAGTTGAATCCGTCAAAACCCCCAGACTTGGGTCGATATATTAACTATCTAAATCATGATATAAAACCATTTTGGCTATTATAAACTCTAACTAGTAGGCCTATATCATAATATTAAAAAATTAAACCTTCCACGACATAGCTATTCTATATTTTATTGGTACTTTATTTAAGTCAACAACGATTGGTTTTTTTATTTTCAGTTACGATTCAAGTAAAATAAAGTCTGTTTTTATATCAACATTTGAAAACTTTGTTTAGTTTATTGGCTTTACCTAAACATGATGAACGATATAAAAATTCAAGCTTGAAACTAAAATGTTAAAATTTAAGTTATTCGAAACAGAGTTTGAAATTCTTCTGTTGATGATAGTGATAGAAATAGGAGTATGGAGTTTTATTTTGATCAAATTAAGTTTGAACCCTTGTCCAGCAGCAGGTTACTGCATATGTCGTGCTACATCACGTGGCCCTATCCGAACAAAAGACTAATGTTAATTCTAGCTCGGCCTAGAACATGTCATTTGGTTCGGAGTGTAGCCCTTACTTGTGGCAGCAGTTAAAATGTCAATGATTGAATAATTAACAGCATTCCCATAAGGTATGTTTGAGGTTGTAATGAGGGATTTTAAGTAGTCGTAACCTCGTGACTACGAGGGACATGTGACCTTTTATTTACTCTCATAAACATGACGGGTTTTATAGGTTTACTCATTTCCTCCGTGGCTCTGTTGTAATTTTATGTAACTAGGTGTAATGCACCAAATGAGTGTCATTTCCGCTGCCATACACTTTTACCTCCCAACGCGCGTGGTAAACTTGTATGGTACTTTTAACCCATAAGCGTGTTTTATTACCAGGGCCTATTGAACAATCAATCCTTAGCTATTAATATCAGTAATCTACCATCTATGATTGGAAGATTTGGTGATATTATTATCCTGTAATTAATTGTACAATATGTCCCAGATATGTGTAAATATATTTCTGTAAAAATAAATGGTATCAGGAAACTGACACATACTTTCTCCCTTAGAGTAGTTTAAAACCAGAAAACTTGTATGATGAAATAAAACAAATTAACAATTAATTATGTCACAAACATATAAAAAAAATGTTATCAAAATCGGTTGTTAATCAACAAAGATATCGGTTTTTAAATATTTGCCATAAGAATAACATTAGACAACGTACTGCGTTCACCGCCCAACTATAATATAAATTATCTTCCCAAACAGTTGACTTAGACTAATAATTCAAAATACTGGATTATTTTATTTTTCAAGCCAAATTTAATGGTTGCAAGTATTTTTTCTTTATAAGTTACAGATTTCGTGAAATTTGAAAAAATATGAATTTTTTAATACTTGAACTTAACTCCTAAACTTCAACTTAACTCAACTTCTCAACTTAACTTCAACTTAACTCATAACTTCTTACACTTACAGACATGCGGATGGTGTTATTTTAACTGTCATCTTAAACACTTAAAACTATGATATTTTTATCGAGATCGTTAGAGCCGTTTTTGAATATTTTTTTTGTAATTTTTATGGGTTTTTGTGGAGTAACTAGCTTTAAAAATCTAAAATTACAAAAAATGAAAAACGAGTTTGGATATATCATAGTTTTATACATACATGCCAAATTCCATGAAAATTGGACTGCTGGTGTCGTCTCTAGCTTTGTTTACATCCCCACACACTTACATCACACGGACAGTCAGACACCTCTCCGAAAACAACTTTTTTTGGATTCAGGGATCACTAACTCGAATTCGAAAATTTAAACCAAAACAACTGTTTTTTCCATTTTCTATGGTATAGGGGGGAGAAATTAAAATATATTCAACCTAATACATCGAAAATGCTATTCGTCATTTCAACTTAATGAAATTTAAACGTGTCATAAAATTAATTGTTATAACTTTTTATTTATTTTTTATTTTTTATGGCATAAAACAATTAATATAAGTTCATATTTACCTTATAATTATTCAAAATATTCCCTTAAAAGCAAATATCGCCCTTTCATTATTAAATGTAAATTAATTACACTAAACTAATTTTAAATAAATTATGGTAACCGAAGGGGTATGATCCTCTCAAAACTAATGTTAATACATTTTAAGCGAACAATATAATTCCAAATTCAATTTTACCTGTCAACATATTTGAAACCCGATGCTTATGTATCGAACGGTTTGATATTATTTGTTGCTGTTTAATTGAAGTGCTAAATTTACCGTATTTTAATAGAAACATGTTGCAACATCAAACAGACCGGTACGATTTACTAACAAATATTTACACACATTCCATAATCAATTTTTGGAATCGTTATCGTTGGATAATTGGCAATTTGATTTACAAAAAAAAATAATCTTAACATTTCGTAACTAAGTTATGTTTCCTTGGAATTATGAACACTTTCAGGAATATCAATGCAAACTAATCATAACGCCGTAACGAAAGGATGAATTAGATTGAATAAATTCTTATGCTAACATTTTACTTAAATTAAACTATGTAGCTTTATTTACATTTGCTCTTCGATTTGATTCTAAGAATTAAACTGTTTTCGTTCCTAATTTTATAAATATTTTTATTTATTTCACTTGAAATTAAGTGCGTAAAACCTAGTCTAAAAGTTTATAATCGCAGGTTAATAGAAAAAACAGTTTATTGTAAATATTCATTATTCGTAATTTAGTTAAATTTAACTGATCCAAAGGAATTTAAAACTTAATTGTTAAAGTGCGTGTTTTAATATTATTTACTATAGTGATTTCATTGTTTATTTTGAGAATAACATTTTTTTATAGGAACCTAGACTAACTGAAAATTCACTATAATTACGGTAGTATCTTTTAGAAAATACATTTAGATTAGGGATGATATGAAACTGTACACATCAAACTGTATCCTTATAAGTGCAATCGTGAATCACACATTCTCAGACTCAGCGATTCCAAATTCCATCACCAAGTATGAAAATTACCGAAACTATTGAAAATATATTGAAAAAAATTGCCGCACGAAATTAACCTTGCCAATCACGATACTAAAATTTGTTACGGTTAATTTTCAATATAGCAAAATTAATTAATTTAGGACAGTAAAAAATTGCGGAGAAATTTATTTGATGATCTATAAAAACAGATACAAGTCTAAAAGTTAGTTAAAAGGTTATGTCCTAGCTGGAAAATGAATATACTTTTATGCAGTCGATAATATTGGTTAATTTATGTTTTGACCCGGCCTTTGAGTGGGAGAGGCGGTCGAGAGGAAATCACACAGACATAAACAGCTTGTTGAAGCTTCAACGTACACGAACATTGATGTATACTCCAACTTGATTAGGAAATGAGAGAATGCTAAGCTTATATTCTCACTGGGGCAAAATTAAATATTTATTCAGCCTCTTGACCCGTGTAATGAACTATATTTTTCGTTATATCGCTCAATACAACACGCTAACTACTTAAGAAAACCAATCTATTACCTTAAAAGATATCTCCCAAAGATGCTTCCATCTTGTTCTTGCTATTCAAAACAATCTGCTGATTGTCTGTTTCATTTGTGTTACGTTAAATTGACAATAATGAACAACTATCGATCCATCGAACGCATTTAATATTCGATTGGTGGAATGAGCGAGCTATACAAATTGATTAAACCGACAACAATGCTACAATGAATTGCAATTGATAATAATATCGATAACCACTCTCGATGCAATCAATAGCTCACCATCGACGCTGACTTACACACGTTTGCAGTTTTAGTGCATCATAAACAGCTGTCGTCCTCAACATCAGCTGACTCTTTTCCCTCCCTAGGGTGGAAAAGAGCTACTTTCGCCCCACAACGCATGTATTGAAAACAGTCGTTTTCGCAGTAGTATGACGAAAATCATTTTTGTGATAGGTCACCAGGCTAATTACAAATAGTTAATCATTTGTAGCAAGTGTACTCATTTGACATTTTATGAATTGAATGAATAAAGGATTATTCAATTATTAAATTCAGATTTTGAATTCAATAATTCATTTTCACTCTTTTCGAAGCTGTTAAATTATCTCTTAAATCTTTATTACAACTCAAAGGCGTGATGAAGGTAATGTAAAAAATTAGAAGTCTTAAAATATGACAAACCTTAATTTATTTGAAAAGATCTCTTTAAACTGCTGTTTTCTGAGTGACTTAATTATTCCTAATGAAAGATTGTCACGGATAAATTTTGACTACATATACTGTAGCGTATCAAACTGAATACAGTAACAAATCTTTTCAAATAAGTTCAACATATAGCTACTACAATTTATCGTTATAAATGCCTATATTATTTGCAACTTTTATATAACTTAAAAAGTTTAGTGTTTTTGAGGAAATAAAAGAAACCCTCAATACCTTTCTTAGAAAGATGTTAAGCGCTTCAGTATCTATATAATTAATGGGCAAGTATGATATTTGCAACTCTTTTACTTAAGAGGGTTGTCGCTGACTGGCTGGTGGAGATAGGTTGTAATTAAACCGACGTTTATCATAGTCGTTAATTATATTCGTTTATCAACCCGGAATATCTCGTATAACTGTTGCATAACTGGAGTACTGTGACTGCTTCGACCCTATATATGCTTACTATTACAGTTCGTTTACGGCAAAAATCCATGCCTCAGTAAATCGGAAAATCTATAATTTATATCGTGCTGGATCTTGTATATGGTACTTTACTGTTCTACTTTACAAAATGATTTTTTTACATTTTTAACAAACAATGCTTTTCAAATCCTTTTTTATTCTATTTAGTTATTTTTATGTTGTCTTTCTTTAACTGAATTATTTTATTGTTTCTTTTACTGTAACAAAGAGAGCTTCTATTTTATATTTTGGCTTCATAACTACTACGCAGCCAGCCGGATATGGACTCAATCACACACAGGTCATTCGACCCATGTGTTTTTTTCTTCACATATGTGTAATTAATTGTAAATTCATGATGTTGCATAACAAAATTTTTGATTTGAATTGATTTGATTTTCTCAGCTTTTGTGCAATGCAGGAAAAATCCAAGCGCACCATTAGAAAAGTATTAAAAAAAAGAAAAGTAAGTTAACAATTAACATGGGGCTTGTAAGTTGTACGGAATAACAACAAAATGTAAACAAGTACAGACACTTTTTTTTGGAGTAATTGAGAAAAAAACCTAACCCAAATATTTTGTGGTTGAGTTTCACCAGTCTTTAGTATAAAATTATAACAAAATAATAGACTGCGAATGCGTAAATTATGATATTTTAAGTGCATCTATTTATTTAGCTTGTTTTGGTAAATTCTCTGACATAAATATTTAACGAGGTTCGTGTTTGCATAAAACACACGTACAGGCCTACTAAATCCACGTGAATAACAATTACCTCTCATAAGTGTTTATACAATTAATGATAAAAAAGCGTGACATTTTTATTACTTAAATCCTTTTTTACTTGTAAATGCATGCAATTTATCATTTTAAAGAAAGAGGTTTATTTCGAAGGTGGTCAAGTCCTGAGGGATTGCGGGTCCGCTTCCCAACAGAATTCGTTCCAAGGACTCCGAGAAAACTCCTTTTACTGCCTTAAACAGGTTGAATTGTTCTTTTAAGTTAATTTGAATTCTGAAGTCAGTGAATATTTATAGCCAGGCCACTTCATTACGTGTAGTTACGTAAGTGTTTTATTCGAAATTCAATATAAGGAGAAATATCGCGTATATGTTTTATTATATAAATATTTTTTCTTAAGTTGAAACCTTATTTTATTTTACTTGGCTGAACGTATTAATTGACTTATTGACCCACACCAGTTAGAATTCGTTTTTATAAGTTTCAAAATATGAAATATATATGTATGTATTTTTTTTGTAAACAATCCAAATTAAAAATGTATATTGTAAAAGATTAATTTATTTGTATCTTTGACTCTCATTTATCTGTTTGCGAGTGTAATAAACTGACGGTTTAACAATCGCATTTTCGATTTATATTATTTTTGAATGATAAAAACATAAAAATTAAAACATATCAGTTATGTGATCCATGAGCCTACTAAAACCTACATTTTCGGGAATGAAATCTAATTTTGCACTTTTTTGTTCTTTCTTTGTCAACGTTGTATGTTATTTAAGGGTTTTGAGATGCTGTGTTAAACTTTTACAATTAAAAATGCACTATATTTTGAATTTAAAGAGAGGGTAAATTCGATATTGCATGTAAAAATAGGTCCTAACTCCCATTAATAATAATCAAAGTTTGAATACAGTGTACCACAGGATGTTTAAAAGGTGTGTGTACACCCCTCTCCCCAATTCACAGTCAAAATGTAATCGGAACCAAAAACAACTAACCGACACAACAAAAATAGGCTATCGAATTGCTGAATATTTAGTTGGTTCAAAAGAGATACGCATAATGTTAAAAAGGTTCGTGGATTTGTATATTATTAACTTTGGTTTGTGTTCGTATCTGTTGTGTTTAAACTCTGACAAACACTCGTAAGTTATGCTGATTTAACCTGTGTTAACCATGACTGAAGATGACTCGTGAACGGTATAAATGTGTCACGCAGCAATATGTATGACTGCCAAGTTTACCAATAATGTAATAATGGATACTTCATTTGGGCTCAAAGCTACAAAAAAGTTAAATGAAGTTTTTTTAATACTTTCAGGACACCATGTTTACTTAACTCGTTGGACCAAGCAAGTATTTTATGTCAGAAATAGCCATACTTAAGTCCTATTTATATCTGACTACAACGATTTGAGTTATTTCTTTCTTCATCAAAATTATTTGCTGATATAAAAAAAAAACAAAGAAAAACAAACAAATTGTTAAGGCAAGAAAAATGCCGGCGTTTATGTACATAGTTTCAAAATATTTAGCCAGTGACTTTTTTAATCACCCTTGGAAAACACAAAGAGTCATAGAGATTACAGTGCACGATAATGTTTTCTTTCAACAAGCTAAACTGGATAGTAAAAGCGAATTACATTTAAGTTTTCCACTCGTCTCTCTTAATATAAACAAATATTTACTTCAATTATGTAAACAGACATTACATTTTCATAACGTAACCAACTAATTATTGAATTGCGTGGAATTATCATAAGAGTTCTCATAAAATATTTCTAGTAATATGCAGTTCATCCTTGACAGAATGCATTTACAGAGTTATATAAAAGAAACTGTTTAGTGAGGTTACAAGTAGAAATTACTTCATGAATAGTTTCAAACATGGATGACTATAGTATATTTTACCCTTGATATTTTTTCATTCAGTTTATAAGATAACCTAAAAATGTTTTATAATCGATGTAATGACGGCAGTAGGGTTTCGATGTCCTAAAGCTGTAAATTAATTCAACGATTTTTGGCACTTAAAAAATGTAAAACTTACACCGAGTACTTAATTGTGTTTTGTAATATTTTACGTAGTACGAACTACGTTTAACACTAAGCCGTAAAAGGTTTGTTGAATAAGAATAATTCAACAGTTGCCATCCATCACATAAGACATCCATCATAATCTTCTGATCGTTGAAACTCCAACAACGTTAAAGAAATAACTTTATCATTATTCCAAATATTTTAAGAGGGTTGCATTTTAGCCATAATATTTTTATTTGTTATTTAATAATTGAAACAAAATTTTAATGTTTGCATTATTTACTACTTTAGTTCTTTATTTAGTTGTCTCACGCTGATAAATATTTATTGGCTTTTCGTGAGTGGTGTTGCTTTCGTTGTCTCTTGGATGTTAAACGAATTTTAGTTGTCTTTATATTATTCAGGGTGGAAGGGAGTTAGTGTTAAAAAATTTTACGTGATAAACTACATGGTATTTCTGAAAAAATGGCACAAATATAAGTTTCCATAACCTTGCAATAAGTGAATAATGGATAAAATCAGATTTTTTCAAAATTGTTGTCCTTACTCAGATTAAATGGCTATAAGTGCATCAAAAACTGTGTTTTTATGGATTTTATTCCAATGTTTAGAATCCTCTAAAATTTTGAATAAGAATAATACATAGATATTCAGTTTCAATACCCTTACAAACTCTTGTTTTATAATTGAAGTCTATATTTGTGTTTTTGAGAAAATGTGAATTAAGTTTGAAGCGGTTTTTCTATGTTATACTGGACTGGAGAATGTGTCAAATATCATAGAAAACTTGCGCTTTTAATAAGCTTTAAAATGATGTATAAAACCTACTATTGCTCTTATTCATTATTCATAGATTTAACAGTATGTGGAGAAAAACAGGGTAAGGCTGAAGTTTCTTTTCTGAAAAAAAAACCCGTGTCCCTTGATAAAATAGCTATAACTGCACTAAAAACCATGTTACTGTGGATTTTAATACCATTTCCAGAATCCTCGTAAAATTATTAAGAAGAATATTACAGTATAGTAAGGACGAGTCATCATTTTGAACTTCTGTTTTATGGTTTAAGTTTGAAATTTTGTTTTTTACGAACACAAATTGAAGCCTATGACAGTAGTTTTATGTCATATTTGACTTAAGAGTGTGTTGAATATTATCAAAATATTCTCCTTTTAATAAGCTTTCAAATGATATAATACACATAAGATATTATCCGGGTATTTACAATGTATTACTAATAAATTGTGATGAGGCAAAATCATGGCAGAGTTTCGCTTTCATTAGCATGTGTTTTAGCCCTACAATAAACTTACCTACTTTTTAAAATGACATAATATTTCAGTTTCATTGTCAATAAAACCTGAAGTGTAGTATGTCATTTGAAGGCTTATTAAATGAAGAATCTTTTGATAATTTTTAACACACTCTTAAGTCAAATAAGACATAAAACTAATGTCGTAAACTTCAGTTCGTGTTCGTAAAAAACAAAATTTCAAACTTAAACCATAAAACAGAAGATCAAAATTACGACTCGTTCTTACTATACTTTAACATTCTTCTTAGTAATTTTACGAGGATTCTGGAAATGGTAATAAAATCCACAATAATATGGTTTTTAGTGCAGTTATAGCCATTTTATCAAGGGACATACGGGATTTTTTCAGAAAAGAAACTTCAGCCTTACCCTGTTTTTCTCCACATACTGTTAGATCTATGAATAATGAATAAGAGCAATAGTAGGTTTTTATACATCTTTTTAAAGCTTATTAAAAGCGAAAGTTTTTTATGATATTTGACACATTCTCCATTCCAGTATAACATAGAAAAACCGCTTCAAACTTAATTCACAATTTCTCAAAAAACACAAATCTAGACTTCAATTATAAAACAAGAGTTTGTAAGGGTATTGAAACTGAATATTTATGTATTATTCTTATTCAAAATGTTATGAGGATTCTAAATATTGGAATAAAATCCATAAAAACACAATTTTTTATGCACTTATAGCCATTTAATCTGAGTAAGGACAACAATTTTGAAAAAAAATTATTTTATCCATCATTCACTTATTGCAAGGTTATGGAAACTTATATTTGTGCCATTTTTTCAGACATACCATGTAGTTAATCACATAACATTTTTTAACACTAACTTTCTTCCACCCTGTATATTAATGTAATGGCATTTGAATACGTTATAAATTAATAGTAATCGCTTATTATTTAGCTAATTTTTTTGCGTTTTCCTCAATCGGTAAAACTACTACGTCAAACAATGAGGAAACAATTTAAACCTGTAAAGCGTATTTCCGGATCAAAGAAACGTGATAATTAAAATATCAAATTTAATACTGAATTTGTATTTGATAACCCTTAAAAATCTTTTAGGGTGGAATTGTTTCATGTTCTAAAAATACCTTACCGAAGAAAACGTATTTTGGTTTAAGTATACATCGTAAACAAAATTAATAACATTTTCATTATCTGGAAGAAATTTATTTTCGTTACCCTTAACTTCTCCAATTATTACTTATGATACTTCGTCAACACACTTACTTACACTTTGGCTTTATGCATATCAAGTCAAGAATATTTCAATAATAAATCAAGTTCTAATACTAGTCAGTAAAGCGAAATACCGATTTTCAAAATATCAAAACGCATTTTTAATCCAAATAAATTAAAAGAGTAAAAATAAAGAGTTTGCTATAACTTTAAATCCTTCCTCGAAGTTCTTTGTTCGTGGCAGTAATATATTTTCGTGACAGATTGGTACTTTTTGGCAAAGTTTCTTAAAGCACTTCGGATTCTTTGATATTTACCTTTTTATGCTCAATTCAAAATAATCCTGAATTCTTTAACAGTTACATTATATTTTGAAGAGGAAATTAAGATCAGGACATAAGTAAAATTTTTTTCTACGACTCAAGTGTTATATGAAAAAACTATACTGAACGTTTTTTTATAAATCAATGCATCCTTATTTTTCACATCTTAGCAATATTTAGAATAAGCAATACCCTTTATTGCTAGATAGTATATATATATGTCAACTAGAGAGCAGCAGCAGCTGATCCCCACCTGGTAGGATAGAGATCCCGCTAGAGAGCGTGTTTCTTGAGTACGATTTAGTAAAAGACATTGGGAGAACATTCCTTTGGATTTTTCGCAGGTAAACTTTAGGTTTTCCACTAGAAATAACTATGAAACCTTTTTCAATGTAACTGAAGAACCGTTAATCAAACTGTACGTATTGCACCTTTTTCAGGAAATGTATTGGAAATATATTTAATCACTAGTTCCAGTTGTGTTTAAAATTATCACACATAGTTTTTAATAAACTTAACTTTCCGCCAATGCAAATTTAATAGCAATTTTTTAAATTTTTTTAATCAAATTTTTGAAAAACTGTTTAAAGGATTAATGGCATCTTTTTGATGACCTGTGAAACGGTTGTAAAACAATTTAAAATAATCAGCGTTACAGTTTTTGAGTTAGGGCCCTATCGCGTTACATACACACAAACATACATACATTAATATAAAGTGAAAGATCGAATATTTGAATCTGCAAAACATAGCTTGACTTTACTTCTTTCGTTCATCAATAAGCAATAACATTTCACTTTTACCTAAACTCATGCCAGCAAAATATGACATTTGTGTGGGCTCATGCATGCGGACCTCAACAACATTTATGGCTTTACACAGATTCAAACATGAAAAACACATTTGAAAAAGGCAGAATACAAGTAAAAACACAACAGATGTCAAAAAATACATACCGCGGAGTTTACATTATTTAAAGAGAGAATGTTATAAATATTGACAAAGGCATAGTAATTTTTCGACCGGACTGAAAACATTGACCTACTACTGAAAGGGTCATGTATAATAATTATTGATAACACTGCAACATACCGGAAATAAAATCTGAAATAATATCCTCAGTTTACTTGTTAATGTATACAAAGGGCTTTTTAATAAATAATAAAAAATAAAATGTGCCGGCTTTTAACATGATTTCCCTTAGTCGCACAGAATTAATCCAACTGTAAATTTGAAACAGATCAAAGGAAAAAATCCTAAACTGAATTTTATACTGGGACAGTTAAACGTAAGTAGTGGTTCTTTCGAACTTGTTATGTAATTCGGACCGTTACCCTGAAGTTATTGTTCTTTTCTTATTGGTAGTCATATTTTCAGAGATTCTGAATCGCTATATGTTTTATTAATACACATGTTTAGTGTAAATCTTAAGCTATAAATTCTTGCCATCTAATGTAACGTAAAGAAAGGCACAAATCAATTTGTATTATAAATTAACATAATATAGTTTTTACATAATGTTTAGTTGTCTCATTGATTTTGTTGTACAATCCATTTACAACATAATACAGTATTAAACACACGAAACATGGTGGAATATTTTAATAAAAATTATGATAGTTTTTTTTTGTTGGAAAGAGTAAAGAAGACTGAAATTGAGTTAAAGCAATAAAAAGTTTCAATGATTCTCGGGATCTAATGTTCTTCTTATCAGGTTTCTTGAGAAAGACCTAAGAGAAAAATAACCCTTAACAGCAGTGCATATTTGCTGGCGTTTTATCTTAAGCTGGAAATCAACGTATTTTTTTACTTTTAATTTAAAATACATTTAGATATAATAAATGTTTAGGTATGTTAAGTAATAAAAAGAACATTGAGTACACTATTTTAAACTCATTTTCGCAAAACTTTAACATCTTCAATATAATATTTAGATGTTAATGTATCAGGATTTAACGATTTTTTTTACTTTTAATGTAAAATACATTTAGATATAATAAATGTTTAGGTATGTTAAGTAATAAAAAGAAAATTGAGTACGCTATTTTAAACTCATTTTCGCAAAACTTTAACCTCTTCAATATCATATTTAGATGTTAATGTATCAGGATTTAGTGTAATGAATTTTATACACATCAAATTATAGACGTCTGGGAAAAGTTCACGAAGGAAGGTAAGAGATAAAAGGTAATTAATAAAACCAGTAACCATATCACTTGGTTACCAGCAAGCGTTGATGGGTAGTAAGTAAAATCTTCTAAATTTTACTTAGTAGCTGATGATGTCTCGCTTCAAAAGGAAAGAGTAATCAAATAAATGAAAATAAAACAAATGCATCAGCTGCTCATCCCTTATTTTTATATTTGTGCCCTTAGGGAAAGTTATGTAAAAAAACTAATATTTTTCCTGGGATTTCCTAGCGAAAGTTTTTCATTCATGTACATGGGTGATAGGGATGAGACTTATGTTTTTTCAAAACTTTTGGATGGTTTGGGCTTTATGTGTAGATTTAGCAGACATTTTAGATTCGCCATAACAGATAACGTTTAAAAAATGTGGAATTGTAAACTTATCATTTTAAACTTATGATTCCCATGTATCGATATAAAATGTTGATAGTTTATATAAAATATTCCTTAAAAATTATTGAATGAGCAAAACAAATTTGTTGAAATAAGTAAAAACAAAAAAATGTGAAGGATCCGTTCATTTTTTTAAGAAATCCAGGAAATTCTAATGCATTTCATTCTCTAATGTAATTTACACATAGTTTATGTTGCCCAATTTTCATTGTCATTCATTTATTTAAAAAACTACAAATAGTTGCTTAATAACTTGCTAAGTTGATTTTCTGTGCAATTCAATAAAAACGTCAAGCCGGAATTCATTAATTTACTTATTTACTGAAAACCATTTACAATGAGACCTTAACATTACTAACAATATTTTGCTGTAATGTAATATAAAGAGAAACAATCAATTCATAATCTTGATATTAAGTAAGGATGCGATCCTTCAATATGAATACAAGAGAATGCTGATCCAAGGAAATTTTCTAGAATTTGATCAACCGTCTAAATTAGACTGACATTTCAATCATGATGGAAATCATCGAGTGCTGATTGAAGCTCCCGGAGGTATTACCTCAGATAATCAAAACTGAAATATATTATGGCTCAAGGTATATTGTGTAGTGATTAATCATCCAAACAAAACTGGTAAAAGAATTCAAACCTGGTCTCTAAAATTTCAAAGGAAATATAATTTGGTTAAATTAACAAACTTTGAATAATTTATTATGAGAAATTGTGGATGAAATCTTAAGTTTAAAAAATTTACATCCCAATGGACGGTCAAATTTTTGTCAGTAATCAGGTTTATCTTATGAAGTTTGGAAAACCAAAAATAACAAAAACTATATTTTTAAAAATATATTAACTTTAGATTTATTTAGAAATTGTGATTTAGAGATTTATCAAACCTTATTATTGATATCACTCGGTTTATCATAGTTCTGATGTTTATTGTCAGATAAACAGTGATTCTCTTATTCATAAGAGTCCATGAGGAGGATGTCATACATTTATTTAGGAATGGTCCATTAAAAAAGTATTAAAAGGGTTTTTCCTAAAAAAAAAAACAACCTTCTTTGGCAATTATCGGGTTACGATGGTCAAACTTTTTTCCAGACGTTACCTAACAGAATTAAAACTTTTGCAAATCTTAGAAAAAGAGCCATGTATGAAGTTTGTCTTAATAAATCTCATTTGTTAGGATGCCAAAAGTTCTTATTACGTTTTCAATATCTGCATGGTTCAAATATGAAGATATGGTTTAGTGAAACAACATAAAAATGGAAACTAAACCATAATAAATTAGGCTGGTATTGGTAACGTATAACATTTGAATAAGCTTTAGTTGGTTTTTATAACACTTCCAGGGAACTGTCAAAGCTAATATACAAACAACCACATGAATATTAGCCATCGTTTCATATTTGAACACATATTGGATTGAGTTTGGATAAAATCTGACATTTCACAGTCCAGTGTGATTGTATTTGTCAACACATATTGACACGGAAATAAATACACAGTTACAGTTCGAAATGTCATATGGGTAGCTCAGTGTTTGGATGTATATTTATTCTATGTATACTAAAAAAACTATGAAGGTTAGAGGTTTCTTGGATGCAAAAGTTAAAATATTTGGCTTAGTAAATTTAAATGTAAAATCTATTTGAATTTTTCAAAAACCGATATTGAATTATAATTTGTTTGACCGTTTAATTTTCGGTTGTCATGAATATATTATATTTAGGTTGATGAATACCCAGCTCTAATTTATTTTAGGTTAAAGAGAAAGAATTGTATAAGTCGATGTTTTTACATACCGCTCCCACGAAAAATACTTCAAATAACTTTTGAGAACCAACCGAGCTTAAAATATAACTCCTCAAATTTTCAGCTTCTCATCAAACCTCGGATTTGTGAGTTATTCCTTTACATAAAGGCCTAATCATGCGCAATTACGTAATCCACAACATAGAATTGTATCATCAAAGATCCATGTAAGTCACTATCCAGGCCACTGGCATTTACGTTTGTGATAAGTAGGCAAAAAAAGCGTAGTGAAAAGTGTGTTTTTATAGTTGTAAATTAATTGATAGTATAGCCTATGCAGTGCCACGAGTAACTCTAAAATTATAGGATCTCAAGAATTGTTTTTTGCATTTTCCTAATTTGAGTTAAAATGTAAGCAAGGCATATTTACTATGTTCATTAAGGTGATTATTAACTAACCAAAGAATTATGTTATTTTGTTTTTGCAGCTACAAAGCCAAGTTCTTTTAAATATTTATCTTAAAAAACCAACAAAGCTCATATGTGTCTTACTTCAAGTGTTAAGCAACAACAAAACGCTCGTAATTTATTTGGTGTTTGAATATTTACTTTAGTGATGGTTATTTACTTTAATTAATGTCCCTGTAGAATAAACTGCAAAACTAAAAATATTTTAGTTTACCGTAATCAGGCAACCTTAACCAGGAAGATGTTGCATTTTTGATTCAAAGTATTGTTATGGAAAGGTCGCATCAAAACCCCATCAGCGTCTTCCAATACAAAAGAAGAAACGAATCGCAAGGTTAAACCAAAATAAACAAAATAAAATCATGTACAGGAAGAAGCAAGTCTTATTTAGAGAAACCAAAGTAGTTATAATAAAAACAGTTGACTAATGCGTAGCAAGAAAGTAAATATTAAATATATTCTTTTATAAGTGAACTATACTACTTTCATTTAGTTAAAATTTTAGTTTAACTATAAATTTAGCATTATATATGAGATAACCAGTATAAATTTAAATTAGTTTTTTAACAAGAAAGTCGGTAAATATAAATGTATGAAGACAACGAACAAGTATACAATTGACATGTTTATATATGGCAATTTCGGTCTGTAAATATGACTTTAAGTTTTATTTTTATCTTAACTTTTCAAACTCACGAGTATGATAAAATGAGGCTGACTTATGAGTGATAAACTTCCAAATGCTTCTTACTTCAATGCTTATGTCGGGTTGCGACATTGAATTCGGCGCAAAAAACTAGTTTGAAATGATGGGTCATAGCACCAACTTCATATTTGAAATAACTTGCCCCATTTCAAAATGGCGGATCCAAGATGGCGGCCAAAAAATTTACATTAGTGAAAGTTAAGTGTAAATCACTCAACAACGATTCATGGTGGTTATTCGTCACTATCTAGCAATTTTTTGTGGTGATGGGCCTATTTTATCAATTTGTAATGTTAAAATTGGTTGAAAATAAATAAATTAAAAGTACTCATATCTTGAGAACGAATCAAGATATTACAAAACGGATTGCGGCATTGTAATCAGTGAAAAATATAGCTTGAAATGATGGGTCACAACACCACTTTTACATTTGAAAAAAATATTTTGGATCCAATATGGCGGTTCCAAGATGGTGGCCGAAAATGAGTACCCCCTCAAAACGAGGTACCTACTACCCAATAATGTTTGGGTGGGGTCTGGGATATTTATTTTTAGAAATGTAAAAAAAGTAAGGGGGGGGGACAATTAAAACTCCCCCTGTATAGAGAGCCCAACAGCTGTAAAAAAAACAGCAATGACAAAGTATTTCGTTGACAACAAGTTTTTGTTGCATAGTTGACTATAGATATCGAACAAATTTTCCTCGTTTATTTTCCTCGTTCGAAAGATTATCTGAATAAACTTGGATAAATTGAATATAAATGTGTATGGGTTATTATTAAAATCATATTTCAAAATAAATTAATTTGCAGTAACCACTTAATATTCTCAAACACGTTTAGTGAAGTAATAGTGAATAAACTGGATTAGGATAAGCGCCTTATATCTGTTACAGGTTCCGGAAAGCCAATTCCAATTTATAGTTCATAAATGTACTATTATATCATAATAATTCGATGAAATATATAGCTGAGCAAAGGAGTTTAGCTCAATTTGAATCACACCTATAATAATACCTTTGCAAATAAATATAATTATCCTTTAATATGTTGTATTAATATTGTTAATAATAACTTGTGTTGTTCAAACCTATAATTTCTGCTAAGCAATTAAAGATATTTGAAATATTTTCTTACTTTTTGTCCAATTAAATATACAATAGAAAATATCAATGCAATATTAACGTTTCTGTTTTATCCTAAAAACGTTTGATTAAAAAATTATATGGGAAAATACATAATAACACATACTTAATAGTAATAAAATGCCAGGTCTGCTGCGAGATTGTCTTTCAGTCCAAGTGTAAACAGTTCTTTATTTCCCAAATGTGTTGTAAAGATTTAAATAATCATCCCACAGGTTATTTCTTGGTTATTGTTCCACAGGGCTGAGGTGTAACCTGTAAACTGCCAATCTAACTCAAGTTACGACTTTTGCTACAATCCTTCTTAAGAAAACTGTTCATTAAATAAAAACAATAAATAAGAATATTTTACAAAATCACATGCTAATAATACGTTTTAAAATTAATAAAAAACAGCTAATTTTAAGGAATGTATCAGTAAATCAACTGTTGAATATGAACGATTTAATAATTGAAACGGTTAAGCTTAACAAATCAATCGGGAGCGAGATTAAGGCTTGATTTTATGAATAATAAACGTTCAATTGTATTATATCAGTTGTTATAAAAATTATTCCTGTAATAATACCACTAATTAAATTAAGAAACTATTTCAAAAACACTCAGTGACATACTGGTTTTTAAAATGAATATTTAACTTTTACAGCATTTTTGTAGGCTGTTAAAGTAAAATGGTGATGTTGAATTGTTTCGCGATAAAACAAAATCCAATTTGATTAATTTCGTATAGTGCAAAACAGAAAACAGAAAAATCCAACGGTTTCCTCTGATTGGGGAGAACTGGTAAACAAACCAATAAAACCTGTGACGGGGTGGTTGACCTATTGACATTAACTGGGGAGATTTGATTGATCTTTATAAATACTTGTTTCTAGGTTCTGGTGATATTTAACGCGAATTCAAATATTTTAGTCCACACAGTACCATATGTCACTAATAGGTCTAATTAGTAGCTTTATTGTTAATTATTTAATTATACAATTATGTCTAGTTAGTCTATGTAGCTCATTGTTATAGAGTCATGATTATTTGAGTCATGATTACTTGAGATTTAATTAAAATAAAATTGTTTAGGTCTTTATGAATTTTTAAGGGACATAATAAAATTTTAACATGTATGGAATCGTGTTTAAACATTCCAAAATATCCTTTTACTTTAGTTACAACTTCTACAGTTTTGTTTTACATTTATAGTATCTGCTTCATCTATTTTAAATACATTTTTAATCAACTTGATTGTGAAAATACTCCCTAAAAGCTGATAAGGATCTTTTCCGTTATACGTATACCACTGTTTCGGGTTTGTTTCGCAAGCTTAATTTTGGTAAGTTTGGTTAGGATAGGTTAGATTAGGTTAGGTAACATAACCTAACCTGACCTAACCTAACCTAACCTTAAGTAACCTTACCTAACCTAACCTAAGAAACTGGAAGTGGGACTGTTAGGCGGGCAGACGCTGGCTTCTTCTTCTAGACAGAGATTCTTTGTTTGAAATAAATTCATTGTTGGTGATGATGATTTTATATTTTGATTTGGATTTTTGCGGACATTTGCCATCACTGATTAGTAAACCAGTGAAACTTGTTTTTTACTAATCAGTGATGGCAAATGTCCGCAAAATCCAAATCAAAATAGACAGAGATAACGGTAGATAAGATAACGAAACCGCAGGTGAAATATTCTTACAAGGAATTTCCACTTTAAAACGAATAATAACAATTATTTGACCTAGTTTATGGTGCTCGGTAAAAAATCAAGCTTGAAGATAAATTTGGAATGGTGGTATACGTATAACGGAAAAGATCCGCTGATAAAATAATTTATGCACAGGAAGAATATTTTGATGAAGGTTCCTGAATATGTCCCCCTTTATGGTAGTTACCCAATAGCCATATTTATTTAAAAAACTACGTGATTTGAATAAATGCTTTCAGCTGAGTTATTGATTATTTTGTTATTTAGGCCTGTAATTAATGAATTTGACACTCATGTAACACAAATGTTTTATCAATACAGCGTAGGCCTAAGGTTTATATAACATTACTGTTTATTTTTGTTCTCATGTTAGTTTACATAAGACATGCTTTGAAGTCCTAAGCAATATTAACACTTTAACGGTGACTAATAAATGATATATTATTATGAATGTCACTAAGTGTGACGATATATATCAGAGATTTTCAATAAAATAATAAAAAAGACGTAAATATTTTCTTATTTCTTTATAGCAATTAAAATACACATATTTGTATTACTGTATACTTCATAAAGATTAATACATGAACCCCAGAAGTAGTGAAAACAGAAGGCTGGAATTTATAATAAAACATAAAATTACATGGAAAATATTTTAATGGTACAAAATATTTGCAATGATCACAAAATATATGGGTGTTCAATCTCGTTTTAAGTATATTGTAGCAAATATCTCCTTCGAGAAACCAATGATCAAACATTTGTCAAGCTCTTCATTTATCTTTATCAGAACCGAACGGGAAGTGTGTAATTTTCGAAATGGACTTGTTCTTAAATAACGAGATTTCTCCGTCATCTCATGTGGTTTTTGAGACGCAGTGTTAACTCAACAGAAGCTAGATTTAAAGTATTTGATTGGAGATAAGAGATAAATTACTTGAAATGATGGTAAATGAACATTAAATATGGGAAATGGCGATTTATTTCGATTGTTCACATCAGTCATCAGAACGCCCAATGAGAGAATGGTAGTATGATCAAGATAGCGGTTTCCCTTATATCTTGTTGTCACTTAAGGTTTTTCTGGAGACAGGTTTCTGTAAGTTTCGCTCAAGTTGAAAATAAATTGTTCGTTCATGTATTTGTATCTTTCTTAAAAAATATACATAGTTCTTCCCGTGCGTTCATAATATTCCTTGACTTACAATTCTTGATGACATTTGCATTTTCCTAATGAGTAGCAATTTTCTAAAATGTGTTTTGTGATATTCAATCTTTCTGATTTTATTCATTTTGTAACCGAGCCGAGATGTAGTTTTTTAATCTGTTGACACAATTGCCACTCCACCAAATATAGAATTATGAAAGTCACACAGTTGATCTCATATTCTGCGGTTGTGTCGAATCGGTTGCAATAACCTATTTTGGGATTTAGTAATCTGTTTATGGTGTTTAGTATGTTGATGATATGTTTACCCCATATTTCTTGAATATATTTGCATTCATTGAATATGTTAGTTACTCGATGTATTCTTTTTTCTCCCGTAAATATAAAAATACACAATTATCTTGCCTCTTATCCTATTAATTAGGTTGTTTCTTGGTTATTTATCTTCCATTGTACCTTTATTCATATCATCTTTTATCTATATCTAGTGCAAAGAACAATACGTTTCATGCTAGTCAAGAGGTTTTCTATATTAAGAATATGAGGAAATTGCTAGTTTCATAGGTAGGGAAGTTGGAAAATGTTGAGACAAATATTGATATATTAAAGGAAATTCAATGATTTTGAATAAAAATTTTAATAAACTTGTATTTGTTCAATATCAATGTACGAGCTTCTTAATATTTCGTATATTAGCACCTATATGAATAAACAACTAATTCAATGATCGTGAATACTTTAAAAAATAATTCAAAATCAAAGTTTACCCTTTTTTGTTTTAAATTATGTTTGTATATTTTTTAAACCTCAATATTTTTCATTATCCTAATGTGTGTTTTATTCATAATAATAGGAATTTCCAACTTACATAAATCAGGAACAATATCTTATCAGCTTCTAATCCCCTGTTGATTAAAAAGGTGACGTCAAGGAAACGAACTTTTGCTTGACATTTTAGCTTTGGCTTAGTGGTAAGAATACATTAAAACCGAACCATTAAATGTGTTGATTAATTAAGATAATTTAGTTTTGCTTGGCTGATTTTGCTCGTTTTGTTTAAATAGCATAATATTATTACTCGTTTTGAGAACATACTTGAGTTTAACTGTCAGTAAGAAATATCGTTATGATATTTTTGAGGGAAATTCCTTCTTAACGTGTCTTAAAGGAATGAAAGTTTAGAAACCGTCCTACGGAAATGGCGTGAGTATTTATCTAACCAGTAAATTTCTTAGGGAATACTAGTTTACGTAATAAAACCCTAAAAAAATAATTACATTTTTCTATTAAACATTGAATTGTGGTTTGAGTATATTTTATTTAGATTTATATAAAAAGAAACTACTTAATCCCTATAAAACCTAAGTCAACAAGGATTTTACTTTGGTGTTTTTTTTTTTAATATTTTAAATTTAACCATTTACCACTGCCAATATTATTGTAAAGGGACCTATGTACCTCAGACAAACAGAGAGTAATCTAAAGGCATTAGTGACTCGCTAGGAAATATTGGGCAAGGAGTTAGTGGGATTAGTTACTTGTTCATAAACTTCATTTTAACGCCAACCTCTACCAGGATTAAAATTGTAATGACCCTTGCTGCTAGGTTTGAGTATAATAGTATATGTTTATTTACAGGATCATCGTATTGAAATACTGATGATAAAATTGAAGTTGAATGAGTATACTTCAGTCTTGAGTGTACTTGAGTGTACACTTCGTAATACAGTCTATTTCTTTGTAATACGTGTTTTCAAAAACTTAAAAAACTCTTGTCTTAATGATTTATTTTAGCAGTAAGTGACCTGAAGTACAAAGTGTTTGTTTATATCCAGATAAATATCTATTCACATTAGAGGCCACACGTTTTAAACTTGTAAAAACGTAATACAGAAATCCCTTTGGACTTCAATATTTGATGTAACGAACTGGGTAAACTCACGTCAGAGTCCGGATTGAAAGATTAAACTTGAAGCTTCTGCTCGTCCGAGTGGTCAACTAAACTTTGCATAAAAACTACCAAAAAGACTGTTGATGAATTATTTTCAGGTTTTCTCAGATTTTAAACGGAATGGTTATTGAAAAAAGGTAGCTTAGATACATCGAGGGTTTTCGCATTTATTTTGCAAAAATCCATCACTTAACAACTATGACACTGAGTAAAACGACCGTAAATAATGGCCTTAAGTTACCTCTAAACAGTTTGAAACTGGATATATTTTGATTAGGATTTTTGCGGACATTTTCCATCACTGATTAGTAAAAAACAAGTTTCACGACGTTTCGGGATCTGGAATCTGATCCCGTCTTCAGGTGTTTTTTTTTGTGTTATTGTTTTTTCTTTTCAGCTTAGTGTTTTCGTGACTGCTTTTACAGTTCTCTGTTTTAGCTGTGTTTTTGTCCAGGTTTTCCTGGCTATGTGTTACTAATCTTGTTATGTTCTAGGTTTTCTTCCACCTGAAGACGGGATCAGATTCCAGATCCCGAAACGTCGTGAAACTTGTTTTTTACTAATCAGTGATGGCAAATGTCCGCAAAAATCCTAATCAAAATATAAAATCACCATCACCAACAATGAATTTCAAACAATGAATCTATTTATCCCTCGACCTCTCTACAAGCTCAATTACTCTTTTTTATTTTGTGAGTGTTAGAGTTTTTTCTCTTTCTTTGATATTGATGTTTAAACTTTTAGGTAATAAGCTATAAAATGGGCTGTGAAAATGATATTCAATATTTTAATCACTCCAAAACTAATATTCCTAATTTATGATTAAACGCTTACCAGCTACTAGAGGTTTGCTTTGGGAATCGATTACCGGAACATAAGTGATTTTTATTGAGCTTTTTTGTATCTGTGAAAGAAGACATATTCGAGGCAACCCCATATAATTCATTGATAGGGCCTTATGATTCATATCCTTGTAAGCTTGCCCTCAAATAACAAACAATTATGAGCAAGACGATTAAATATTTAAAGCAGTTAATTAAACTAAGATTATTGCCAAAAGTTGGATTTGTTGGAGTGATCTTTTTTTATAGCGTTACTCTTACAATACTTCAATTGTCTGACTAAAAATCCTTACATAAGCAATGGTTTGAAATCAGCTCAATATCGTTGGATTGTTAGCATTTTCGTACATATACGAAAGTAAGATTTAATCAATAGGCCTATTTAGATTGTATGTATTCTAGAAACCTTTTTAGTAGCTCGGTTACTATTCACATCCACAAATATTCTCCTCAGAGGCGTTAAAAATATGGCCTAATCGATATTGAACATTTTAGTCATATTTTATATACTTTCGGTTGTCTTTACAAAGAAGAAACAATAAAATGTAACCAAAGGTATTCTTAACTATATATTCCTTGGTTTTACGTTTCATAAAATAAAATTTATGTCTTCAGATACAAATATAATTTGTAGTATGTGGAAGGGTTAAAGTTCATATTTATGAATATAGAATTAATGAGCACCATAATTAAATTGTAATAATTTAATTTTCACACAATCAGCGTATTCTAATAAACCCTGTAAATTTCGTAATATGCCAAAAATAAATCGTACATTTGTTATGCCACAAAATAAGTAATTTGTGTGTAGAGGGTAGTTTCTATACTAGAAAGCTTAATTTATATACACATCTATTCCGTCTTTTTCATGAGCTATTTAATCTATAATTATTACTGTAATAAACATAAAATCTTCAAACGATCAGTAAATTTAAATTTGATATAAAAATAGAATAATACAATTGTTGAAAGCAATTTTAACGATTGGAGTTTAGCCGTCTAGTTTTAATATTCATAAATCTGGCTTGCAAATTTATGATACGATCAACAAGCAGCCCTCAACACAACAACCACTGGCGGTAAGTGGTTGAGCCTCATTAATATTAACAAACCAGGCTTATCAATTAGTAGATTCCACAATCCTAAAATTTTTTTAAAGGAGTAACCTATTACAATGATTGTGTATAACATGATTTTAATGTTGATATTGTTAAATGTGAAAGAGATGTGTGCGCTGATTCCAAGAGGAAAGTATGGTGAGAGGTTGCTTAATAGAAACGTTTTCTTTTAATGAAGTAAATATATCTTTAGTAATCCATTAATCACACTCTCTTGGTTTTTCATTTTATTTTTATCAGGAATTAATATTTCTTAATGGGTATATTATTGACGTATTGTTAAATATCAATAACATTTATTTTATGAAATAACTTCAGCGGTCTTAGCTGCAGTAGAATTCCAGGCTTATAAATATAGTTTTTAAGTCTGCGATACATGTATTTATGTATACATTTTTATTATAATGTCAAATAATACTGTGAATTGTTATTTTTATGATATATATCTTACCTGACTTAAGTGATACTTTCAAAAGTGCAAAATATTAGTGTATTTTGCTGTTTAATTACAATATATAGTTTATTTTTTTATTAATAAATAATTTTTGCTAAAAGAACAAAAGCAAGGCCTAGCTCAAATTAATGAGCAAACACGTTCCAGGCCAATGTCCTCTCAGTTTTAAAGAGGGTAGTTAGTTGGCAGTCCGAGGGACATTGCAGCCGTGGGAGTCCGACACTACTGAAAGGGCAACAAGCCTCTTAGTGTTAATGCATTTCCTCTCCTAAAAAATAGACAATTTTAGATTTTCTTTCGATCCATTCCAGGGATTACGATTGGTAATCTTAAATTGTAACACATTGTTTAAAAAGAAAATTACTCTCCACGTTTTTACTTGATAGAGGTAATAATTATTTTTTTATAATTTTAAGTCCTTAATACGATTTTCGTGCTATGGGTAGGCAAGGAGAAATTTAATCATCCAATTTGTACTATGATTAATGAGGAGTGTGACTTGAGTAGGAGAACTTAAAGGTTCTCAGATATATACGCCTCGAGCTTGAGGCGATAAAACTGCGGATTCTAACTTATAGATGAGCTCCACTGTCATCTCCGCATTTGTTACTCTTTTTATCTTAAAAAACTAATATTTCAAATCATAAATTCAATAGACATTTTAATTATGATTTTGGTGCATTCTTAAAGTTATTTAGCAATATTTTAGTTTAATATATATAATAAGACGGGTTTGTTTTAAAAGAGGAAGGAGTGTACTACAATTAATTTGATAGGAAATAAATTATTTTTCTTTTCTTTTTTAGCTGTCACAGTAGTGTTTTAGAATGTTATAATTAACATACATATTTACGTAAACATATAGCCGTGCAAATATATAAACATTATGCAGTAAATTAAGAAAAATCTTTACACCGAAAAATGTAAAGTGTAGGCCTATATCAGATGCTACTTAATACATTGCCAGAGAAAATTGAATTGTATGCGGGATACCAGATATAACTACTGAAGCATGTTTAACATGTTTTCCTCATATTTCTGCTCATAATTGTTTTCAAACATTCTATAATTAAATCTTAATTAAACTTGGGATTATATGAAATTAACAATGAAACGTTTTACTTTCATGATCAAACATGGACATTTACGTGTACAAAGAAATGCTATAAAACAAAATTATGTTAATACAACAAAACTTTCCAAAGGCAATTTTGAATTATTGAACACATTTTTTTACTGAAGTGGATTTACCATATTTGAACATAAGTGTTACTTTACAAACTGTAGAGTTATGACTTTCAGACAACAATTCATCCCCGTCAGTCTCCGCTGTGTAGGAGATTGTTGTAGTTCAGTTGGCATCAGCAATTAGGGTTACTGCTTTGTTCTCTACAAAGAATTTACGTGAAGTTTTCAAGCTATTATATATATATATATACATAACTAATATGAATAAACGCAAAGTTTATTTGAATCAGTAATAGATGTTTATAAAAAAGAAACAGTTTTAACATATTTAAAATATCATTAAAACATTCTATAAACATCTGAAATTCGAATCTTGTACTTTACGTTACCCAAAAATTACAAAGATTTGATCAATTCGAAAGTATTTTTGACTATCTGCGTAATTTTATAGTATTGTTAATCACTAATATTCCTATACAATCCTTGTTTCACTGTCTTACCTCTCTTTGAAACATTTTTCCATGTAATTGGGTAGCTTTGATTCGATCTCCGAAAGGGTTAGTACTCAACGGTCAATTAGGCATTAGCTTAAAGGAAAGCCCCTGAATACTAATTCACCACCAAGCTCAGTATCTCTTGGCGCAATACCAAAAAGTGCAGTAGAGGGCTGCGTAATTACTGGGTTTCCAGTCACACTTACTGGCTGGTTTGGGCTTTACAATTTTCTTGTTTCTCGCATTGCTTTACAGGTTATGGAATATAGTATACCAAGAAGAGTAAAGTAGGTTTTAGAAAATTTGGTTTTAAATTATACTTTAAATAATGATCCGTGTTGTATGTAAAATTATTGTTACCCACAATGATTATTTAAAATATCTATATTATTATTGTAGAATTTTCAAAACCAGAAGATGTACTGGTGTACCTGCTGCTTTCGTTTTTAAGCACTAATAAAAAGATTGACCAATTGATCAAACGATTAACCAGTAAGACATAGGCATACTCTCGTTCTTGAAATCTCTAAAACCACCGCAGGCTTCAAATCCTCCCAAATAGTAATATCTTTATTAACAGTAATTGAACCAGGGTGAAGAACAGGTAAAATAGATAATATTTAAAAAGTGTTTTATAAGGGCTACATGATACATAATATGGGTAAATGTAATGACAAAGGAACAGTGTCGAGCATGTTTGCACAAGAGGAGAGCGTGTGGGGTGATGTGTGTAGGTTGGGTAAAGCAAACTTTGGTTTTACCGAAATGAGGAGTTACCCTCTTCCAGTCAACGAGGAACTTTATATAGGAAAAAATATGTACAAGAGATATAATTTTATATTGTATATATTCAGTTATGAACTTTATACTAATATGTTTATTTATATTTTTAACCGTACTGTTTGTTGGGGTATTGTTGAACGTACATTTATTTATAAATATTTGAAGATAAACTTTAATGTTCTTGAGATCCTTTGAAGAGTAAGTTTATAAAATAATTAAATTAAAAAGGTAAAAATAATTTACAAAGTAAAATTATGCTTCCCTTGGATTTCAATTAATGGTTTGTGAATACAATAGTTTATTTCTTTGCATGGTCAAACATGTGGTTTGTTGGGGAGCCTGTTACATTAAAATTGGTACTATGTAGTGTATTGTCTTTTAAACAATAAAAACCAATTCAACGAAAGCAGTGTTTGAATACTGATGCCAATACAATTCAGCATAAGCTAAGTGTATAACCGGAATAACAACATAAAAACAGTAAATGAAGGTATCAGAAAGTAGAAGTGACACAAGAAATAAAAGAATACTAGACAAAATTTACATTTATCAACTCAAAAAAAATCTCTGCAATGCGCTGATGGTTCATAATATGTTCGCATTAGATTAACCGCCAAATTCAGGGATGCAAGATTGTTGTGATGTACACTAAGGAAAGTTACGATAAAAATTTTATCGAATATATCTGAGGTATATAAAAATCATTAAAGTCAACAAAATCAATGTGTACTATTCCAATAGGTAAATACAGTCGGTAAATATAAAATATCTTACAACAATAACATATTATGTTTGCATTTTCCATCAAATATATCAGTACAACATGCCCAAGTTTCCAATCAAATATATGCCTGGTTTTCGTGGCTAGGAGCCCGCATATCACTTTAACCTCAGAGCTTATAGTAATATTGTATCGTGAGTCTTTAATCCAAAATTAATTTATATGAGTAAACGTTCATTGAGGTAATAACTATATAGGCATTTTTAATTTAGGTAAATGTTTGGGATATATTAAGTAAATCTTTAAACGTATATTACGTAATATAAAAAATGTAGCCTTTGGCTAACCTAAAATATTAGTCACATTTTAAATAATTACTTATTTTATACATTCGCCAATATATGCATGGACCCTACAGTCTCTTAATCCAGGGGATCACTGAATCATTATTTATTTTTATCTTCCAAGCATTTTTAATGGTTTTTCATTAGAAGATCTTGATTTTTAATCATTGCAGTTCACACTTACTTAGTAACCATCTAATTAAACCATCATTCAAGCACTGACTGTCAAAAGCAAACAAGGATATGTATTGGCTTAACGTTGCATGTAGCAACAACACAAACACTGGCACTTGAATTGCAATTTCTGTACGTTAGTAGCAGAATGAACACTAAGCCATGTAGACAGTTACCGTTTAGCATAATTTTGTGTGTTTCATGGTGTATTAGTTTTTTCCTTATCGCCTGTCCAAAACAGTATCTTCTTCTGGATTTTAAATTATTATTTACATCTGTTCAATAGCAGCGCAGAGGAGAGTTTATTAAATTTACTTCAGAAAAAACACTTTATTTAATAATATAAATACCTACATAAAATATTATGTGTATTTACTTGTGACAAGAGATGGCCACTTCATCCTACACAAGTGTTGGCCACATTTGTAACACCATATTTTAATAGAATCAAAGTTAATGCAACTTTGTCAAACAAAATCCTATTTCAAGATCTTTCTTAAAGAAGTTGTGATCTCCATGATGTATGTAAGAAATAAATTGATATAAAGTATGAAATGAATTAAAATATAATACTTTACTGACCTTTATTACCAAACCACCTAGTACGCTCCATGTAATATTTACCTTCCGTCGAGGAAACCCCAATGTATAATAATAGGCGTCTTTCATTTCATCGCTCTGGTAGTGTAGACATAAAATTACACATTGCTATTCTTAGTGTATACTAAACAAAGTACAGAATTTATTAGCCTTGTATAATTTCAATGTGTGTGCAAACCTTGATTTAAATTGAGTTAAATCCATAAATATTTTTAAATTTTCAAGGATTCGTATGTATAGTTTACATAATTGAATTTTACATAATTCTTATATGATTTTTAATTTCTCTATTTATGGTTTTATTTTAGTTTTTATTGACTTCTTTAATAGTTTTATATTTAGAACCAACATTATAACTAATGGAAATTTTTATTTTATTTAGTTCTCTATAAATATATTGTCTTAACTGTTGTATAACATTAATATAGCTTAAGAATATCGAAACAATATGTTTAAATCTAGTTTTACCAACTGAAATATGGAAACGCTGTTATTAACAATAAAATAAAAGGTCATAAATAAAAATTATAAAGATATATGAAAAATATTCTTGCTTTAAAATATAAACGCTTATATCAAATAAAAACAAGTAATATTTTATGTTTGTATTAACTTCATATTTGATTAAATAAAAAACGGAAATGTAATAGAATATAATTAAACCTAATCATACTTGTTGATGAATGATGTAATTGTTAGGAGATGAAGTAGATCACAGATTAGCGAGTCACGTGCTGGCTCGCGGTGGCCGCTACGTGCCGGTTCCGGGGAGGACGTGCCAACAGCCGGTATTGGACTGTTGTAATTACTACTTCTGAAACTGACAACATCTGCCCTTGTCCCTTATCTTTTAATATAGACATTGAGTAAATAAAATGGCAGTTTCAAATCAGGAGCAGAGTTAATGTGCAGGAGGGTACCTTCTTCACATTTCAACACCTTGCAATCTTAGTAAGTTTATAAGCTTCATAAAAATATGATTTAGATTTATTTGTAAACATGTTGCACTTACTAATGTATATTTGATTTTAAAAATTTTTTTTTGGTTATTGGTCGATTTAGTGAAAATATAACACATATAATATAAGAACAATGGAAAACGGTCAATAACAATAGTTAAAGACCGACTAGAAATATAAAATCTTAAAAGAAAAATTTGCATTATTAAAAGTGATTCAATCCCATTTATGAAAAACATAATATCTTATACAAAATAATAATTGAAACCAGCACTTAAGTTTCATATCCTAATGGCATTCAAGTAAAACAATAAATACTTACAATTTTTAAATTAAAATATTTTAATCTTATAATCTAAACGTCTATAAATCGAGAAACACATGCTTTTTAGTTGTAAACGACTTAGTTTATGAATTAAATATTGTAGATACGTTTTAATAATATATTCGTGTGTAGTAAAACTTTTAAAATTAAATATTATTTACGCGTAACGATGTAATAATTGATAAAAAATTCAAGAGAACATATATTTTTATAGTTCCCAATGTTGTCAACAATTGTGTTAGCATGGTGTACTGGTTCACGAAACAAAATTGAGTGGCCGAATAATCCAATTATTGGACATAACATTTGGCATCTAAGTTTCCAAATCTAACTTATGTCTTGCATACTTAGCATTCCAAACGTAAGCTCGGCATCCCTTTGTTATAACCTGACTGAGCAAAGGGTATTTTAATCCGTAAATAATATAACATCCCGAGATCTTAGGCTTACAAAAAATATGTTCCACTGTGCCCCTATTCTGTTGCAAGAATTACAAAAGCTCAACTTTATGTCGAATAGCTGAATATTTACGATCTTAGAACTAGTTCAGTTTATACTTGTTAGTGTTATAGAGAGGCATATTTTATTTATTTATGTCAAATTCTGACATAAATAAAGGTTAAATAGTAGCTCGACTTTCTTACACTGAACATTAGAACTAGTGTAAGAAACCTAAAAACTAAGCACATCCATTAATACATTTCTGTCAAGTTCTTTAAGTTATTTTCCAGAATTTATTAAAGAGCATTTTTTATGGTAGGCCTATGTTATGTAAGCCCACATTATAGGTTTAGCCAAATAACTAAGCCTGAAAATAAAACTGGTGATAATTGGTTCAAATTTGTTTTATATTTATTTTCAAGTTCATACAACACAGGCGGTATTGGAAAATTTTCACAGATTTTAGAGATAACTGTTATAATAAAAGGAAAAATTGATAGACGTATTATTAGGCAATGTCTACCCTCCATAAGACAATGTCCATTAATCAAAATATTTATTTCAAAAGGCTGCTTTAACACGTACACTATTTGCTCATTAATATGTTCTTGATTCATTATTACTTTGAACGTAACCTTAAGTTACGATTTACTAATATCATCTACAAAATGTTGAAATTGGTATACTAAAATTATAATTTTGCGCATATTTTCATTTTGAATTTTGCTGTACATTAAATACATGGGGGGCAGTTTATTTTACTATTACCATAAATGCTTCGACATAAGGCTTATAAGTTAGATGTGGTTAGGTGACGTTAGGTTAGGTTAGGTCAGTTTAGGATGGGTTGGATCCGGTTAGGTTAGGTGAGAAAAGGTTAGGTTGGATAAGGAAAGTTTAGGTTAGGAACAGTTAGAGAAGACATGCCAAATTAAGGTTGGTCAAGTTCAATATATCATAATACTCTTAACTTTAGAATTTTACAATTTCGAATCAGGAGTTACAAAAATCTACGGCAAAAATTTTCACCTGGTTCAATATTCCAGCTATAAAAAGTTTCTGAAATAATAAATGCTATTAAACATTTTAGTTCAAAATAACATATTGAATATATGGGATTATTTTATTAGAAATCTGGAAGGAATGTTTATTTCCTTGATAGTATTGATTATCTGAAACAATGGGTACGTGAAAATCTTAGAACATTGGGCCCGTAATCAGAAACAAGTAATGCCAAGTAAAAGTGAATAAATCAAGTTTTGCATAATTTACCTTTGAGTGTAAATTTTTTACTACACATCACACCATGATTCGAAGTTTTGCTAAAGATTCATAGCAAATTGCATTTAGTAATTGTTGTTTGAAATAAGAAACTCGAATGAATCTTTTTCCATACTTAAAAGTAGTGTAAAAGACGGCTTCAATGTAACAATTTTAAAATGGTTCTTTGTTCTAAAACTTTGCTAGGTGAATTTAATATTATCATATTTGTGGAATTTACAATATGTTTATAGTATATATTTAATATGTTCAAGTAATATATTATCAAACATTAACAAATTATAAATATATTAACATTACATTAAAAATTTCTTCCTTTAAAATATTTAAACGACCAACACCTTTTAGTTGATATTCCTTTAAAACTACTCATAAAAGATTATAGCCAAATTTTTAGGATCACATTAATGTTTAAATGCTATTTTCCTGCTTAATGTTTTAAGAGATGGTAAGATATATTTACCAAGGTAAAGGTATGAAGAGAGAAAGATATTTTGAATATTCATAAAACCTTATCAAATGTAGCTTCAATATCAATTCTTATAAATTAACTATGAAGATTTTGTATTATAATTTGAAATGTAACAAAAACTATTTCAAATATAAAACATAAAAAGGGATTTGTAGAAGAATAAAACTGTTGGTGACTGTAAAAACAGAATTAGTCATACCACAAGTGACATGGAATGGAATGCTCATTTAATTTCGAATCCGGAGTTCATTGGGAACTAAATTGGACTATAAAAACTCTGGATTCCAACATTAATTTGTAAATCTACTCCCTTATTTTATTCTTATATTAGTAGTGTTACTTGTAAAAAAATCAAATATAATAATTATAAATATTTGACTCCTGTGATTTCTTTAATTAATTAAGGATTCAACTTATATATGATTTCCACCAGCCAAAAATGTTACTGATTTTTATTCCTTTTCTTAAAAATAATCCAATTTAAAACGAAATAAGTATTTTATTGTACCTAAATATCATAGAGTAAATGTAGCATAACGTAACATAAAGTCTGAAACACATTACACAGACACACACACACATCACATCGTCATGTACTATGGTCACATAGTCTGGTGTACATAGTATTTTTTAAATTGTCACCATCCTCATTTTCTGTTAATAAGTTAATCTAAATAAAGTTTTAGGAAAATTTTCAATAACTAGTCTAATCCACAGGTGGAAAGTTTTAGATGGTCAACAGATTATCCTTTGGTTACATCATCATTTCCAAAAGCTGATACTATTTAACTCTAATAATATTAATATTAATATGGGGTAGGCCTTTAGAACACACGGCACATGCTTCGGAGTTTGCGGAAATAGAAATCACAGTCGGAGGTTGTGCGTACGTCGCGACGTGTGTATTGAGATTTTACTCAAACCCCGAAGAGCACTTGAGGGCAAATGAGCCCCAAAACTTCGGCGGTTGAGCAAATGAGTTTACCCACTCCCCGGTCTGGGTATTTCGCGTCGGACAATGTCCGAATACAGTGATTACTCCGCGGTAGGAGTATTTTAGAGTGTCTATGTCGCGGAGTCCGTAGACATTCTGGAAAGGGTCCGAACTCGTGGTTTGAGAGTAATACCAATATTTGCATAACCTAACAGCAGATATGTCCTATTTATTATATTGGTACAAACCACCTATAAAACTAATATGATGTCTATAAAAAAATATAGACATAAAAGTAGGTATAAAACTATTTGAATATTCAGTTAATTCAAGAGGTACAAATCAGTTTTATCTAAATATAAATAGAAGTTATTCCCCGGATAATATAAGTGCTGAGATAATTTTCAGTAAAATGTGTTTTGCAAAAGCTTCTTGAAAGTATAGTTAACTAAGTAAAATGTTCTCAAGATACTTGACAACCGTAAGAGTCTTAACTGAAAGCTTCCTTAGAAGAAATACTATTTTGTTAACAAAGCAAAGCTTCAAATTTTGTCCTTTGACCAAAACGATTTAAATCTCTAAACGAGAAAGGGTTTTTGTAAATGAACTGTTACAGTTATATTACTATATAGTTTTCTTATCTAAATATTTAATCCTAATTTTAATATAAATAGTAAATTAAATTATACCATAGAAATTTAAATAAAAGACTGACTGATAAAATTATTTTACACTTTTATGATTAAAATAGGTACAATATTATACCTAAACCAATGCTTGTCGTATCAACCCAAATGAATTTGAATGCAAATATGTCTTAAAAATATCTTCCGACAATGTTAACAGTCTAAACCAGCTCAGATCTTACGAAAAAAAACATTATAGTGCAGTTTAACTATTTTTTAAAAATATAGCAGTAATTGATCATCTTACTTACCTTAACTATTCACCTCGGTAGGTTTGAAAAGTACTGAAAATATTGATGGAATAGTGATTGATTGGAACAAAAATAAAAAGAGTTTAAGCCAAACGTTTGGACCACCCTTTCACTGATTAAAAGTTAGGTGGAGAGAAACATCTTCTATTTCAGGTGGCCTTGATTGAAAGTCCTCTTTAGATTAATAGCTTACGAGTGATTACAAATAATAGGTTTCGCTTAAAACGTAAGGGTTCTTAAGTAATCATTTGAGCAACTTAAATTATATTCCAATGGATTTCAAAACGTAAAAATAATACCATCCATAAGATATAGAATATAGAGAAATTGAATTATAAGGGCCTATTATTTTTCTCTTGCTACCATAAAAGCCATAAGTTAGATTTTCGGCCAATCATAAATAAATTCTTCGTAATTTTTACGCTATAGAGCTGTATTAAAATTATCAAGCAGAAGTAATTAATGTTTTCTCATAATAGAAGAAAAATTTGTATGCATACAGTTGGTAAGTCCTGTTGGTTTCTTTAGTCCTTATCATCTCTACACCGTGAACCAGTAAAAAGCGATAAAACTGTGTTCACTTATTATATCAACAATATACATTAAAGGTTCGAATTGAACTGTTTGTTATCAACTGAAATCTTACGCTCGGTGAATAAAACTCTTTAATTTGCAAGTTTTGTTTTTCTGAGTATCAGAACCTTTCAACCTTATAATAGCAAAAATCGTCAAAGAGGGTAAGTAACCCCTAAAAAACACTTGATTCTGAGAAGATTTTTTGCATCATAGAACCTGACATTTATATCTTTCGTTTTTATTGCCTCTATTCGCATGACTGACCTCCTCAACACTTGTAGGTTTAAAGCATAGAATGTCGACTTTAAATTTGACACTTATATTCTTAGATACCATGAAATGCTTTCCCGACAACAAATGTAAGAAGAATAACCCTATATAATAAATTTAAAAAGTTATTTTTCTAAACAAAAGCTCGAAAACAGTAACAAACTTACAGTTATTATTGTCTTTCTCTCCAGCTAATAAGGACGAAACAAAAAATTAATTTAGGTACCACTTAGTTTAATATCGTATGCCTTTAGCAAATTTCCCTTATATAGGAAGAAGCTATTAACGTAAATCTCTTGGTAAGACTTAAGCCCGAGGTCATCATCACTCTTTGTTTTCAGGTCCCCATATGGCAAATCACCACTCGTTCACTTTCATATATATATATATATATATATATATATATATATATATATATATATATATACAGCCAGAACCAATTAACCGCTCCTGATATATACGATTCACCCACAGCCAGTTACGTGCTCCTAGCTGAGAGCACCTAACTGGCTCTGTATGCTTCTTATCGCTACTTGTCTCGGATGCACTATATACACCCACAGCTAGTTAAACGCTCTCACTGCTGCCAACAAAAATATTAAAATAGCCCTAGTGACCTCCTTATGAACCTGAGTGTTTTACTCGTTTTACTGAAGATGTTTTGTGATCTTGCTTAGTAGATATATTAGATATAGTGTTAATATGGTAAATTGACTGATCTTTATTTTATTTTTTAATTTTGGCCAAGGTATGTGAATTAAACACATTCTGAAATACTTTGGGTGAACTTCAGGGAAGGACAGAAACTTCGAGAAATAATTACTGAATAAAAACCGAAGTACAAAGATCCCTTAGTCTTAAAATGCTCAGTTTCTCTGTGAACTCTTTGTTTGTGCGCAGTTTACTTTTTTTAGTTTAGTCTTAGGACTTCATAACACTGAAATGAAAAGAGATATCACAACCAAATAATGAGGCATACTGTTGATAGTAGGCCTAAGCTACTTTCACTGTATACCAGTGGTGTCATGGTGCCGGAGCACGCCGGGACGCCGTTCCGGCATTGGTAAACGCCTGGCGAACGCCTATTTCAGAGGTTACCGACATTAAGAAATTGACAGGAACCATTTTCAACTTTCAATTTAAATATATCATTGAGAATATTAATTTCCTTGTTTTTTTCAATGTATAAACATTACTTAAGTCGGGATACTTTCCCTCGGAAACGTCTTCAAAATTCATTGATAGAGACATAAAATGACGTGCAGTTGACGTTTCGTCTGCTGTCAGTAGCTACGTAGTCGGCTGCACAGGTAATTTTTTCACTTCGGTACACTGGTTATTTTATCGTCGTCTTGTCTGTTCTGTTGACAGTTTTCAAATGTCTAGTTTGTTTACATTATTTGTTTTGGCTCTTCACTATCCATTCAGATGAAGGTGAATCCAGGTAATTGCAAGGCTGCATCGCTTTTGCTCCACGGTTATGGGTCATTTTGGAAAAATTGCTTTTGCTCCACGGGTCAGCAGGTAGATTGTAGAACCGCCCGAAACATCGCTTTTGCTCCACGAGAAAGGGGCCTGTGCTCTCTCTCCCCCACATTCTTTCTTTCGTTCACCTCCAGGTTCTTACTTGAAAAATGCCATTTAAACGTAATTCTACAAGTTTATTTTTTTGTCTAATCGAAAATATTGATTTTTGAAAGAATATTAAACTACTTAAATTGTAAGAGTAGGAGTAAGTAAACGATATTGTGTATAAGAAATAACTTACATAATAAAATGTGTTGCTATTTAATACTTATCCACATTTCATATATTTTTTACAATAATTCACTAGAAACAGAGAAGCCTTCTGGCAAAAGATAGAGATTCTAGGCATGAGCATGGAGCAGAAAACCACTTTTGAGCCGAAAGAGTATATTTTCGACGGGCATTAAACACTACTTAAATAACCTTATTTCACAAAATTCAAGCTTAGAACAGTTAAGTCTTTCTCCCTAGTACAGTACCCAGTCATCCATCTCAATCTGTTGCTACTCCGTATTATATTAATAAAGCTGTTTTGAGACCAATATTGGTACCTATAAAAAGTAAAGTTGAAATCAATTGAAGGTTCAAGGTTACATTATTTTAAAGCTACATGGTTTATTAAAAAAAAGAAGCAATCTGCAAAAACTGCACAATTGAATAAATCTACAATTAATCTATTGTAGTGACCTAGAATGTCATGTTCGGGCCTAAAAGCTTGATGTTGTGTTAGAAAGCTTCCATGTTTCTAATCGTGATTTATTGTATAAAATAAATGAAAGATGGATAAAACATAGTAATACTATTTAATTTTGTAGGCTATTGCTCTTAAACATTATTGTTTACTTATCGTTACTGTCACAATTGAAGTAGTTTAACATTCTTTCAGTTATAAATATTTTGCGTTCAGGCCAAAAAAGCAAAGTCGCATATTAAGTTTAAATTGCAGTATTCTAGAAAGAACTTGGAGCTTGTAGGTGAGAGAAAGAGAGAATTTTGGTGAGAGGAAGCGCAGGTCCCTCTCTCGTGGAGCAAAAGCGATGTATCCATAATGACCCTTAACCGTGGAGCAAAAGAGACACACGCAATTGCAAGCGTGTATTGAGGCATTCACCACAACTCGTTCTACGTCGCGCGTCGCTCTGCCGAATGCGGCAAAATGCTCGCTGAACGTTTGGGCAAGTCGGATTCTTCCTGACTGAACTATGCGGTGAACTTGAGCCATTTTAGTAAACATGTCCTGAATTCGTCTGAAGAATTTCACAAAAGCTCTCGGCGGGTCAGTGCGAATTCAGGCGATTGCGAGACCGAACACACGTTCGGCAGGACTTGTTTAACGTTGCTGTCCCGAGTGGCAAATTTTTCGCCGAAAGTTAGGTCAAGTGGAACTTTCATTAAACCGGCAATAGTGTACTTGATCATCAATCCTCACTGCCTTTAAGTGACAAGATCTAAAACTAAATGCCAAATAAAATGTTTGCATATACAGTGGAGCCCCGCTAACACTAATTGGGACCGGACCCATTTCGGATTAGCGAATATTTCGGATTAAGCGAACTATTATTAAAATAAAGATAATTATTAAATACATGTGCAATTAAATAAACTAAGCGTCGAAACGCCGAATCACACCAATCATCGGTACGGTAATTCGAGATTTTTAACCGATCAGCTATTTTTTTACCGATTGTTAAATCGTAGAAATGGTTTTGAGAGAACCGGACAACACCACAGAGGAGAAACATAGATTCTTCTCTGTGACAACACCGCGGCCCAAGACGATAGTGCAGGTGAAGCAGACAACGACAGCGAGCCATCGATATAAAACTACAGTAGTTTTATATCGATGCAGCGAGCAGAGAGTATCCCATTCGGACGCCGCGGCTGCCTTTGATCTAGCGCTACGCTACGTAGAACAACAGTCCACCGCGACCCCAGCCGATACCCTGTTCCTGAGACGTTGTCGCTATTACGCATGTGGACGGTTCATTATCGATCGTTTTAAGTTTTTAACAGCGGGCACAACATGTGAAAAGAATTTTCCTATGCTTTCGCCTGAGGCCGATTTGTATTTGATCGGCAATGACGGATGATTTCTCAAATAATGAGTTTTGAGATTTTTTAAGAATTTTTTTGGAACAAACCGAGCAAATTACTCGCTCACCGGAAGAAGCCATCACTTTACACAGCAGGCGCGATCATAAACATGTTTTCGATGTCACCGTAAACTGATAAGCCCGAACGTAAGGACAGAACCATAACAAACAAAACAACGTTGACGTCGAGGTTGAGGTTGGATAGTGAGCCGACAGCTGACAGAAGCCGGCAGACGATGCGCAGTAGCTTTCGCGCATCGGCGCATTCGAGTTCCCTTTCGGTCAATGGTTAATATGATCGCATATCGATATTTGTTTTCAAACAATCGAATGGGGTTAGAATACGCCTATTGCTATTCATTGTGTAATTCGGTTATTCTATGGAATACTTAGTTTCTCACGATCGATGCACCGACTATCGACTCGGCTGATTTCGTTTTAAAATGCATGACGTTTCATAGCGTTATAGTTCGCAGAAAGGAGAATCTTTCTGCAGAATATAATGTTGTCGACTTAATACAGAAACTTTTTCTGCAAAAAATAATTTTACTAACTTATTACTTGAGGATTTTCTGCAGCCAGTATTAAAAAACAACCTGTCGGTCAGGCTGAACTTTCTGCAGGCCTTGTGTCTTCTTTCTGCGACAATGTCGCACTGTCGCCCGTAGTTATGCTATGGGGAACCAATATAGTTTCATTCAATAACACGGTTCTGTTTTGTTTATTATATGTTCTATCTTTGAAACTTACTGTGATTTTCAGAAATAAGTTACGCTTAATCAATGCTTTTCCTTGTTTTTATTTATTCCTTAATATTGCCTGATTTCGGTTTAGGATTAAGCGGATTTTCGGGTTACCGGATTTCGGATTAGCGGGGCTCTACTGTAAATGCAAACCTAAATCCCACCAAAAACATATTAATACGTTTTGAAAAACGAAATAAAAAATATTTTACACTACAATAATTATATCCTGTCACAATAATTTAATTTTTAAATGTTGATATAAATTTTGCGTTCTATCTCAATTTTTGTCCAATAACACAGTCAACACAGTCATTAAAAATGCTTATCATGTGCTGTATATTGACTGATATTGAAAGACACTGTTAGAAGGAGTTTGTACTTTATCAACGTTTGAAATAAAATTAATCAAACCTTTATTGTTAACAATACACTATATTTAAAATGTTTTTAATTCATAACACGTAAAAAATCTACTGACACAGACTCCTTTGCTTAATTTTTGCAAAATTTTAACTTAGAATATTTTGAAATGTATTGTTAAAAGTCGGCATCAATCCCCTTTAAAAAATGTGGGAATCCCTATACAAAATTTATTCTCTGAAGGGGGGGGGGGGGGTATTTGCCCAAGATCCTCGGACATACCGTTCCGGCACTGGAGAATTTACCATGACACTACTGCTGTATACGGTGTTCCGATGTCACCTTTGGGGGATGGCCCGTTGAGAAGTAAAAATAAAATCTTTAATGCAAGCATAAGTTGATGTCTACATAAAATTAAAAGTCTAGTTGAACTAAAAACAATGCCGCAAACCGGACCTCAAAAGGTTGAATCAGTCGGAAGTAATTGCTGTTCAATTTTAAAAATATCTAATACATTGTACTAATGAATAACAGAACGTTACAAGTTTAAGGAAATTCTTACTGTACTTCATTCAAAGTAGGTGTAGTCTCCTGGCAATATCTTAATCGTTTATAAAAGGAGTTTATGAATCCAATGGCCGTCCCTCAGAGGTGATATCTGATCACCATGTAGGCAGAAAGGTACATGGTAGGCTTACTATTACCAATAAAAGTGTGCAAAATTTGGTCGTGATATCTCTTTTCGTGTCAATGTTAGAAAGTCGTCCGAGGACTTTATTGTCACCCTGTGTATAAAGTCATAGTTTTTTTACAATACGAATTATCAACAAACTTTGTTCAGTAGCAAGTATATACATTTAGTATGGGGTATCAAGTTTCTTCTTTGAACGACTAAAAAATTGTGGTCATTGTTATTATTCAAAGCTTAATATCTTAAAAATCATAAGATTTACGGGAAAAAGATAAAAAATCCCATCTACTTTACAGTATATTATAATTAGGGGTTTAGCACTAGAAACTGATAAAGTATAATTTTTCTGAATTTGCTACATGTAAAAAGACCAAAATTGAAAAAGATTTTTTTCAACATCATGCTGAAATTTATTGTGAATGACAGATCATCATAAATTAGCTACGGAATTAAAAATGATCATATCGGAGTTTGCATCCTACGAGCCAAGTCAAACCTTATCTACAGCGACCTTCAGATAATAAAGCCCGCCAATTTTTGGTATGAGCCATCTGTTGAAAACGTGTCTCATTATTGCAGTGTTTCTAATATTTTGCCCGTGAATATTTACAAAGATTTATAATTTGAACTTTCTCTTATTGTAGTATAGTAGGATATCAGGCGTTTTTAATTTTATTTTTAAACCAGTTTTTAGTGGTAAGGTAAATACTCTTTGTTACGAACTCGCGTGGCGTGCAGTAGAGCCCAAACACAGTCTTATTTTTCCTAGACTGTGGCCCAAATAAATCTGTCACCAAGCATAAACAAACAAGTCAAGTGGTAGTGATCGTCTTCCCGCGCACATCAGCTGCTTGGTGCCGCCATGTACGATTCATGGCGTGAGGAAAAAAGGTGTGTGTACAGTCAGATGGTATAACGTAGTTGGCTCATGCATAGGGTGACCAGATTGTCACCGAATAAAAACGGGACACTTAAACAAAACTCACCCCCCCCCCCATCCACAACACAACACACCATACACCAAGGTGTTTAATTATATTGGGGTCTCTGTAATTTACAAATTTTGTATTGGAACAAATTAAGTATCAAACTGTTTTTAAGCTTTTAGTCCATGAAGTTTATTCTCCATATATTGAACTTATTACAGCGCACGATTGTTACAGTTTTCCTTTAGGAATACAATAAATGCCATGCAGCCATGAAGGCTAATTCTTTGAATCGCCACATTAAAAATACAAGTCACATTTTTAAGATCTTAACATTTTATTATAAAAAGAAACAATAGTTTCTAAAAATTAATTATGTAGGTGGTAATATATATAAAATAGTAGGATCAAAAAAGTTTCATGATTATTTTGAAATTTTAAGTTCTTCTCGTTAATTGTTATGCTGGGGAAACAGCTATACAACAATTAAAAAAATAAGTTCATTAAACGTTCCAAGTTTTGTCATACTTGTCACTTGCTCCAGCTAACTTTAAGAATGTACTTTTTCTCTATTTAGTAGTAGAACTGGCAACAATCCATTTTGAAGTTATATGATACTTGAAGAAGAGCTTAAAGTGTCCCTACTTCCATTCGGTTTCTTTCTTCAGCCAACCGAATGTTCATTAGTGAAATAGTATATTTCACTACTAGTCACGAAAGTAGCCCATTTCGGGGCAAGATAGTGTTTTACTTGCGAGGCGTAAGCCTCGCAAGTAAAACACTATCGAGCCCCGAAATGGTACTTTTGTGACGAGTTGTGAACAGTACTTTTCATCACGATGCAAATAAGTGACCAAACTTATAAAAAATGATCCAACATTTCATACTTTAGTCATTTCTCTAAAAGTAAACACAATACGAACTGAACTGTCTATTTTAGTTTATAAAGTCACCTGGTTGAACTGTCAAATTAAGGAATTCGTTTGTTTGGGCACGGCAATATTTTGTTTTGGTACGGAAATGGTTTGTTTGGGTACGGGAATGAAATGTTTGGGTACCGAAAAAGCAGCTGATCATTACTTGTTTTGACGTAAGGAAATCGAGAGTTTTCGTAGATCTCAGCTGTACGGTAACGGGCAATTTTCGTATACAGAGTGATGAAAATATTCTTTCTGTATTTTCATTGTGAGCGGGAATCGCGAACAAACATGTTTTTTATTTATAGCCTCCTTTTAAAAAACGGGACATTTTGACGTCCCGAAAAAAGTTTTTTGGGGCAACGAAACGCAACGTGAAAAAACGGGACATTACCGTTTTTACGGGACGTCTGGTCGCCCTACTCATGCAACTATATAGCGGACCTTGCGGTATGAAAGCTGAACTAAGACTGTACACGTGTACAGGGTGGTTGTAAAATAACTAGGCAATAAAAAACTTAAGTTCCTGTACGTAATGTGGTTTCCATGGGCGAAAATTGAGGTCCTTGTGCAACACTGTGAGTATTGTGTGCCTTAATAGTGCACTTTCACGAGCTGCTTTACGTGTTGATTTTTTCGGACTTCGATTAAACATTTCCCGACCTGTTGCAACATTATCCACAGTCCTTGATGTGGATGGGCGGCCTACTCTTTTGTTGCATCTTTAACAGAGCCTGTAGTCATTAACTTTACGAGACAGTTTTTAATTGTCTCTGGGTGTATATTCGCTCCATACACTGTACGCCACCATCTCTGCACCAGGCCCGGCGACAGGATTTTCGGGCCCCTGTGCAACCTGCATCCCCGGGCCCTAAAATCTGGCGACCTTTTTTTTCTTCTTACGTGTGTTTTTCGACTCCTTTATAGCCATTTCGGGCCCTTTTTGGCTGTTTCCGGGCCCCCTGTGAGCCCGGGCCCCTATGCATTTGCCCCCCCCCCCCCCCGTCGCCGGCCCTGCTCTGCACTAAAACAACAGATTTCAACACTTCGAAACGCGAAGCAACTTGAGCACGCTCGAAGTCTGACAAGCGGTGAGCCATTTTTGTTTTTTATGCCTCAGCTGTTTATAACGGGCAAAAATTAACTCCTTCAAGTAGGTAGTATAAAACTTTAATAAAAACCCTACAAATTGGCACTATTGCTAACATTATATCTGCAATATTAGCGGATTTATAACAGTTTACTTTTACCAAGTTACTTTTCAACCACCCCGTATTTTTATTGAGTTGTATAAACTAGTTTTTATTGTAGTCGTCGTAAGTCACACCAGCTGACTGTGCACACACCTTTATTTTTTCCTTACACCATGAAATCGTAAGGAGTATATGTTGAAATTTATTCATGTTGGAGCCTTCCGGAATTGGTTAATCAATAATAAACAGGTTTACATACCTCGACGTCATAATTCCATATAAGTATAAGTACAACTTTATTTACTGTTGACTATAGTTTCGACTTCTTCGAAGTCATTATCAAAACTAAGAACGTTAAAATATCATTCCTCTGAATTTCGTCTTGAGATTTAAAATAAAATTAATTAAATTAAATTAATAAAACTCACACAAAGATAATGACTTCGAAGAAGTCGAAACTATAGTCAACAGTAAATAAAGTTGTACTTATATGGAATTGTGACGTCAAGGTATGTAAACCTGTTTATTATTGTTGAAATTAGTAAATAAATGAGAATTTGAAGTGGTGCACAGGTTATGCACCAGAATTCAGCACAAACTCTTGAATTTTAAAACGGATTGATTCCCTTAACCCGCTAAAGGAACGTCTATAATACCTCCATTGCAGCAGACCTGCACAATCAGATAATTTCTTATTCTCAGAATCACATTTCAACACAACATAAGCGATACATGACAACTTTTTTATTTCTTTTTTTTTTAAGAACGGCATGGGGGATGAGTATGCAGTTGCTACAACATGTATGAACAATTTGGCGGTTTTAAATCAATATCCGAACTTTAAATAATCGACATTTATTGGCATGAACAGTTTGGCTGTTTTAAATCAATTGTATCTGAACTGCAAGAAGCCAAATCCTTGGTTTGATCAAGATATGTTGTGGAATAAGCGAGATCTAGAATTTTTTTCCTTCAGAATTACATAGGGACAATGTACTGTGTTTACCACTTTCAATAACTCAGTAGCCAATGTACATTGAGTGATTAAAAATACTAATTTTTTTGCTGAATTCAATGGTGCAAACAATTTTTTCCTATGTAGAAACCTCAAACATTTCATTTTGAGGGTGTTTATCCCCCTTTACCACCCCTTCTGGTAGTACGATCGGGCGGTTTATGAACTTGTCAGAGTGATTACCACTTTACACGTCAGTACCAAATTTCATTGAAGATTAAAATTTTATTAAGATTAAATTTCGTTTAATGTCCGTGTTACGGCCGGTAACGTGTTAACAGACTATATATACATATAAAAATTCGAACGCATGGTGTTTTTTGCTACTGGAGACCCAAAACGAAAAGTTATTATGGTCTGAGCTTAGTTCTTACCACGAGACCTACGGTAATAGGTTCTTTACTGTGATTCGCTAATCAAGTAAAAGAGCTTTGTGTTTTAATACACAGTAATAATATTATTATTATTACTTTTTACATTTCATTTATTTACTTTGTTCCAGTAGTTTTATTTAGTTTAGAACTAAAATAATACATACTGTTAGTTGCCTGATATCAAAAACTACGATTGTTTGTTGTTACATGAATTATCTTTTAATATGTTCACTAAGGATTTAGAGCTGATCGGTATTATTGCATCAAGATGGAACTCTTTCCTAAGGTTTTGAATGAGAAGTCAAACAAGCCGCGGTACTATAATCAGTATGCTATAACCTTTATAAATTACTTTTAAATAAAAATATAAAGTAAAATATGATCATTATCGCGGTTGACAGTTCATAACAAATGTACTCAGAGTAAGTTTTTTTTCAATTTTCACAATTGCGTCTTTTATTAAAAGTTTTATTGAACATCTAGTTTTGTTGAATTTTTGTTCTATAAAATGCAACCAATTAGAAGTACCAATGTAACCCACAGAACCCGCAATGCTACAAATAAAAGATATGTACGATTGAGTTAAACTGACGAACAACGCGAAGCACAAAAAAAGTTGAGCGGAAACGAAATTATCGTCTGAATGTTGCGTTTAATTCCCATTGAGATGCATTCGTTTATAACATGGCAATCAATTAAGGTTTCCGTTGGACCTAAGAATGTTGTAATTTAGTTTAAAAGATGAAATCCCTGGACAGTGGTGCCAGTAGTTACCATTTCAAAAATGACGCTACCTCGACGAGAACCACCATTGGTGCACCGTCACCAATTCGAAGTAACATTATTGCCATCATCGACTATAAGTGAACGAAAATAATGCAAAACAGCATAATAATGGAATTTTAATTCAACAGGCGGAAAACTGTTGGAGGGCTGTACATACAGCTGGGATCATTATGCTAAAATTCTCAAAAAATCCCTCTTGGGCAACATGCCACCATCTTGAAAAACTATTTCTGGTCCGTGTTTCTTTAAACATTGTTTTGATTACCACAAAATTCTTAAGAGATACGGAAACAAATAAGTATATAGATTCTAGAATCCAACACTATTTTCCTGTATTATATCGTAATTTTGAGAAATGTTTAGGAGCACCATCTCAATGTGTTTGGTGTTTGGTTATGAAAATTATTAAAATTGGCAGGAATGACTGCAATCCGTCCAGAGGATGTGACAGCACGAATTTTGCTACTGTATGCTAATACAGTCAAGCAATTGTTTCGGGAAGAGGTTCTCCAGATCTGTCGTTCTGCAATACTATGCGCATGTTGATATTTATTTTGAGTGTTATGACATATTTCCCAGTTCACAAGGGAACGTTTGAAAACTGAATAGAGGCAAAAGATATGTTCAAAATTTAGTTGAATGCAAAAATAAAAAAATATTTAGTTGTATCTAATGATTTTGTTTGGATAACCTAAACAAAAACATATAGCCTACGATACTTTTGACAATTAATTATAACTTCTGTTTATTGAATACATCTCAGCTGAGGTTATTGCTAAGCACAGTGGTGTAGACCAGGAGTTCCCAAATTGAGGGTCGCGACGAGATTGCATCACTAATAATATGAGAAAAAGAAGAACCTCTTATAATCAAAGTGGCGATAAACAGTTTATTAACTCCCCTGTAAACTTGAGAAAGGTTGTCATAGATATATTTTTTACTTAAAAGGACACTTTTTCCCTTGAGTTGAACTAAGATTAAGATTAAGCAATGTAAGGACGTTAATGAGGGAGGCAACTTACCGCCAGTCTCATCATATACTTCTGCAAGAATCAGTTAAGCTATGAAGTGTGTTTCAAAACCGGTCCATGCCATTTAAAAGTTGGTGATTTCAGTCAGTTTACTTTGCTTTTGTCAACTAGAGTATGTTTGATGTACGTCTAGTTACCTGTTCTTAAATTATGAACCTAACAATTACATTACTAAATGTCAAGTAGGGGTTAGTGGTTGATCAAAATAATAAGTTGGTTTTAGGGATTGGTTGCGATATATTTAAAATTTTCTATTTAATTAAATAAATCCAAAATATTTATGTATTTTATGCTGACTAATAGTATAACCTAAAAAAAGTTAACTGTTAATATCTACAGCTAGCATGTTTCCTATAAATTAATACATAATTAAGGAAGCAGAGAGTTTTGTGTATCCACCACCTATCAAGCTCCGGCAACACCCGTGTCGATAGAAAGACCGACAGTGACCAGTTCAGTTGTCTACAGTCTACACAACAGTCGCGACCACCCCCGACCACTCCCGACACGCCTCTCGATCCTTCCTTATCTAACCGACACCCTCTCTACAAAAAACATAGAGTCTTGGCTGAAGGTCATTCACCACTATGGGCTCAAGTCGAGCTCGCTGATTGATAGTAGTGTGAAGCGCAAATACAGACCATGATATGTCATATTCAGGGCCGCCACGAGGCGATTGGGGGCCTGGGGGAAAAGATCTGATGGGGGCCCTTGCTTCCATGTCGAATACCAATCACATTTTCAATCATTTACTTTAATGATGAAACATATATTTGTGTTGTGGTGTGAGATAATAATTTTTAAAATAACTATTGTGCTCATTGTGAAATTATTTACATATTTTATTGTTCAACCGCAAAGCCTAAGATAAATAATTTATATGAAAGTTAGTATAAACCCGAATAATATTTATGTACAGAAAGTTTTATTTTACATTAACATTAACATAACACCATAATATACTGTAAAATTCATTGAATTTTGTTAAAATTAATCTCATGTTAACGTGTAATCATATTATTCCGCGAAAAAACATGTAAAAAATTATACCTGACCTAACTTTATAATACAATAAAGAAAATTATGGTAAACACCTCTAAATCAATCCTTTTCTGGCCTTAGCCATTACAAAATCATTGATTACGTCATCACAGTTGATAGATTTAGTGCAATTATGATCAATACTTAATATTATTGATTTTTAAGATTTTTTCCCATTGCGGAACGTAGCTTAATTTTATTAAGGCCATCTTACTAAAGACTCGTTCCCCAGAGGCAACGGACACTGGCAAAACTATCACATCCCGCACCCCGCACACCACCATCGCTTGCTCAGGTGCAGGATGTGAATTGAATATATTTCGTTCATCCCTAGTTTGTTTGTACAATAGAGTTGCCAACAAGCCTACTATTAAAACAACTATCATCTGTTTAACTTTGATAATTGTTCTGATATAAAATCCTAATAGTTTTCCTTGTTGTAAAAGCAAATGATAGGCCTACACTCTGTAACTAATTTCATCCAGATTGTAAAGTAGGATTAATTTTGTATACCGATGATGAGTCGATATTGTTTTGTTAATTTACTGACTCACTTTCCAGTTTTGTAATAAACAATAGTAGAACTAATAAATAAATAATTACTAGAAAAATTAATGTTAACAATTTTTATAGCTTTTTGTCTGCGTTAGCACGATATAGGCGGATATAGCGTTGGAAAAGCGTGCGGTAATCTCTGGATTTTTATTTACGATAGATTTTTGATTATTCAGGAAATTGGAAGTTACCGCATATTTATTTTATGTTCTTATCGCATATTTATTCAGAATACAATTCTTAAATTAAACAAAATTATTTGGCAGGTACACCAAATAACCTACTTTGAGGGATCACCCACATTATAGATATATTTGTCAATAAGGAGTTCCAACATAAATCTTCTTGGTTAAATTATCTTAATCGTTATCTTTTTAGTTTCTAGTAGTATTTTGTTTACATCCCTTAAAACTATCTTTTTGAGTGAAAAAAGTTAAATTATTGTGCTCAAGCAACACTGCCCTAGTAGTTCCACATGCAGACCTCGGACACCTTTTTTAGGCTGCGTGAAAAATGTATTGTTCATTATTAATCTTTTATATCGGCAATTTTTAGGCAAATAAACTATGTGAAAAATTAATAGATGTGCGGTGCAATGCAATTAAAATAGAATAACAACGGCTACAATTTCCATTAGTCTAATGTGCCGATGTAGTGATTTATTCATGTCAACTCTAGTAGTAAACCTTCAAAGAGGTAGTAAAACATAATTGTTTTACTGGTAATTCTGGTTAACCAGTAATCCAGTAACTCAGCGTTAAAAAGTAAGTAACGATAATGATGTGTTTACTAACTTTCATTTTTAAATAACAACAATCACGCTTTTTAGAAATAAACGGCAAATTGGAAAAGATTTATAAAATATAATTTTGATACTCAGGTAATTCGGTTTTTATAAGCCTAGTAGTAAACCTTCAAAGAGGTAGTAAAACATAATTGTTTTACTGGTAATTCTGGTTAACCAGTAATCCAGTAACTCAGCGTTAAAAAGTAAGTAACGATAATGATGTGTTTAATAACTTTCATTTTTAAATAACAACAATCACGCTTTTTAGAAATAAACGGCAAATGGGAAAAGATTTATAAAATATAATTTTGAAACTCAGGTAAACTCCTTTAAAGTTAGAGAAATATTTTTTTTCAAACGGTAAATTAGTTTAAACTTCACGTTTTTGTTAATGCGAAACTACAAAACACCAATTACTTATAAGGCGTTTGTAACGTGTTCCGCCTTCTGTATTTAAAAAAAGTATATCCCACGACATGTATTAAAACGACCTTTATTTTATTTTATTTTAGTACAATAGAATGATCCGCTCCTAAGATATCAGGTTTCAAACTCATCCTCAACATTTTTCCCAGACTGTTGGAGACTACTACTGAAAATACTCTCATTAAAATTGAACAAGGATTCGGGTTTTCATTTAGGAAACTCACAAAAAAACTATATTGATAGAATCGACCTTGGTTTCTTAAAATATACATATTTAAGGAAAATTAGGGAAATTAAAAGAAAATATGTGCCGTGTGTGTAGGTAACTCCCACCACGGCCGAATCCTATCGCCAGGCCGCCGCGGCGCCGGCGCCGCAGGGAAATTCCCTGCAAGGTAGGCCTACGTGGCGCGAGGGAGCGATCTCACGCACTTCTGCATCCAAGCCCCTCTTTGTTTTTTTTAAGTTTAAGTTTTGGTAGGCAATATTGCTAAATATTAGCTATATGTCATTCTTCCGTATACTGTAAGTTAGAAGTATGATGTTTATATTTCAATCCAGACTCAAAATAAAAGACCTTTACAAAAATCATAGCAAAACTATTTTTCTAGCAACGGCAAAAATTTGAAACTTGTAAACATGTTGTAAAAACATATTTTCTACAATCTATTAAAGTTTTATAGCGATTGGACTAGTAGTTTAAACGGTATAAATTTTCTAAGTGTGCCAATGTGTGAAAACCGCCAAAAAAAACCGTACTTATTTCATTCAACCTGCCTAAACAATTTCTTAAAACCAAACAAAAATTTTAAAATATACATCGATAAACGCAGAATTAAATTTATGAAATAACGATGCCGTTTGTATTTTTCTACCTCAACTGGTTACGTTGTAGTTTAAATTCAAACTCGAGTACCTAAACTTTTTGACCCGAGAGCAGCGCCGAGCGCGAGCGGCTGAATCCGTAGGGGGATTGTTACACCTAACGGGCCGTATAGACGCTCGGGGCACAACAATCCCCAACTGGACTCAGCCACCGGCTGAGTCCGTAGGGGGATTGTAAATACGCAGCCCGGCAAGATCTGCCCAGTAAATCTTCTTAATTTTTTTTATATTTGTTTCCTGAATGTGTGTATGCTTTTTCTTCAAAAAACGTTTTAACTGCCCGCTGCAGTAGTATTGTGGTATTTATACTAACATGTATAATTACCGCGGGGCCCTGGGAGCCGGGGGCCTGGGGAAAACTGTCCTCGTTGTCCCCCCCCCCCTCGTTGCGGCCCTGTGTCATGTAATTTCAAAGAAATTACCTGTTTATATTCTGGTATTTGTTTGTTCAATGATTTTTTTTTCTAGGCAACACCACTGTACATTTTGTATCCATACATTTGAAAGCCAAATCTTTCGTTGACTAATTAATCACAAATTCTCAAAACCAAGTGAGGCTTGGACTTTGAAACTGGCCACAAACTCTTTATAGGTTCTAGATGAAAGGGTTTTAAGATATTTACTCTTAAGAGGTTACTTAATACTGTACATCATAACAATTTAAATTTCCGAAATTCTATTTTTTAACTGTGTATGCCTATAGAATAATTTCAAGGGATAAAAAAATTCCAACTCAAATTTATCAAAACTGAAGATTGCCATTGGTTCGGCCAAACAATAATTGAATCATTGAAACAAGAAATAGGACAAACTAATTTAGAAATATGATCATCGCTTTGGCACACGCGAAACCGTTTCGAAATATAGAACACATTTCTCATGTGAATGCATATAAATAAACGGGAATCGAAAGCGAAACAGTAAGACTCAATCTTTGAGTAATTTTTCCTACTTCACTTAGTTAATTTATGACCGGTTTAGCTCCTGTTCTGGTTTAGTAGTTAACATTGTATAGAGACTCTAGAGGTTGATCCAATAATTTTTTCAGATAAAATCCGAAATTCAGATATTCCATTATTTTATTCCATCCCGCTTTACGCCGTTCTTTCCCTCTTTCCATCCCTCCTCCGTTCATTGCTTCCTTTCGTCTCTACCTCCCTTCCTTCCTCCCTTCTCCCCTCTATTCTCTTTTTCATTCTCTCCCTACCAAGAATGATTATGAGCATATAATATGAGCTCCTTCCTCCTTTCGTATCCTCCCTTCTTTTCTCTCCTTCCTGTTTTAGGAATTGGCTGATCCTAGCAACTTGGGCTTGGGAGTAGAATCGGTCAACTGACTCGACTAATGTAAACCGGCCAAGGGCGAGGAAAGAGCCCTACATACGACAATGTAATGTCAAGCATAAACAAGCCCAATCGGCCGACTTCCCGCGCAGAGCAGCTTATTTATTGTTGTCAAGCCACACAACTCTGATATACTCATATCAACCAGCCAGAGCGGCTGGAGACGATGAAGTACGATGGAAATAGGCTCCAACCATGTTTTCAAACTGAAAGGGGTAAAGGATCGATTCAGAATTACATCTGGAATTGGGGAATTGCTTATAAATTTGACTATAGTATACATACAGCTCGTGCCTAATGAGCCATAATGTTAAGGGGTGTATATAGATTTGGAAACGAAACGGAATTATTCCTATCATGATCAACAAGCTTTAAGCCAATTTCGGATAGTTAAATCATTTAAAAAAAATACCATGGCAATGGACATGCAAACAGAATTTCTGTCACTTTCCAAAATTGCAGTGTTTTATTTATATACCAAATAAAAATATATCATATATTGAAAAAATTCGCAACATCGATTTTGGATTGTCTTCGGTGCGTTTTTCTTAGCTAAACAACGAGTAATATTAATCAAAGTTATTTACCTTTTGTAAATATGCCTTGAGGTGTCAAAATACGTTTCTTACGCTGTACGCGTTTCCGGTGCGGATCCTTTAGTTCGGCATGCCGCGGTATTATATGTTTCGTGTGTGTCGGTATTTTAAGTGTACGTGTGAATGTACTGTGTCTTGTACTTTTATGTGCAATTTTAGCAAAATTGTTTCGACAACCATTGAAAAATGGGGCTACAACTACGCTGCCCCATTTAGACTGTCGTTAGTCCGAAACGCGTACAGCGTAAGAAATGTATTTTTGACACCTCAAGCCATATTTACAAAAGGTAAATAACTTTGATTAATATTATAGGTGTCAAGGCTGTTTTTGAATTAAACGAGTAATATCTCATCGAAGAAAGCTATAGTAACAGTGAACGTGTTTTTGTTTTGTTTAAACATGTACCCTAAGGTTCATCTTGTATAGCTGTATAGTATTTTTTTTGTAAATAATAATACCCCTTTTAGATTGATGTTTATTTGTTGATCGTTCCTATTTTCTCTTACAATTTTAGTTCGCAACATTTAAATACGAATTCTACTCAAATTCATGGACAAGGTGATTATACCGTGTGCCCCGAAAGTGTCAGCCAGTTCAACAACTTTAAAACAAAACAAAATTAAAGAGTTCGGGCCAAATGAAAGACTAATTTTGGCGTGTTTGTCATATCTTCCCCTGTACCCGGATGCGTTTTTTGAGGGGGGTTGACCCCAAATTTTTTAATACAAACCGCTATCGATTAAACATTAATATTGGAGGGTTTAATAAAAGTACTACAAATCCAAGATTATTATCATGCCCCTTGCCAAAGTCACAACAGCCCCCAGCCGTTTGTATTGAAAAGTACGCTATAGTCCAGTAAAAATACTGTTTGACCAAGAACAAATTTCAACACGAGCGTTTTTAACGGGATTAAGTTAAAAAATGTGTATAATGACATAATCAAAATCGAAAAAGCGGGCCACGAGAAACCCCTTAAAATTACGTTTCAAAATAGCAGTGTTTTAAACATTGGGATTTATTTTTTAAAAACCACTCGGTAGCATTTTTATCTAAATGTTTCGAAATATTGACTTGAAACCACCGCGATTAATTTTTGGGTAGCTATAGTACTGAATTTTGAAAGGGTACTATTTTCAGCCGCCATCGTGGATCTGCCATGTTGGAATTTGATGGGAAATAAATAGATAATGATTACAATTATTTCAAAAACATAGTATGTAGAACTTTATTTTAACCTAAATAAAGGTTAGCAATAACATTAAACTGAGGAGTATTTTATGATGGGTAATATATTATTGTTTAAAGTGGTGCCTATGAGTTTGTTTATGTTGTCTATGAATTCAAGAAAATAACACAATACTGTACTTTTTACCTGTATTCTGGGTTTCTATGCTCCACACTTTTACGACAAAAGGAAATACCACAAAAAATTCAACTTTTTTACGTACCATAGTTTTGTTTACAATTTATTCAACAAGAAAAACAATGAGTACATTTTATAACATGACATAAGTTAAATACCGGCCAGTGTTTGCACTAAAATAAGGAAAATAACGAGCAAATATAACTACAACTAGAATCTAGTAGTTAATCCCAGAAATTGGTTAATCTGAAAGCGAAAATTCGAATCCCAAAAAATTCACTGCAAGGTAATTGCGGTGCTCTTTTAATGTAGCTTGATATTATTCCTGAATATCGTTTTCTTTTCTGTGAGCAAAATAGCACCGCGACCAACCTGGAGATATTTTCACTTAACAGTTCATTTTAATCGACATTGATCATGGAAGTCCCTGAATCTTTATTATAGGCATAAATTTATTCAGAACAACTTTTGTTGCGCTAAATGATGTTATTTCGAAAAATGTTTATTGCTGTATTCCTGGATATGAGTTCAAAAATGTACTTTCAAAAAACTATCGGCAACCAACGAATACGGTAGTTCTAGTGATGATGGTAGTCTACAACTGGTGTATCTTGAATAGACTACTGGTGCAATACAGTCCAGACAGGGGCTTTATTTTTTTAGTTTAATTAATGTCGTGCAATGTGCTCACACAACACCCATTTTACAACAGATACGATCCTGTAAACGTATTGATTGCTATTTTATACTTGAATGCAGCTCGATGTGAATAAAACTCAAAACTTGTACGTTGTTGACTTCGATTCCATCGATTCCGTTCAATTTCATTTTGCTCTTCGCGATGTCCGTTAGTTTGACACACTCTTACATATTGTCTTCGTTTTGCAGCATTGCGGGTTCTACGACCTACTTTGGTACGTCTGTGGCATTTTGGAAACAAAAATGAATAAAAACTCGATATCAAATCAAACTTTTAATATAATGCGCAATTGCGCACTAACTTTGATGAATCAACACTTGTCAAAATGTGTCTGAATAAGCTTAAATCGGTTTAACGCTCCGATCGAATCTTTAGTGCCCTGTACAATGTTTTATGAACTGTCAAACGGGTAAACGAGTGAGTGCCTCAGTTCATCCCTAAAAAGTTATATACAAAAGTTTTCGACTCAGGTTTCACCTTAATCCCTTGTCTTATGCTCATGGATGTTAAAATATTGTAGCTTTGGATGTCAACAACGCTTTGTTGTTATTGAATAAGATAGCCATAACGGTTATATATTTTCTGTAAAAAAAAATTTAAATAGCGATTCATTAAAAAAATAAAACTTGGTAGAGGCCTATCCGTTGACACTGGGCTATTTTATTTGATTATACAGATTAATGACTTTTAATACATTATCATATTGTAAAGATGAACTGAAATAACTTAAATAAATGTCTAATCAATTAAAAAAAAAAAAAATAAACCAGTAACAATATGGGAATTACAGTTCGCGCATTAAAATATCTCCGGCTATGGCTATTACGCTACTATCCTTATCATGTGATATTTTAAACATATGATTTTGGTAAACACAGCGCTTGACAAACAGCAGGACTGTAGAATAATGTTATCAGAAAAGTACCCCCTCTCCTCCACGCGCCTTACAACCAGCTGACTGTCAGCTGGAGACATAATGCGCGAACTGTAAAATTTTACGCTGTTATTAAATTATCCCTTTCTTTAAAAATGCCTGCGTTTCAAACATGTTAGAGTAGGATTCACGTAAGTTGGCCAAAATGAAAGTAAACAAACTATTATCTTTTTACGAACTTAACCATAAAATCCAGCTGTGCTGAAAACATTGTCAACGAACATCTGTTTTAGTATAGCACTTGCAGTAATGAGAAAGTTCTGATGCAATATTGCATCTGAAAGTTATGTCCCGCAACTTAAAATATCACTGAGGTGCTTTCCCAAATAAAGTATTTTTTAAAAGGGAGAGGGCGTGTCATGGATGCGGCATGATTAATAGCCTTAGATTTTCTTTTAAAATAATATTTACAAAGAAAAATTGCGAGTTTACGATTAGCCAGTACTACTTGCTGTAAGTCAGCATCTGACAAGAGAGATTGCTTCATATTGCGGTCAAAACTTATTAAAATTGGCCTAGGAAAAATTAACAAGTAGTTAAAGTAACTAAACTAGCTAACTAAAATACATGTAAATCAAGAAATAGATTCAAATTAAACTTCACAGTTATGTAAAAAGGTTGGATGAAACTGGAAAACTCTAAAAATAGGCGATATTATAAACATTCTATAACCTATAAACAACATTGTAAACAAACGCAACGTGACGATTTGACAGTTGGGAGAAAATGTAAACAAACACCATGTGTAACCAACAATGTTTTCAATGGGTGTGTTCAGCCGCAGTCACCGGTAGCTAAGCAGTTACCATAGTCACTAATAGGCAAATCCACCGCATCTTGACAATCAACAATGTCCGGTTACTTACCGAATCCACCGTAAACACAATATCGGTCGGTAGGTGGTACGTCCACCACTACCGTTCACTTATTATAGGTTGGTACATTACCCACCGGTGACTGCGGCTGAACGCACCCATTGTGATTTGTATAGTCCACCACTACCGTTCACTTATTATAGGTTGGTACATTACCCACCGGTGACTGCGGCTGAACGCACCCATTGTGATTTGTATAAAAGTTTTTGATGAGATGATTAGTCTTTGGCCAACTTAGGTGAATCCTACTCTAACTAATTATAGATTGACAGCTGATTGAATAATTTGTTTAAATCTTAGGCCAATAAAATTTTGAATATCAGCTGTAGTGTAGGCTACTCATTACTTTCACTCCACTCCGAGTGCTTCGAATGTAAATAGTTCCCTTATTTGTACAGGAGCTGAGGGGGGTTAAGCTAGCATGCATGAAAGTGTAGCGCAATTCTATTGTTGGTTATTATAATATGGACCGATGTGATGAAAATTACGTATGTCGCCTGTTTCCCTAGTGGTCGATAACTTGGAGAAAGGGGGGCAAACATGGCGGGGGACGCCATGCGTTAAAACGCAGGTATCTCGAAAACGATAAAGGATAGAAAATAGGTAAAAACGTAATTTTAATATCTTAAAGAAAGGCAACGAAGATGGGTATTTGGTCTGAGGTCGTATTTCAAATAATAAACGAGTTAAAAAAAAATCATTCAAAAATTAATATTTGGACGGTTTTTCAACGAATGTAGAATTAATTTGTAGATGTCACAAAAGGTGTAACCAAGAATTTTTGTTGGTTTTTTTTAAATATGGGCTGTGGGGATATAAAACACGCATGTCGCCTATTTCCCAGCTAGTCGACAATGTATATCAGGGGGGGGGGCAAGTATGGCGGGAAGCGCTTTGCCTCGAAACGACTTTATCTCGGTAACGGTAAAAAATAGAAATTCAATTGAAACGTCATTTTAATCACAAAAATATGGACAACAATAATGGCTATAAAGTCCGAAGTCGTATCTCGAAAAACAAAAGTGTTATTAAAAAGTAAACATTGAGCTTTGATTGTATTTAGAAGGTTACTTATAATGAAAGTATAATTAATTTGTTAATGTTACGAAAAACGCTAATTAAATATTTTTATTTATTATTGAAACACAGACTGTGGACAACATGCATGTCACCTATTTCCTGAGTGGTCGACAACGTCGGGGGAGGAGGGCGAATACGGCGGAAAGCACTATTCGTTGAACCGACTATTTTGGCAAAGGCAGGAGATAAACCGTAGGTGAAAACGTCAAAATCACAAAAATAATGCCACTAAAAATCACTATGAACTATACGTAATGTAAGTTTAATAATAATACTATTATTGTTAAATGTTATGTTAAAAATCCCTAAAGTTTACGAGGTTTGTACAAAAATTAACACACTGTATATGTTTTCAAACATCTAAAATACATTTCCAAATAAACACCTGTAAGATGAGACGTTTTAAACAAGAATAATATTATAGGAAATAGGTGTGTAGGTTTGCTGCTACATGAATATAAAAGGTGCGTCAATCGTCAAGTCGTCTTTAAAGACGTTCACCACATGAAGCTTATAAGGAGGCTTAAATACAAAAAAATGGCCGCTCACTTCAATGACTCAGTAATACTATAAGCTCGTTTTCCAGTAAATAATGACAATTTTTTTATGTTCCTATTCTATAAAGTTCACAAAATCGCTCCCCACAGCAGGAGTGTTAGCTACCTTTAAAACCGATTGAAGTCAAATAGAAACAAGCATCGACATATAAAATAATTATTGTTGTTTCCATTCTAAGATAGACTGAAGCAATCTCTCGGTGACGGCTGAGTGCTGACAGGCCGGCGGGTTCGCGGGCGGGGGGGGGAGTCACGTGGGCACTACTACCGCCGCGCCGCGCCGACGCCGGCCGTGGCTCTTGTGACAGTAAACCTATGACTTAAACTTTCGGTACAAAATCTTGATTTTTAAATTGAACATCAAAGAGATAAAAATAAGAAGTCATATACTAGCTATCCCATGTCGGTGGGCCTAATATTAAATGAGTTTTAGCTTATATAACAGCCCTTATTTTCACAGGTTTAAATTGATTTTTGAACAAATCTGAGACACAATACTTAATGTTTTATTTAAATAAATTACGAAATAAATTGTAATAAGACATTTTGGTGATTGCAAGTGAGGCCTGGAGGCTAGTAAAATGCAATAAAACCTAGTTGGAACTACTTATTAAGGCAAACTTGATGCCGTTCAGGTTAGACACATACAATAAACGTCAGTATTTTTACAGCCCCAACTTAAATTATCACTGTGTTGGGGTTGCCTACCTAGTTTACAGCTTATTTTCAAAATATTATGTGCCATAAAATAAAAAATACTTTTAACAAGTAAATTTATTTTGTATATTTGAATGTTAGCTTCAGCAATTATCTCAAAAAGGCTTAATATGATTCAATTTCGATACTAATTTACCTGTGACACATGACATGTACTCTATGTAGGCAGCAATGCATTTTTGTATGACATATTTTTATTGGGAAATCGTTTGAAATTCAAAATAACTGTAAATTTAACTTATGGGTTACCCATTTTGACACTACAATCGTACGTAATTAATTGATTTTTCCCATTGATACATTTAATATTTTACAATTAAAGACCGTGCTAATTCTACGGAAATAAAAATTAATAAATTTGTTGTAGCTAAAGTCAAGTGGCCGACGATTACCCAGATACTACCGGGTGTGCAAACCGGAAGAGAATAGGTGTGGTCCATAATGATTCACGCAGTAGTAACAGTGAAAACAGTTTTGGCGGGAAAAGAGAAAGGGACGCGGGCGATAGAAAAATTCCCTTTCCTGCAAGCCTGCTTATTTAGTCGGGAGCAGCTAACTGGAGCAAGCCATGAGGGGTAGAGTAGGCTGTGGTGGGGAAGAGGAGAGGGAGCGGTTAATTTGCTCTGGAAGGTCCAGTTAAGTGTACCTAGAAATGTGCTCTTTGGGAGCCGTTAATTGGTTCTGGATGCTAAAAAGAGCGGTTAACTGGCTCTGGAGAAAGCTATATATATATATATATATATATATACACAATCGATAGAATCCTCGCACATATTTAGGTATAGGTACTATTTGATCGGTTAGGGCTGTTGTAGTAAGTATTAATAAAAACATGTTAGAAACAAACACCCTTATTTATTGACATTTTTAATTTTAATTTCATGGCGACATGTTTCGCCAATTTATGCCATCTCCAGATCAACATAACCGCATACTTAATTTATACATATTAAGTATGAGGTTTTATTGATATGAAGATGGCATAAATTGCCGAGACATGTCGTCGTAAAATTATATAAGAACAATTTAATAAATAGCGGTGTTTTTTAGTAAGTTTTTTCATCAATAGGTAAATACAAGGTGTCCATTAAAACGTTTCAGGATTTCAGGAGGTGATTCCTTACATCAAAACTAAGAAAAAAGTTCTAGTAAACATGGGTCCTAAAACTCTCGGTTATCCGTCTGTCAGTCTGTATGTGTTTTTAACATTATTTTGCGTAACTTTGGAATTACTAAAGAGATCAACTTCAAACTTGGTACGGATGTGCTGACTAATATAACCTATTTTGTTGCGGAGTATCAAGTTTCTACTTTGTTCCATTTCAAAATGGTAGCCATTTTTATATTTTAAAACTTAATATCTTAAAAACCGTAAATTTTACACAAATTGCACATGAGACAAAAAAGTTGTGTAATTTGGTTTCCTACAAAACCATATATATATATATATATATATATATATATATATATATATATATATATAGATACTTGTATGAGACCTTTCAAGTGCTTAGCGCTCTGGTAAACGACATTTCGAGGGCCTAGAGTGCCTGAAACCAGGCTGTCAAAAGGTCTATTTTCATACACGAAAACGACATTTTGAGCCCTCTGTATAACGCGAAATCGTCGACGAACCTTTTGGAGGCCTAGAGTGCCTGGAACCAAATGTATGAAAAGCGATATTTTGAGGGCTTATACGGTCAGATACAAATGACACTTATTGAAGGCTTCAACCAGTCCTATAAAAATTCGACCTTTCGGGGGACTGGAGTGTGTGATAGAATATGTGACAAAGGCATGTTTGGCTTATACGATCGGCTTATAATCATGAATGATTGTCCACATAACGTTTTCTTTACTTATTTAAAAATACAATACAGAGACAATGAAACCCGTTCCTATAAGCTTGATTTTTAGCCGTTTGTACAAAAAGAGCAAAAAAATCTTCATGGTTCTTTAAAACATACTGTCTGAAATTTCCATGTTTTAATTTGGAACATTTAATGTTTCTCCATTATTGATGCTCCGATCATTATAATCGTAATATCACCGTTAGTTAGATTAAATTTTGAATTTTTTTTGTTATTTGTTTAATTTTTCTAAAATTTACAGTTTTAAGATACAAAAAACAGTCGCCATTTCGAAATGGTACAAAGTGGAAATTTGATACTTCTTACAAAAATAGTCCTTAGTAGTGGTCATCCAAATACCAAGTTTGAAGTTTATACGTTCAGAGATTCGTGAGATATTATTAAATATGTAAAAATCACAAACAGACACAGACGGAAAACAAAGCGCTTTAGGGCCTAAGTTTATATAAACTTTTATTTTTATTTTTACCTCTACGGTCATATACTAAAATATTTTGCCATAATTCTCGGAGACCCTTGTATTTGTTGGTATAACAATAATTTATATTCTTATAAATAGATATTTTTATGGTTGTTACTGTAGATCTAAAGGCTCTTTTTCCTAATAAAAAAGGGTCTGAGTAATTCCAATGGCCGAACTTTTCTTTAAGATATTTTTACTCCCTACAGTTGGGGAAAGATTTAAAAAAGATAAACCCCGTATAAAATCTTATTAGGTACTGTCTACAAACATATATTTCCACGTTTATTTCCTTTGTCGTCCTTCTATAGTAGGTATCAAAAAAAGAAAAAGTAACTATAGTTTTTTTTGTTTCAAATATGAAAAAGGTATTATTTTACTATCACTGTAAATTAAACAAACAGAGGTTTCATTCTGCAGAGGTGAAATTGCGGTTGAATTTCTTTACTCTGATAGTGGTTTATACCTGAGTTTATGCAGCGATTGTATCAGGAACGCCTTAAGCCACGTGTGAGTATTTAAAGGGAGATAGCTGGTGTAAGTTCACTGATAACACTGATAGACTATTATACTTATAGCGTGTTAAGTAATAATGACTGATGTCTGAAAAGAGGTCTATTTACTATCTTAAAATCCTGAATTAACTTACTCTTGAACTTAAACATCAACATGTTACTTCTATGGGAGATACTGTACATCTTATTAAAAAATAAGAAATTTGCAATACTCAACTATCAATCTAGGGTTGACGGAGATTCCAAGAAAAAATTCCTATCTCAAACTGTGCTCATATGTTTCACTTAAAACCCCAAAACAAGTAACAACATTGGTAAATACTGTAAAAAGTGTTCAAAATGATTTATTTAAATATAAACTAGTGGAGTCCAAAGCAATTTAAAAAACTAATAGATGCAAAAAAATAAGTAAAACATGTAATATACACAATATAATTAGTAATGCTAAAAAAATAAGTAAGTATGGTATTAAACATTCAATTAATCAAAGTTAAAAATATGAACAATTTCTGTCAATGAACAATTAATTGTATATCATGTACTGTAATGAGCTGCAATTCCAGCAATTCTTAGAAATAGTATTTATTCCTAAATTAAGAAAAATAAAAATTATTTTGGAACTTGTTTTAAAATTTTTAATCCAACCGCCGCCAGTTAAAAAATTATTAAAATAGTACTTTTAAATGATATCTTGCGTTTTCCGTCATTTCACCAATAACTAGAAAACTAAGCAAAATCGTAACTTTGGGAATGGTAAAATTGGACTTCTCGTGTTCCAAAACATAGGTTTAGACTCATAAATTGTAATGATAAGGGACCAAATGGCGATGTTACAGAAAATAAATGCTATTTTATGGTATACCTTTATGAAACGACAGAATATGAAATGATACGAATATAGGTCAAAGGAAAAGATTCATTCGGAACATTTTTTGAAAATTTTTAACGCAACAGCCAGTTAAAAAACTATTAAAATGGCGCTTATAGATTATACATGGCGTGTGTCCGACATTTCACGAATAACTCGAAAACTAAGCAAAATCGAAACTTTGGAAATGGTAAAATTGGGCTTCTCGTGTTCAAAAACATAGGTTTAGACACATAAACTATAATGTTTTGTGACCAAGTGGCGATTGTTCAGGGAATAAATGCCATTTTACGGTATACCTTTGTTAAAATAAGGTAATATGAAAAAAATACGATTGGATGTCGAGGGATGAGATTTATTGGGAAATTTTTTTGAAATTTTTCAACACAACCTCCAGTTACAAAATTATTAAAATAGCGCTCATAAATTATATCTTGCGTTTTTCCGTCATTTCACGAATAACTCGAAAACTAAGCAAAATCAAAACTTTGGAAATGGTAAAATTTGACTTCTTGTGGTCAAAAACATAGGTTTAGACACATAAACTGTAATGTTTTGTGAACAAGTGGCGATTGTACAAGGAATAAATGTGAGTTTACGGTATACCTTTGTTAAATAAGCTAATATGAAAAAAATACAATTGGATGTCAGAGGAAGAGATCTGCTCGGTACATTTTTAACACCGCCAAATCTTTAACACCACCATATTTTAAACACCACCGCTCAAAATGGCGCTTTTCAATACCTCTTATAAGTATATGTACAACCACAATGTTATAATCAGTTTCAAGGACTTATAGAGACCTACTCAGTTTTATCATATTTGGATTTATAAACCCTCGTCCCAAACTGTTGATCTTATTTTTCAATTTAGGACAAGCATCACTTAAGATCTACTGGTGCTGTGTCAATTCCAAACAAGCAAATCGTAACCGTTTCAGCACAGTAAATCAAAACTCGGAAAATTGAATCTATCTAAATTGTTAAAAGGATTTTTGGGATTTTGTACAGAGCAAATCGACCCCTAGAAATTAATTTTTCTACACATATTTGGTATCAAATTAAAGCTATTACTCTCTAGATGTGCCTTTTGTGGGTTTGGAAAATATCCCATGCAAAGCCTTCACACAGGAGGCTTTTGAAATTCCAGCGAATGTGCTACTATCTGTGGTAGAACCTATGAACTTTTCCAATTCACATTTCTTTGTAACAAAACAGATGATCAATATTTGAAATAGTTTCATAGATATACCAGAGAATGAGGGGCTAGCAAAAGCCAGTTAACATTCATCCTCATATGATTTTGATTTAAAAAATAGTGACGTTTTTTAGGACAACAGAATATAAGTAAGAGTATTTGCCCTATTGAAACTAAGGCCAATTGTCTGTAATCATCTTAATATATTGTATTTATTTTCTTAAAAAGTAAACTTAAAAAGGAACATAAGTAACTCAGGAGGTGCGCTGGAGATGGGATTTTCTAACAAACTATTGATAGTGCACACACACATTGATACACGTTTCAACATATAGATGCGTGTATCAACGTTTCTATTTTTAAAATAGCATTTTTTTGAAAATTAAAAAATCAAGTTTTAAAACGCATTACAAATTTAAAACAGTATTTGGTATTTGGAATGCGAAGGATATTGAAGTGTTAACGGTTAGCCTTTCTATTTTACTCGATTTTGAAATGTAACAATATGTCTATTTAATAGAGGCATTTCATAGAAGGTTATGTTATTTGCTTGGGTAAAATTGGCCAAACATGTGTTTACTGTAAGATGCAGAACAAAAAAGCGGGTCAGTTTGAAAATTTAATTCCTTGGCCGATATGAGCGTTGAATAATTTGATTTACGGCGAATGGCTATTTTATAAATATTATTTAGAGGTTAGTTTGTCAGTAAATCAGTGTTTTTTTCCAACTCCTTACCGTTTGTTGTTAAGAACCAACAAAGATGAATGCAAGAAACTGACACGTACATTTGTGTAAAATTAACATTAGGATTCAATACTTTTGGAAAGAATACTCTTAAACAGAGACGTGAAAATCCCACCAAACAGTAAAGATCCATGTAAACTAACCCTCATTCTATGAATAATGTTGTTGCACTGTCGAAATCGAAAATTCCAAGTGTAGAACGTATACATAAAAACACTTTTAAAGCAGATGAAACAAATGAACTTCTCGAATTCTGTGAAGAATTTCTTTCCCATATTGATGTTTCAAGTCTAATGTAATAATTCTTTTTCGTAATTAGCCCCGATGAGAGGTTCAATTTCTGGAAATTTTATTCCAGTGCTGTGACACAAAGAATTAGTCTAGAAAATTATAAAATCACAAAATTCACACACTTCCTCATTGAAAGGTATTTTACGCTGCAAAACTCCATACATAATCAACATGAAACTAAAGCCTATTTACCAAGTTGTTTTAAGTCACGAAGTGACGCGGGCTGCTAGTTTATTTTAATAAAACGTTTAATTTTCAAGACAGAGTAACAGTAAAAATGTCAAAGAATAGAAAAATAACGCTGAATATTATTGTTCCAGTGTCGTTTCATCCTAATTTTAAGTGTTATACCATGTTTAACACTTTACGTTGTCAAGAAGGACGCCCCGACCGCGGAGGGCATACATTCGGACCCACTGGTTCATCTAGAAAAAATATTGGAAAAACCGAATACCCATGCAAAGACAAGTCTACTGTCATATTCGATAGGTCACATTATGATGTCTTAATCTGTTCGTTTAGATTAAGACATCATAGTTCGCGAGTACCGGTACTTGCGACACAGGCAAAATATTGCATGCCAAAACAAAACGCCTGAAGCGATACACACACATTCACTATCTTTACGAATTCCAAAAAAAAACATCAATCACCATAAACTCGAGACTCGCTCATAACAAGACTTGGTCGGGCGGTGACAGATTAGGGATGACTCTTTTGTGAGCTGTGAGCAATAAAACCGTGTGGAAAACAATGTGCTGGTGAGGAAGGGAGTAGCAGGTGGTCGGCCAACGCAGCAGTGTATGCCCTCGGTGTATATCCCGTGGGCTGATTTCTTGCGGCTCACTAACCCGATGAATTTTGAATAATATTTGTTAGTCCCGCGAATTTCGTTATTACGGTAGCGGTGTGGTAGGAGGGATTACCTCTCACCTAGTCACGCTAAAATTCACAAAATATTTTAGGGTCGAGAAAAATTATGCTTCTGAATATCATTGCACGGTCAACAATGTTTTATATTGTGCGCTAGTCATAGATTAATCAGGGCATATGTTTGCGTCTTTAAGAAATTGTCAGTCGTTCTGGTAGCCTAAACACTATTAACACAAGAGAGGTCACAAACATTTGGTGCAATTTAAAAAAATAATCATTCAAAAAGTTAACAAAGACCACTATTATATATTATTATTTTTTTTTCGGTGAAATTTCACGATATTCGTTAACCTTTACCTAACTTATTTAAAATTACCTAGTATTAAATTTTTGTTTTGTTTTGTTTTGTTTTTTGTTTTTTTTGCTTTTGTTTGATGAATTCAAAGTATTTAGTATCCGACAACTGTACATGAAAGTATTAATTTTATATATTCATAACAACCGCGACTCTTTATTTCATCATCAGGCTCAGACATATTTAACAAAATCTGTATTTAATTCAGGTATTATTGCTCCTAGATTAAATAAAACAATTAACCCTTGGTAGGTGACTTTGATTTTAAAACACGAATAGTGACTCAAGGAGTTTTTTTCCGGGTATTGAAATAATAGACAAACAGTGTAGTTTTATACATCTATACCTCTATCTATACATCTATACATCTAGTATAGATGTATAAAACTACACTGTTTGTCGTGTATAAAAGGCAAAGCCCTCACTCACTCACTCACTCATCACTAATTCTCCAACTTCCCAATAACCCAGAAGGCTGAAATTTGGTTCACTGTTTCTTTAGGAATTAAATAGGAAAACTAAATGGTTTTCATCCTGATCTGACCCTTGGACTCCGCCATGGACCCTCTCAAAGATCCCATATTATCCTTATGGCAGAATACAAATTGGTGAAATGTTTATATTTAAACAGATGTAAAATGCAAGAAATTTAGTGGAATGTCAAACCAGCTGTCAGGAATAGAACATAAAATAAATCACTGACTAGAGATACTTATAAGACCTTTCTTCCCCGTAACAGCTGTTAATGAAAGAGCTAATTTAAACCATTTATTTTATCTACATCAATAGAAAAAAATACTTTGCCTTTGCCTTTTAGAAAACTTCATTGATGGAATTGGCAAGACCTAAGCGCGAGACCATGATAACTTTTCATTTTGGAGCTCCCAGAAGCAAAAAACACTATTCAAACTATATTTAAAGCTGAAAACACAGTACACTGTCCCTATAGAAAAATTCTATATCTCGGTTATTACTCAACATATCTTGATAAAACTTGGTATGTGGTTTTTTTGGTTCAGATTCACCTGATATTGTTTTAAAACCACCAAATGTTTTAATGACTGTTGCAATAGACCTGCATACTCATTCCCCATTTTATTCTTATGGAAGAAATGAAATAAGGTCATGCACGTAGTCTGGAGGTCTGCTGCAACGGGGGTATTTTTATGTTCAAGATAGACCCTAAAAACCTTAGAATTTTTTTGACATTAAATCAAGGCAATTTCTACGTTTTACGTACATAAACTTTCATGAAACAGAAAACTGCTTTAGGATTCTCTAAGTACGCAAGGTCTGCTGCGACGGAGATTTTATATTCCTGCTTAAGGGCCACTATACAGTATACCATGCATGCGAGCAGATTCAACGATATTGGGCATAAGCCTTCCCAGGGCAGTTGCACCCTTGAGGCCTTTATCGGTGGGGCGCTGAATCTGCTCATATGTATAGTACAGGAAGGCCAAATAAGAAATACCTCCTGCGGGGGGCAGCAATAGAATAACTCCAGTCGCAGCAGACCTGCAGACTTTGAGGATTCCTGAAAACATCTTTCTGGTTAATGAAAGTCCATCTTCTTTATATTTGTCCAATACCACTTACCTATCATTACTCAGCCCAAACTACAAGACTTAGAACCTTGGACCTTTGCATGGACGATCTTAAGGGCGTGAGCATCCCCTAAGAACGGGTTTTTTAATTCAAAGTTTTAAGGGTTTTGGCGGGGTTGAAGTTTATAAATTTTCCTACGCAAGTGGAATGGATGATCTTTTGTTTAATTTTCAATGATCATTTAACAAGCAGGTGGTTCAGCTTCACATATGGATACGATTTTACAGCTAATGGTTTTATAGTTGTTTTGTTGATTTTTTAGCTGATATGTACTATGTTAAATATATAAAAGTTAAATTTAGTTTAGTTAGTTAACGTAAAGTCGTCATTCGTTTTTGTACCTCATCTGTTTAATCATAAACTCAGAATGTGGCCCTATCTTCATTTAGGCAGCGGGAGTTACAGTTTTTATCGTGAGCAAAGCCACGGGTAACTGCTAGTATATTATAAAAAGGTGAAATGTAACCCTTTTATAATCAATATTAAGCAATAAAAAACTTACTTGACATATTTTTGAAACCCTATAGGTATGTAAAACGTGTTACTTGTCACTTGTATTCAAAATCTATATTTTCGAATCCAAATATAGTAACTGGTACAAACAGTGGGTACAAAGTGTTTTGGTCGAACCGACTCCTAGAAAGAGGCATGTGAGGTACAGTTACTCCTGCGACTGCGGACTGGTAGGAAAGCATATTTTTTTACAAAAATAAAAGCACCTGGAGGAAAACTCCGTGTGTCACTGACGGAGGGTTAATACAACATCTTCTTACTATGTTGCTAACTTAGTTTTTCCCCGTCTTCCGAACAGTATTAAATATCCTTCACCTTGTAGCATCAGAACGTTTAAAAAAATGGTAGATAAATGGCTATTGGGAGTTGGACGCGAGCGCATTAAAGATTTATTTTCTTCTCCGTACGTGTAGTTCCAAGAAAACCGAACGACAGCTGTGCGTGTGTGAGAGTGAATGGATGAGTGTGAGTGGGTCCGTCTGTCCAGTCGAGTGAGCTTTGTGTGCCTGCGGAATGAGTGTGCATGAATGGTCCAGGTCTTGCGGTGAAATGGCTCATTATTTCGTTTTCGTTTTGAAGTCGGAGTGTGTAGTCGTATGTGCATGTTTTTTTTCATTTCCGGTATTTCTATTTTTCCGCATTTTCACTCACTTTTTATAATAGATTTTCTGTATTTTTTATTATTAAGTAATTCATCCTCAGTTATGACTGTTGACTCGTTCCCCACACACAAGCGTTTGCTCATGTGGGGAACTAATTCCATAAACTTTTTTTTATTCACATTTATGCATGTATTCTTATTTTTTGTGGAATAAACTAATTTTATTTCATTTCACGAATATCATTTCATTTCATTTCAATCCTTATGTACTTTTTTATGTTTTAGAACAAGTCATGGTATTTCATCAATGAAACTATCACAAAAGCATAAAACTGCTTCTCATTTCATAGCAATGTTCGTGGGTTCTCAAAAAGACCAATCCTGGACCGTCTAAAAATTAAAACTGAGGAAATATATTTAGAAACTAGTTTAGTACAGCCGTTAACTGAACTTAGGATAAGATTAGTTTCCCTCCTTAACTGGTTTATTTACTTAAACCTTTTACTTAAGGGACCCTATAAAATCCATAAAAGGTTTATTTTTTCTCTCTTTAATTAGACCATTAAATTTCTTGTGAAATTTTTCATTCGACTTTGAAAAATTCTTTAATTCTTGTATTTCGGTAGTCCAGATTAGTTTGCTAATCTGATAATTTTGGATAAGGGTGACATGCATGCAAATCAAGCTATACCATTCTTAATGAAATACTCGCTACAGTTTTTTAGATAATTTTGAGTCAATCAATAATGAGTCAATTTTATTATTGTGCTATTATAGCTATCTAAGCTATATAGCTACATAAGCTACATAGTTTGTTTTTTCTGCTAGTGTTATGTACAACTCTTACAACATATCTGAGTTGCTGTTCAATTTTATTGCAATGGGCCAAAATCGCCCTTTGATGGGGTTGTTTGGGCACACGCCCTAACTTAATGAATTTTTGGGTTTGTCCGACTTTCTTTTCATATCGGCTACACTACAAATATTTTAACGTGTTAAACCAATTAAATTCAACTGGAAATAGATGTAAACATATGATTTGACTCATTAATTGTTAACATGCTACTTTGCATTTGCTTGGTACCAAACGTTTGGTACCGTTTGACTAGTAAATAGATACATAATGTTGACAGTTTAAAGAAATGTCACTGAAACGATCTTATTAGTGCATTTTTTAACTTTTATTTGTATTATTATATAATTTTGCTTCAAATATTACTAAGAAAGAGAATTTTTGGGTTTGTCAGAATTTTTTTCTATACTTACTAAACTATAAATATTTGAATATGCTAAACCGATTCCATTCAACTAGAAATATATAAAAACATATGATTTGACTCATTAATTTTTAAAGTACGACTTAACATTCTCACAACACCAAACGCGGAAGTCAGCGTTAGATAGGTACCAAAAGTTGAGAATTATGAGGAAATATCACTGAACCGTATTCATTTATTGCATTTTTTATATTAATGTTGACATTAATGTGTAACCTTGCGAGAAATATTGACTGATTGCCACTAAGCGGCTCTTTAAAAGCCCATGTTAAATTTGTTCTGGACAGGCTTATTGTGGACGTAGTAGTGTTGCTAATCTCTCTCAACCGTCTATTTATAAATGGATTTTATTTTAAACTGAATATTTTTTAACAGCTAGATTATATCTATTATATTGGAGATGAACATATTTTATTACTCTCTAGAAGGATAATTAGACAAGCACTTCGTGAATCACACAAAATTAATTTATTTCTGCTGCCGGTTGACGTAAAACTTATAATTCAAAACACTTGATTATTTTGCATACACAATTTAATGTGTTCATGATCCATATACCAAAAAAAGGAGCTCTATGTAGCTTAGTGCTTAATGATTTATGACAATTTCGTTTATATGTTTTGTGGATTTATGCCCACATACCGAAGTTAACGATCGACCCCGGGGGTGACGACATAGATTTTTATAATCAATAAGAATTAATATTAAATTCATAAGTCGAATTTACTGCTCCTTTTCATATCCACTCATTGATAACTGGCCCTTCATCAGTTTACATCTTCCAAAGAATTAAAAAAGAATTCCAAATATTCTGTTTGAGTTAACGATGACGAAGACCCTGTTTCTTTTCAATAACGTCTAGAGTGAAGTCCCTGTTTGTATATACTGATGCCTAGGTCTATAATGAAGTACTGTCAATAAATTAGTAAAAATTCAACCCCCCTTGGCTTAAAGGACACAAACTGTAAATAAATCACACCCTCTCTCGTGCCTTTGGGTAATGTTCTTTATATTTCCAATGACACTTAATGTTTCGGTCGCTAGGTCTTTTATTATATGGTTAAGTCAAGTGAAAGACACAAAAAAAGATAGACATACACATGCCACCTCAAAACCTCAAGTTTAGTTTAGGAATAGCTAGTATTTAACTTATAAATGTTATTGAATTTTTACACAATGATGTGATAGCACGGACTGTAAAAATGTGCATTTTTGCATTATTAATTTTTGGCGCAAAGCTCGGGGGCCAACATTTTCACTCATTTGTTGAGTGAGTAATGTTTTACTTTACTCACTCAACAAACAAATATTTTCGATATTCAACCCTATATTTGGCAGTGTCGCATCGTCTTAGAATAAAGGGTCGGGATAGTTGATATTTCAGAGAGATGTTGTATCATAAAAATTTCTAATAAAACCAATTAACCAATCAATCGTCAATACTAAAAATTGTTTGCATTAACTCATAATTCTACCATTAGCCTTGAATTTTCGGAAGACTCAAAGGCTGTTTATTTTTTAACCATTCTTCAATATCAAATAAATTTGATTTCACCACGATTGGTGGTGAATACCTGTCATTATATTACATACCTGATTTCTAGAGTATAAGCATAGAAAATCCTTACACCAATAATCTAAAACTAGTGGCTTGAAGGGGCAAAAGCCCCTAAAAATGAAATACAAATGCTGAATATTTATTGTCTCCTTCACACTCACAACTCGGAACAGTTTGACGAATTTAAACGTTTAATGATTAATGTTAAAGATATTTTGGCGTTTGCTAACACGTATCAGGAGTTTAAGAATGGGCGTTACTTCAGTGCAGTGGCTGAATTTTGGAACAGTGGCGCTTTCCGTCAATCTCAAAAGAAATTCAGTTCACTTTATTTATAATTGAATATGGACATGGTTTGAAGAAGTTCTTAAGGTTCACCACAGATTGCAGCACTTAATTTATTTTCCAAGGAAATTCGTGACATTCAACACAAAAATGTAAACAAATGTCGTGTGTAGCCTCCACCTGGTTCAAAAGAACGTATTGGTCAGTTAAAGGGTACTTATTGCGGAAACCTCCGATTGAGGCTAAATTTTTACCCAATAGGCAAGCAGGTAAGGATGAAATCAGAAAATGGTTTCCTGTTGGCGACTCCACGTCATACGAGAGTTAGGCTTCGAGACCACGAGCTTATTAAATAGTTAATATTGAGTTTTATCCTACGCTCAACACGTTTTTATTGGTTGCCCGTGAGTAATTACTGCTTTGTCTTAGTAGATTCAAGATTAAATATATTTTTACTGGCCAAATTTAAACGTGAACCTTTTTGTTATGATAAAATTTAAAGTTGTTATTGACTCAATCACTTTTTGTGCAACACTCTGTTTTTGCTAAGTCAAAACCATGACCATTTCCTACCGCGCATAAAACTGGCAGAGCTGGGACTTAAAAACGATGAATGAAGTTTTCTCTTTACCAATAGTCTGCGCTTATTCGATTGTATTAATATTACAAATCACTTGGCTTTAAATCAACATCAGCTACTATAATGTAACAAAACAGACGTATTTATTTCCTTTTGCTATTTAAATGGTGAGAAGGTTAAAGCCCCTAAAATTATATTATCGGAAAATGTAAAAGTAAAAAAAACAGTCATTTGTTATAGTACGTTCAACCAATTTTGCTGGGTTTTAAACAAACCATATCAACATCTAGCATGTGGTTTTTAATCAAGCATCAGTACTCATGTTCAGTATTCAGAAATTTCAGTATTTTTCCCGAGTCTCTTGGATCTGGCCTTCAATTTGAGCCCTCTCCCATCATCCTGCGACTTGCTAAACACCCACAATATCGGAGCAAAAATTCCTCTTACGTAATTATACAGGGTGTTCAAAAAATGTGGGGCAATAATCTACGTAGTGATTCCTTGGGTCAAAATAAGCAAAAAAGTTTATATAAACATAGGTCCTAAAGTGCTTCGTTTTCCGTCTGTGTGTCTGTTTATGATTTTTACATATTTAATCATATCTCACGAAGCACTTAACGTATACATTTCAAACTTGGTATACGGGTAACCACTATTAAGAACTATTTTTGTAAGAAGTATCAAATTTCTCCTTTGTGCCATTTCAAAATGGCGACTATTTTTTGTTTTTAAAGCTAAATAACTTAAAAATCGTAAATTTTAGAAAAACTATACTAATGACAAAAAAGTTGCGAATTTTTATCTAATTAACGATGATATTCAGATTATAACAATCAGACCAGTAATAATGAAGAAATTTTAAATATTCTGAATAAAAACATGCAAATATCAGACATAATGTTCTAAGGAACCGTGTTTTTATGTAGAAAAGTTAAAATTTCTCCGTAAATTATCTGTAAATTATTGCCCCACATTTTTTTAACACCCTGTAAACTATAGAAGATTTGGCATTAAATTGGCATCTTTATGACGTAAACGAAACCAACGTTCTCAACTGTTTATAAATTTAAATTATGGATATACTCAAACCCCTAATTATAAAATCGGAAAATAATAAAGTTAAAATATTTATTGTTATAGTAAATTGAGCGTGCATAGTTAGCTGCCTTTAAAAAAGCCATATGTCAACATCTAGCACATGGCTTTGAATCAATCATCAGTACTACAGGCTTTAATTTAAACAAAGCAGACGTTTTTAGATCCTAATGCTTTTTAAATTACAGGAATTTTACATTATTTTTGGGCAAAAATTTCCTTTATGAAATTATATAATCGAAAATTCATATGGTAAGTTGGTACATCAACATGGGTTTTCATATATCTCAAAAAGTTAAATAAAAGTTCAAGTCGATAGATAACGAACGAATTTCTTTCGGCTATCGCAACGTCCTTCTGTTTTGGGTCACTGGGTTCTCGGCACGTAAGCAGACTCGACCAATAACTGTCAACCTTTGTGTACACAGGCAAGAGAAGTGCATTTATAACAAAAAACAAAGTTATCAGGCCACTCTACACTTCAACTATACCCTTTTCAGCCCGAGAGTGAGGCTGGAGGCTTTAATAGTTGAGAATTATAACGGAAACTTGCTGTTATAACTGCTTGCTGTATAACGGAAACACAGAGAAGTTCCTTTCTCTGTGATTCAAAGATTAAAGACATTTACAAATAAAAAACATTCAATTATTATCCTTGTACCTCTCAAAATTGTTTCTTAGTTTTAACTAAACATTTTAAATTAAGTATTTCATTTTACTTTCTCCCCCTTATATATTGAACCTAGTACAGTAGACTCTCGATAGTTCGACACTCAATACTTCGACACTCTGGATAGTTCAACAACTGCTAACACTCAAAAAACATTTTAAGACTCCCAAGTATTTTGTCCAGTGATATTTACTAGGACCTACATTTTGATAAAACTTAGTTAAATAGCTGTGCAATGGTTTAGGTTTATGGTAATTGATAAATTTAGGACATTTACATGACCTACCTTCATTTTGAATGCTTTTATTAATGTGAAATCTCATATACTTCCTATAGTTCGACATTTTGATACTTCGACACCCTCCAAGTCCACTAAGTGTCGAATTATCGAGTGTATTGAAAAAGTATTGTTTTTGTCAAAATATTCGAATTTGAGTTGTTAGTGAATATATTCGTTTTAGTGTTCCCTGAGTCCAAAAAAGTGGTTTTCGGAGTAGTGTCTGTCTGTCCGTGTGTGTGGATGTGTAACGCTTTATAAAATTGCGGATGTGTGGATGTATTATGTAATAACAAAAAATAGTTTGGAGGACGTCAAAAATAGTGCCCAGTTTAACTTTCACCCTTTAACTATTTTACGATGGCGACTATTAAAAAATTGATATTAAATTTCATGAAAACCGTTATAGGAAGCAAACATTTGCAATTAATGAGTAATTCAAAGACGATTCTAATAACACCTCGACCAATGAAAATGGATAGTCATTAGGTAAGCAATTAGGAATTGATTTTAAGTTTTTAAACTTTTCACACTTAGGCAATATAATAATACTGCTAAAATTAAGTTAAACACATTTATTCAGCCATTGGTTATCCGTATCCTAATATTACTGGAAAGAGAATCGAAGGGGTTCTCTCATAAATAGCTTGGTGTATTTTTAAATATTTTATTGTTTGACAAGGGTAGAAAGAGGTCAAATATTTTTATTAAAGACGACTCGAACAATTGGCGGGCTTTTTTATCTGAAGGTCGCTGGATAAGCTGGACGCCTAGACGTGAAAACGTGCAAGGGGCTCCTTTTGGGAACGAACTTCATGAATTCATACATTTCGTGTTTGTAATGTTGAAACTGCTCGAATAATTTTATGATGAACTGGCAACCGTAAATGCAGTCAGTACATAGTCAAAATTATATTTTATAGGTTCTATATTTTGATTTGGTTTTTTTAATTGATAAAACGACTTTGCCAGAATTAAAGTATACAGAAATTTGTATTACAGAGCATAAGAGTTTCAATTATTGTCGTAAAACGGTGGATTAAGATTTGAAGGAATCTAAGCGACATAAGCGCTTATTTATTAAGAGTACTTTCCTAGTCATATATTGATTAAAAACTTAAATTTTCGTTTGGAAAGTTTTTACACGTACTTGACCAGCAGCTGATATTTTTCAACGATGGTATACGAGTCTGCCACATTCGTAGTTGTGCTGTGTTTTAACTAATAATTCACTACGGTTTATTTCATTTTCTTTAATTTTAATGTAAGTAAGTATTAATATCATTAACATTTATTTGAGCAAGACTATAAAACTAAACGAAAATTTAGTGAAACTTTTGGTTGGTTTTGTTATCTTCTACATTATTAAAAACATTTCTAAGATTTTGTTCACAGCACATCGACCCCCTAGAATTTGTTATGTATATATTTGATATTAAAATAAACCTATTAATCTCTCTCTCTCTCTCTCTTTAGCTGTGCCTTTGCGGGTTTGTAAAATATCCCATGAATAGCCTTTGCTCAGGAGTAATAGTTTCACCACATAATTCAGGGCTAAATATTTTTATAACCCAGGATAAATTAGTGTTTTATCAATTCAATAATCAATATACAATTTCAAACATAAAATAACTAAATAATAAAAATCAATAGATATCCGCATTATTGTTTTTTACTTATTAACATACTAAATGTCACCCGTAGCTTTGCGCACGTTCAAAATAATAGAAAGATATTGTTTTATTATCACACTCTATTAACATTAGTACGGTACATTTAAAATGATCTTTATATTTTTGATAAAGAAATAATTTGGTATTTTTAATCATGTAGCTGGTAGTTAGCTTAACAGATGAATACGTCGTTACGTCGTCAGCTAACTTACTTAATACGTCAAACATACTCACAAATGTTTATACTTATAATATTAGTAGAATAGGCGTTTTCATTGGACAGAAGAAAATAATCTATTCCCACCATAAAGGAAAGTATCTTACCGTTAGAACTAGCCCGTCAGTCTCAACTTAATTTACAATGGTATATTATTTTCTTAAAAAAGGGAAACACATTTTACATGTTAAGCCAGACTCTTGTTAAGCTGGCAAACGGAGGGCTATGGCTTTAAACAGGTCAGCTAGCACCTGGATTTGACTTTTGAACAATTTCTAAACGGAGGCTCGAAGATGAGCTAACCGATTGAAAACCATGTCATTTAAGAGCCAATTAATTTAAGTTGTCAATAGGGCCATAAAATCCCGTTCCCAAAATAACGCAAATACAAAAGGGCGCTTTTGTTGTCACTATAGAGCCCCCCGGCCGCGATACCATCTGATAACTGCTGTCTAGGGCCACGAGAGGCAAAGCCGGGCCCAAGTCTATAAACATCATGGGCCCCTGGGCCTAGGAAACAAGACCGGGGGAGCGGAAGAGGGGTCCGGACGGTCCGGTAGACTCCCCCTGAGAATTTGTAAAATTATTCCTTACTCACAACTTTAGGCTGAGTTACCGTTGTCTAGAGGCATAAAAACATACAAAAGAACTCTACACATTCGTATTAATTGAAAGATAAATTTTCCTTATTTTTCGAATACATAAAAATTTGGACTAAACCTTTAAGCAAATTTTTAGAATTCCATTTGCATAACAAAAGAAATTGACTGTTTATTTAATCGGTGAACTCGCATGACTTTTCCACCCGTTATATTCATGTCCTAGGCAAATCCTGTCATTTACCTGTATTGGTAAATGTGACTGTCTTCTTCTTTCACGAAATTTGTCATGTTACAATACTTTTGCAATTTCCTGCGGTCAGAATATACGTGCAACGGTTTTCTCCAGCCGTTCGTGTAATTTGATGCCTTATACTCTCCTCATTTACCCCGGCGATCGGAAAACACGGCAGTTAACTAACTATGCCAAATAATTAAACTCATGGGTGTTTAACTTTGCCCCCTCCCCCTATGGTACACCATCATGCCCAAGTTGAATAAGAAAAACTTTTGTTCCATTCATCTTGCATCACGCCGATTTGGAGTATTTTTTTTGCTAGCAAAATACTGTTGAGGTATAGAAAGGTGGGCTTCGTGAGAAGGTGTTATGTTTCATAGTGTGAAAACATTGTGCCATAGAGATCAGTCAGTCACAAGCAATACAGTTATACACGCAAAAGTATGGTTGATCTACCTTGCAGTGATTTCCACTTGTTAAGTTTGAAATGTAAATTTTCCACCGTGTAATTTTATTTCCTATAAGTTAGTATGAACCTGCCGATCAAGGCCTAGTAATCCCAAACAAAAAACCCTGCTCGTTTCGATCCCCTATAGTTTCAGATTTGGTTGACATAGCCTCTCGGCGGCCCTGCTTTAATCAGATTTTTACGACATTTAATGCCCTATTATTATTTGCCCATTTAAAGTGGCGTACAATCGTGATGTAAGGATGTAGCTGTCAGGACATGATCGAAATAGTAAACACGCCCTTTTATGCATTATTACCAATAATTTACTGGAAAAAACTTCTATCGGTGGTTTAAAAAACTCATTGGGGGCCCGAAAAATAAGTTTGGGGGGGGGCGAAAAATATCTGTTACGCCACTGGTTTTCGATTTATCGGGGAAATCACATTTTCGGTTGTATTGTTGCAGTTAAATCTATTGCCTGTTGTATCGAATCTAACATACAATTTGGTTCCGAATGGTACTCGGTAGGAAAGTTGGAATGAATTATGGAATATAATGATAAATCTTTGACACTAGTACTAGATCTTTGACAAAATGACTAGTACTATTCAATGAAAAGTACTAGTCATTTTCATTACTAGTCTCGAAAGTGACCTTTAGCGGTGAGAGATTGCATTTACGTGCGAGGCGAAGCCGAGCATGGAAAAGGCTATCGAGCTCCGCAATAGCACTTTTGAGATGAGTATTGAACATTATTTTTCATTACGATATCGAAAAACCTTTAAACAACATGCATATTTTTGTTTATTCAACTTAGTATCAAGAAAAAAAAACGCTGAGTTTCCATGCTTATGTCGAGGTACAGTAATGCAACAGCTGATCGGTCTACACCACAAAATCCCATAACGGTTACTTTCCGTCCACCACATATGCACAGAAAGTTAACGTTATGTAATTTTGCCGAGCAGTAGTGGGAATAACCTATTTTCTTAGCTCATTTTACGTGGGTACTTTCGTGTATAGGGCGATGAAAAAAAAAATTATAAGCGGGGAGGGAGGTTTGCTAGCCCCCCATACAATCCAGTATAGGGCCACATTTACTTTTTCACTCACATTTTTGTCAAATTTTACCTGTAATTTTTTTGAATACGTCCTCATTTAGAATCAGGAGTGTTATGACTGGGAGACAAGTGACGCGTCTCTGTGTGCACCCTATTGTTTATAAACAAAAAATTCCGTCACGTCAACACAGCGGCGGCTGACCAGAGCCACTGAATCGTTCATTCATACATTGTTCTACTTTGAACATTGCCTAGGTAATTGGCGCACGTGGGAAAAAATTTCTTTTACTGCTATGATCTTCGGTAGTGGTCCTTTCCGAATTATATCTAAAACCTTTTACACCATTAAAAGTATTGTACAGGTATTGCATATGTAAAGGGAGTAGCTATTTCAAAAGTGGTCCTTCCCAAAGTATAGTTAAAAACTTCTACACCATTTAACATTGAATAAGCATTGCCGCTTCCTTGGAGAAAGCCCCCAGATTGATGGCTCAAAACCCCATTTTTGACACCCCCCAGGATGCCTCTTCAAAACGGTATAGCTTTTATATGTGCACCTTATGACGTAATTTTTGACCTCCCAGCTCCCGATCTATCACGATAAGAATTCAACATACAGCATTAATATAATAATATAATTTGTCAATAATATAGTTTTGCTTTCCCATTCATTATTCTACTCACTTCTTTAGACATGTCAAATGTACTTCCATGAAACAGAAAAATGTTTTTAGAAAGTCACATATTACGTAGGTCTGCTGCGACAGGGGTATTCTATTCCTGCCTAAAGGGCAGTCTATACTTATAATGCGACCATATCCAGCGCCCCTCCGACAAAGCCCCCAAGGGTGTCACTGCCCTGGGTAGGCTCATGCCCAATATCGGCGGTCCTCCCTCTTGCAAGTGCCGTTTGCTTGTGTCGGCTTCCAGTCGATCTTGATATGAGGTGGAGAGGAATGCGCTCTCAGGCATGTGTAGGTAAAGCTTCTTCTAAAGAAAAAAATACCTTTATACTAGACAAAAATACGTTTAGTAAGATTGCGGTAATTGATAAATTTGTTTATTATTATGGTTTTATCAAGCAAAAACAAACTCAGTGAACCGTATGTGGTTATTATTAAAATTTGACTTAAATTCAAGATTGTCAATTTTTTCTATCTGGAGCCAGTCAGTGAAGGTGCCGCCGGCCCCCCTTAGATCCGACACTGAGCGGAAGTGATTGCGTGGAGGGCCAAGGTCAATCAAGATAATAAATACCAGCTAAAAAACGCGGGAACATCTAGCATCCAAAAAGTCGCGAATTCGTTTATAATATAAGCCAGGCTCTTGAAAGGTCGTAAACGTATTCGCGTGTCAAGCATTAAAAAAATCGCTAATGCGGTTTCAGTATAAGCCAGGCACTGGAAAGGTGGTTATTATGTATGGGTATAACATTTATACTCAGGCACTCAAAGGGTCGCGTGAATCTATGATCGTATAAGCGTTCCAAGGCCAGAAGTCGCCAGGCACTCAAAAGGTCTTATACATGTCTATATATATATATATATATATATATATATATATATATATATATATATTATAATGATACATAATTTATTAACAGAGTACCCTTTTTTTAGTTTAAAAAACATTTATTTGACGACTAGTTTCAAATCATAAGATCATAGTCATGTCATAATAACCTCACTTTAAAATTCAATCTTATAATAACCTAAATAAATATTTACAAATCATGTGTTTCTACAAATAGATGCAGGTTTTGGGGAATAATCATATATCTTTCTAAATGTATATTTCTAAATATTTATTTTTGTCTTCTCTTTTCCAAATTATAAATTTGATCGAAGATTGGATTTTCTCGATTAATATTTATTGTGTTTAACAAATTATTAGGGTTCTTTTTATGATTAATATATATATGAAAATCTTCTTTTACAAATAGTTTTTCTTTTTCTCTTTCATATTCTAAAACAGTGAGGTTTTCTCCAATATTTTTATAGCTGTGTCTTGTTTCTAATAAATGTTCTGCGTAATTAGACTTCATCGTTGTTTTGTTTCCTGACTTTAGGGCTTGTATGTGTTCTTTGAATCTGGTTTGAAAACTTCTACTTGTTTGACCAATGTAATATTTTTCGCATTCGTTGCAATTAATTTGGTATACTCCAGCTTTGTTTATGTCAATCGTTTTGTTTTGAGTTCTATTTTGTATTCTATTGTTTATCATTCTATATGCGTTGTTTTTTGTTCTGAAGCTTGTTTTAAAGTTGGATTTATAGAATGTGCGCCTTGCTGCTTTATTTATTATCGTATTATATGGAATACATATGAACTCTTCTTTTGGTTTATCTGTTGATAGTTCTTGTTGGTTTCTCTTCTTCAATTTCTTTTTTATCATTTTTTCAATTATGTTTTGTTTGTATCCGTTTTTTATTGCCAAGTGTATGATTGTATTCTTTTCTTTATTAAATTTATTTTTTGTCATAGGGACTGAAAACCAACTGAACTTTCACCAGGTCACATTAAAGATATCATTAAAATGACTAAAGTCACACTGAATCAAAATTATTTCAAATACAATGAATCGTTCTATATACAAGAAGACGGATTACCTATGGGATCTCCTCTTTCCGGACTTATAGCAGATATTTACATGAATAATTTAGAAGCTACTAAAATAATAAATGAAATAAATCCTTTCAAATATAAAATAAAATATTGGTACCGCTACGTTGATGACATTCTTTGCCTTTTCGAAGGTACTAAAGACGAAGCAGAACTCTTTCATAACTACCTTAACACCATATCGAATAAAATAAAATTTTCTAAAGAAATACAAAATGAAAAAATTAATTTCCTAGACATAACAATTACAAAAGAAAAAAATAAACACTCATTTGAAATCTACAGAAAACCCACTACAACTGAAACAATAATACCATCGGACTCCAACCACCCATGGCAACATAAATTAGCTGCATTTCATGCTATGACCCACAGACTAATCAGTATCCCTATGACAAAAAATAAATTTAATAAAGAAAAGAATACAATCATACACTTGGCAATAAAAAACGGATACAAACAAAACATAATTGAAAAAATGATAAAAAAGAAATTGAAGAAGAGAAACCAACAAGAACTATCAACAGATAAACCAAAAGAAGAGTTCATATGTATTCCATATAATACGATAATAAATAAAGCAGCAAGGCGCACATTCTATAAATCCAACTTTAAAACAAGCTTCAGAACAAAAAACAACGCATATAGAATGATAAACAATAGAATACAAAATAGAACTCAAAACAAAACGATTGACATAAACAAAGCTGGAGTATACCAAATTAATTGCAACGAATGCGAAAAATATTACATTGGTCAAACAAGTAGAAGTTTTCAAACCAGATTCAAAGAACACATACAAGCCCTAAAGTCAGGAAACAAAACAACGATGAAGTCTAATTACGCAGAACATTTATTAGAAACAAGACACAGCTATAAAAATATTGGAGAAAACCTCACTGTTTTAGAATATGAAAGAGAAAAAGAAAAACTATTTGTAAAAGAAGATTTTCATATATATATTAATCATAAAAAGAACCCTAATAATTTGTTAAACACAATAAATATTAATCGAGAAAATCCAATCTTCGATCAAATTTATAATTTGGAAAAGAGAAGACAAAAATAAATATTTAGAAATATACATTTAGAAAGATATATGATTATTCCCCAAAACCTGCATCTATTTGTAGAAACACATGATTTGTAAATATTTATTTAGGTTATTATAAGATTGAATTTTAAAGTGAGGTTATTATGACATGACTATGATCTTATGATTTGAAACTAGTCGTCAAATAAATGTTTTTTAAACTAAAAAAAGGGTACTCTGTTAATAAATTATGTATCATTATAACATATTAGTAGCCCTAATCACAATAATAATTTTTTCAAATATATATATATATATATATATATATATACATGTAGGGGTGCTGAAAAGTCCCAGAACGGCTAAATATTTTTTGAACTGAATTAGTTTGAGAAATAAAACTTGGCATATTCACTCCCATGTAAAAAAAACCTAGTGGGGGACGACCCACAAGGAGACGGTACAAAATCTTAAATGTAAGCACAGGTCGATATGCACATAATTTTAAAGGCTGATTAAGTAGAGTTAAATGCCGCAAACCTCTTTTCAAAAGGTTAATTCCCTACAAAATGGCGGCTGATCAAAGATCCGAAGGAAAGTACATAGTATTAGCCTGAATACCGTTAAAAATTTTTTACAGACCTTGTCTGTAGAATAAAAACTCCGGAATTGAATGTCAGACTTAAAAACCTTTTTTAAGGGTGTCAAATAGGGCATTACCTCTAATGGGGGACGGCCCACAAGGAATCGGTACAAAATCTTAAACGTAGGCTTAGGTCAAAATGCACATCATTTTAAAGGGCTAATCAAGCAGAGTTCAATGCCGAAAACCGCATTTCAAAAGGATTATTGATTACAAAATGGCGGGTGATTCAAGTTTTCAATAAAAATACAAATGCTCAGGTTTGTTGGAGGCTGGAATTATTTGAATAAGAGCATAAGCCAAATTGCGTATCAAACAAAAGCGCATTATTACTAGGACATTTTGCCGCTAATATCATCTTAAAAAGTTAAGCCATAATGAACTAGTTGTCTCTTTAATAATTACCGACCCCCAACAAACCTGAGCAAATGTATTTTTGTTGAAAACTTGAATCATTCGCCATTTTGTAACCAATAATCCTTTTGAAATGCGGTTTGCAACATTGAACTCTGCTTGATTAGCCCTTTAAAATTATGTGCATATTGACCTATGCCTACATTTTAGATTTTGTACCGTGTCCTTGAGGGTCGTCCCCAACTGGGAGCCGAAAGTCACTAAATGACACGGAAAGTAGTTTTTTTGCAAAGGAGTGAATGTGCCAAGTTTTATTTCTCAAACTAATTCGGTTCAAATAATATTTAGCCGTTCCGGGACTTTTCAGCACTCCGGTATATGTATATGTAGACGTATGTAATAAATTACATCTATCACAAATCATTACTTTTATTATAATTAAAACTATTAAGAGAACCTGAGTACCCGTTTTAATAAAATGGGTACTCAGTTCCTCTTTTTTTTCATAATAACTTAGCACAAACATGTAAAGTCGTCATTAGCCAGACGTGTTAGACAATCAGCCCGACCTGAATATCGAAAAGAAAGGTAGGAGGGTTGAATTTGGTCAGTTTAAAGTTTATAACTCACCGGAATCGTGCTCGATTTAAATTATCAATAGATCAAATGAGAGTCTATTTTTGGGAAGTGTTTTAGGAACATGAAATATTATATGTATCCTAAATAATGCCTGAGTGATCAATGAGAAGTCGCAGGAAAATCCTAAATATTTTTTGTTCGATGGTCTATAGTTTGTTTCATATTCATCAAAACTCCAGAGCTCAAATGCTAGCCTTAATAATTCACTGAGCACTCCTAACAAACCGTATATAGCTACGTAAATAATGCTATCGAGGTTCACTGAAGATTTTAGACCAAAACATTTCAGGTAATCGAATTATAAGTCAGATTCATTAAATATCCAAATTTATTTTGTTCAGAGGTCTATAGTTCCCCTTTGAATTCGACCGACTCGAATAATCTCTGTGTCATATATAAGTCTGTAATTTACCGCATATGTCAAGACGACAGATAATTGTGTATCTCGATTAAATCCGGATATATGGAAAACAATAATAGGACAATGTTGAAAATTTAAAACAAACTCCCATAAGAAACACATGGAGAGGATTTTTTCTTTGAGTATGAGTGGAGTTTTGCGGTAGATAAATGAATGCAGATGCTTGCTTATGTCTAATGTGTGCCTGCTTACCTTTCATTTGAACTCAGCTGTGAGAATCGGTCGAGTAGAAGAACCAAACATACTCGAAAAAGAAAACATACATAAGATTGACATCTGACATTATCTCATAACTTAATCAATTCAAGAATCTGTTTATGGTTCTGAAAAAGTTGATTGACACTCTCGATTGTTAAAAAATATAAGTCTAAATTTGTCTTTATGAATGTTTTAAAACTTTAGTTTGTAAGACCACCCATATTGTATTACAGTTATGCGTCACAAGAAAAGTTAATGATTAAAAACTCTGGAAGCAAACATTTTATTTACGGCTTGTCATAAAACCCATTCCTCCTCTTTAAATTGCTTTTGTACTTTCCGCAACTTCAGCCTCGTAAACTTTCATTTTTATTTTTGAGTGCCTTTCATGTGACTCTCATACTCCGAACACAGTATTTTTTGGTATTTATGACGTGCATAAGTTTCTATAATGTTAAAAGCCAAGAAAGGTATGAGTGATAAAATAATACCCTAAAATGAAACATAATTCCTCCCTAAAAACAGTAGGTTTTCATGTATAAGTTCCTTCGTAGTAAATAACCTTTTAATAGTAGAAACTGCATAGAATATGAAACTCCAGAATATGAAAGTCATTGAAGGTTTATTCGTTTTATCTACTGTATATTTCAGAAACACTAGTCGTGTGGAATCAGTTTAATACCATATTTTTCAAGGAAGCAATTAATTATGCTAGTAATAATAATGAGGCGAGAATACCTTCAATCAATAATCGATAACTACCGTGTAGGACATTTGTCACATCAAAAACAATTGTACTCAGTAAAACCTATTACCTCTAAACAGAAAAATATAAATGCCGATTGTTATACGCCGAGTTTGTTGTTACTTAAAAAAATGTTATCATTTGCGTATCATTGTGCAAAATGATATGCAAAATGCTGATGATATGAAAATGCAAATTGACGTTGCACAATTCAAAATGATGTTTGCAAAAGTCTATATGTTTAACACGCGATTTTCTTCAGAAGGTTATGGCCAAAGTACAGGATCATTATTGATGATTGTCGGGTTATATGACATTTCTTAACGTCGAGACGTGTCATTTGAGGAGTTCAAGTCGGTGCGTCGACCTAGAAACCTCGAAAATCCCTCAAATATGGTTTAAGCACATTGAAATAGCAATGAGAATCAAATTAAAAAACAGAAAATACGTAATACCTGAAAGTAAAATAAACCAGATTACTATAACTGTCAAAATAATATTCCACAAACACTATCAATACTTGATTGTAATTTCTAATTTGACTGTTTACTACTTACTTACTTGCTTGCTTACTTTATTGTACTTCATGATACTTACCGATTAAAACTTACTGGGACGGACGGATGGGATGGACTGGGACGGTGGCGTTTCTTGTCATCCAGCTACGTGGAGGTCGCAAAACGAATTGTGGATAGTTATAAGCGATGGCTTGTGGACGCGGTGCCCCCTAGTGTGGATTGATGTCCGCACTATTGAGTACTACACTCATAAGACCGTCCTCATAATTCCACCAGTTCGTAAATTGTAAACCAGGCGAAATTGTGGTTCGGATCCCACGTTTAAAGGTAGGTCCCTTAGTAACTGTCATCATTGGCTGTTGGGATATTATTAACAGTCCTGCCTAAGGAAAATGTCGAACAGTAACAAGACTGCAAGTTCGCACCATAGTCATCCTACACTCATCCCTCACATATATTTGCATAAAAATTCCCCTTACTGGTGGTCGGCGTCTTGAAGATAATTTAATGTAATGCAGTTATCAATAATTTCAATACTATTGCATTGTTTGCTCGTGATAACTATAAACCTGTACTAGAAAAAAATGTATACATCCAAAATAAGACGATTTGACGCCATTATATTTTTTATATAGAGCGTAGTGATACAAAATGGACCACTTTAGATGGATTAGAACATGTTTTGGTACGGAGCATCACGTGTTGCAGGCAGGAAAAAAAAATTTATGAAATGTTTTTACTAAAGAAAAACATGTATAGTGTTAGTATTTATCACAAATTTATCAAATTTTATGACCAAGGCTCGTGTTATTTTTCTTCTGAATTATAGCATCAACATTACTAATAATAAATAATTATAAATAATAAGTTAAAGTGTTGTCACACTGATAATTTAAAAAAATCCAATAATTAACCACTCTGGAGCATCTAACTTTTAAAGCCTGTTTGTGGCAGAGTGTAACAAAACGTAAAAGTTATAAGTGGGAGGAAATGCAAACTCACTCCCTCGTGCATTGGGAAACAACCGCGAGCGAGATACACTGTCACTTCATCCGGCCTAAACTGAGAGTCAATATTTATTCGTTTACTAAACTCAAACTGAACTCTCGTGTTTTGCTTTATGTTGGAATTGGAAAAAGTAAAGTAATAACTACGTCACTGGTTCACATTGTCATTGTTGTTGTTCACCATCCTATTGCTATATTTTAGCGTTTGTACAAACAATTTATATTTTTTGCCGTGAAATGTTATAAAGCTTACCGAATTAATATTAGCATGCTATGACAAAATCAACTATTGCTTTAAAAACAAGAAGCACACTTGCCCTTTAATGTAACATTCTCTTAGTTTGTAAAATAATATTTATCCGACAAGTCCAACCAATATCAAAATATCTGAGGAAACAAAATTGAACTTACAATTAAATATGTTGGCATCTGACATTACACCCTCCAATTGCAGCCTGTTCTTTCTAAAAAGAGTAAATGACTGTTTCGAAAATCTGGATTTTATCGTTAGAAAGTAATCATCGAACAATTAATAAACAAGTTTTGACTTAAAACAAATTGAGATCAATGACTTTATTTGTATAATAGTAATGCAAATGGTTTAGTAAAAAAAATAATAAAATAAAACACTAAAGATGAATGATAAAAAATATAAAAAACTCTGAAATCTTCGAATGTATGACGTAAATCTCTCGTAGTGCACGGTCCACTAGCTCATCAACGGACATGCGGTCGGCAGTTCATTAAAGCCTCTAGATCTTTCATTAAGAAATCTCAGTACTGCATGAGTTCTTCAACCAGGGATGGTAATGTAGATGTATTGGTGGAAATTCCTCCAAGTACAATAATAAGAATATAATGAAACTGTAACACTTCTAAGGATTAAGGTGTGATACAGAACTTAGATTTAGGCCTTTAATTAATTGCTTTATAACCCTCGCCAAATCCGTTATGTTCAATAATATTTTCTGGTTATAAAAATGCATTTAAAGTGTAAGAAAATAAAATCATTAGGACTGTATATTGAATAACAAAATTTACTTTAATTTTCACACCAATTTTTACCTTTTACATCCTTGACCAAATAATATAGCTTGGTTGATTATTAATTGTTGTAATTATTTACACTATTTTGTTTGTTCCAAATATTGTCTAGTGAAACAGAACTTTGCCATTTACTCTTAAACTTTCCACAAGGAAAATATTAAATAGATATTTTATTAAACTGATGAGTTTTTTCGAGCCAACATGACATTTTAAAACTTGGTAGTAAAATCATTTGATTTGTAATATCTCAGTATTGCGCACTTGCAGATACCTTTTATATTTTTATATATCTTTTTAAAACAAACATATACTGCATTTTGAACAGGTTTTATTATTGCTGTAGTGCAGTAGCCCTAAAAAGTTTTGGAAAAACATAAAACAAGCAAACAACTATTAATAATTATGGCTTTAAGTGGTTTTCAGACACAGTAACTGCTTATCAACAACTCTCTATATCTAAATTGATTAATAGAATAAAGTCGTCAGCAGTCTAAAATTTTATAGATGTAAATATTATTTTATTTTTCCTTAAAGGTTATTTAAGCTTAATTATTTTATACTTTGAGGATTTGTTGCATACTGTAGTTCAAGAAATATATAAAAAATAGTCTCTTATTGACTCGAAGCCAATCGGCAGACAGGTAGTCGATCGAAAAGGAACTTACTGAATTTTGTTTTATCTCATTTGCGTTGTTTTACATAACTCCAAGTTTATAATTTTTTACTCAGGCATGATTATTTCTTACAGTTTAATAACACTGTAAACGAGTGTTTGTGTTTTTAATTTTACATTTATTTCTAATAGAAGAAATATTAGCTTGTCTGTTCTATATATGTGGTCTCATTTATATTAGGTTAAATACAAACCTGGCTGTTGCATTTTGCGACCGTCTTAGGATTACTATGTTACCCAAATTCAATAGGTACCAAAGCTCAATGCAATTTACAAATCAATGTTTGAATCAATAATTCGGTACGGGATAGAAATTTGGGGCGCGGCACCAAAATGTTTTTTAAGACGAATAGAAGCCTTGCAAACCAAAACGCTAATAAAGATTTCCAAACAAAAATTTGCAGAAAGTAACTCACTTGTCAGTATCTTCAAAATGTATAACACCCTCAACCCAGAGGATTTTTATAAGTATAAAATTATTAAACTTTTTTACAATAAGTGCACTTTCAAACAACCAAATGTAAAAGAGCAATATTCCTTTAGAAGTCTAGAAAAATACAAATTACCGAGATATTGCAACACTCATGGTAAGAACTCGCTCAGTCACGTGGTTCCAAAACTGATCAATGAACTGCCTTTTAATTTAGAAAATGCAAGACGTTTTGATATTATAAAATTAGATTTGATTTCTTGGTTACTAAACAAAAGCCAAAAGTACACAATATAATAATTAAAAAGGAAAATAATGTGTGAGTCAGTGAGTGAATGTGTGAGTGATTGCCATTGTTAAGCTAGTAGGCTGTTTTCAGTCTTGATTTTGATCTTGTCCTCTTAATTACTAAGTAGTAATCTGTATGTGTGGGTAGCTGTGTATGGTTTCTTTTGTGTTATTTTTATTTTCAAACTTAGTGCATCATACGACCTTTTGCGTAAACTTATGCTGAGTTAATTATTATATATTTTCGTTTTTTATAATATAATACCATATATTGATCTCAATTATTGGTTCTCCTTGAGATAATCGCGTCCTAGTTTAAATACGTTGCAATGTTCTGAGTTTAACCAGTAGGTAGAAATATATAGCTAGTTCGTTTGTGCACCGAAACCTGAGCGCTTTGTTAATTTTTGTATATTTTTAGTTTTACGTTTCTGTATCTCCATGTAATTATGAGCACCCAACGACAAATCATGTGGTTTGTTGGGACTCGGAGATTGTATGTTTTTATGGAAATAAATATTCCGATATTCTGATATTCTGCTGCAGCTTAGGGAATATTCAAGCATCGGGAAAGCTACTATTCTGAAAATTAGAATTTTTGAAGGCTCAAATAAAATATTTCTCAATGTACTCGATTATTTTTGTATGAATCACGATCTTTAAACTAAGCAGGAAATATTCTAGAAAAATTCATGTTGTGTGTCTACTTGTCACTTCCACAAAATTTACTTTTACTATAACCCTCAAACATGAATATATAAACCTTTATCTTAAACTGTCTTACAACAATTATTTATATCCTAGGCAGTGATTTTTTCTTTATTTATGGTTTTACAATACAAATCGATCAACCTTTATACTGTATCATTAAATATTTATTATACTCTATTCGTAAAAAGTGTATCAAATTACTGCATTATATTTTTACTTTGTACCTGGTATAAATAATTAAAATGATTGGAATGCGATTTGTTGCAGGTTTATAAACGGTTTGGTGGGACAGGTTTTTGCTGGGTAAAAAAATTCCTTATGTCTTGGGAATAAGGAAAGACTGTAAGAATCCAATTATGTAGAAATCCTGGCAAGGTAGAGGGTTCAAGTTACCTGATGCCAGATCGTTTGTCACTAGTGTCGTCTCCATCCTTAGAGTACATTAAACAATTTGATTAACTAATTGAACATTTGAAAGGAAAAATCTGTAACTCCAGACTCATTATTTAGTTTTTGCGGTAACATTACCTGACACAGTTTTCATTCTATGCTGAAGGTTTAACAAACACTATGTAAAAATGTTTGCCGTAGACCAATCATCTTGATAAAAGGATACCAATGTCGATGTTCAAAACCAATATGACTTCAATTTGCCAGTATGGTTATAGAAACATTAACGGTATTCACTAATTTGACGTTCATTTAATTTTACTGGGTCTGTACATAAAAACTAGTATTTTTGATGATTTATGGTTTTAAACACTATTTTGTTTAAAAATATGTCTCAATTGAAAATATGTCTTATTTATTATTCTTTTATATCTTAACATTTTTTTAGTTAAACATGCAATGCCAACCTTTAACTCAGTGAATAGTCTCTACAAAAAGTAGCTCCATAATAAAAATAAAGAAAATATTGTTTAATGTGCATTTACTTTTCTCGATTATTGTCCAGGCTCTCATGTCGAAAAAAGGAAAGCAGTTTACTGACCACTCACAATTCTCTTTTATTTTCCAATGAAGTTTTCCAAAACGTATCCATGCCAAATATCTAATTAATTATTACATAAAAAAAATATTTTTTATGTCTTAATGACATTGCAGATGTGCCTGTTTGAGTGTTTAGATATCTACTTCACGTATATTTATATTATTCAATGTCATCTTTACGATTTCAAATCGATGAAAAAAAACATCTATTAATCACAAATAACTAAGGATGAGACTCGAAAGCGTTGACAAACTTAGATTTCTTTCATAATGTCTCATCCATCATACACGTTATCAATCACAATCTGCAGAACTTCGGAGCTAAAAAATTGGGAAGACCTAGCAAAAGAATGATACTTGGAGAGTTCCTGACAGATATCAGAGGCCAAATAAGGATCGATTGACAGCATTGTCGAGTAAGGAATAACGTTTTTGTTTTACTACTAGGGAATCAGCAACACTCAATACACGTGTAGAATAATTTTAATTATTTACACTATCTAGGCCGTAAGAATTTCATTTCCGCCCTTAGATAGTAAACGAACCAGCTGATGTTGGGATTACCAGGATTGGGAATAAACAGTTAATAATCAAACTATAGTAAACTCGATAGGATAAAAAAAGTAAGTTATGGAATAATTTTTTTGTAAATTTTGTCATTTCAGTAACCGATAGAATACGATCTTCGATAAATCTATTGTTAACAGAACAAAGCACAAACACGAATTACGCGGAAGTAACAGTTGTTTTCTTAAACTAGAAAGGACACGGTTATCGTAAATTTAACATCACCAGAAGCTACTGAATCACTATTTTAACTTAAAATGTTAACTGAGAATTCTTTTTAGTTGACGCTAACACATGCTTTTGCTATTATTATAAAAGTTGTGTGACCTTGGAGCTTATACTGGTTTTAACTTTACTGTAATTCATGATGGAAGCAAACTCTTGAAGGTAGACAAGTCATAAAATCTTTCTTTTTAAATTAATTAGCTAGATATATCGAGCGGTACAAAGAAAAAATATTGTTCATCACAATTTCATGAGATATTGAATAATATTTTTCTCTTGTAACATGAGATTTTTTCGTAATTTCGTATTTTTTTGACGTTGAATTTTCATCTCGATTAGTTAAAAGCGTTATGTTCGGCCCAAGGGATGAAATTGTACCTTAAATTGCTTCCTGATATTAAATTAATGTTTTACTAGTTGTAAACATAGTTTTTATTCCATAGATTAATTTATTTTGTTAAAAAATTTATTTGAATTATTTTTGGTTATTCTTATAATTCTCAAGCAAATGAAATGACTCCTTAAATAAAATCACAATCAAAAGTAAACATGGCTCAAAATTGATTTGTGATTCTGAACTCTCTAAAAAAATCTGAAAAGCTACCAAGCGAACTAACTTCTATCTGAACCTAAATTGCGAAATCGTACTCAGTTTATTTTGTCTTCGGCGGGAAAAGGCTAACCTGCAATCGGATGTCATAGTGGATTTTTGATCGTTAACGATTAACGATAGTGATTTTTAGATTTTTAAGGGTATTTACCCCATAAAAACCCATAAAAAATGACAAAAATCCAAATTTCTCAAAAACGGCTCTAACGATTTTGATAAATATTTCACGGTTTTTAATGCTTAAGATGACATACAAAATGACACCACCCGCATGTCTGTAAAAATTCAGGTTCAGAAGTTATGGGGGTTTAAGTGTTAAGAAATTCATATTTTTCAAATTTCACAAAATATGTAACCTCTAAGGAAAATATACTTGCAACCATTCAATTCGACTTGAAAAACTAAATAATCCAGTATTTTGAATCATTAGTTTACGTCAACTGGTTGCGGAGATAATTGATATTTTAGTTCGGCGGTAAACGCAGTACGTTGTCCAATGTTATTCTTATGGCAAATATTTAAAAACCGATATCTCCGTTATTTACTAACCGATTTCGATAAAATTTGGTATATATTTGTGTGATTGATTAATTGTTAATTTGTTTTATTACACTGAATAGGTTTTCTGGTTTTAAATGACTTGAAGGGAGAAAGTATGTGTCAGTTTCCTGATACCGTTTATTGGATTGACTCTTTCATGCTAAGCCTTTGGATGGATCAAAACTACAAATCTCTTAACTGTGGTTCATAAAGTTACATAAAGTTTATTTCTCGTTTACATTGATAAAAATTTCACTCTTAAAAATGAAGCTTACGTATATATATCAGTAGGAAAAAAAAAACATGTACCTAGCGTTTGCAATTAGGTTTGTCTTAAGATGATTTCAGTAAATATTAGTAGGCTAGTTGAATTTTAGATTTAATATCTTATGTTCTTCCCTCATTGACTCCTTCCCAGCCACCCAAAATATATATATAGATTGTATTCTGTGTATGTATGCATGCATGTATGTGATAAAAATAATTAATACGGTTTCGATATAGTTTTAATTTATTTCTTAATTTGATTAAGTAATATTTATAATTAATTATAATAGCTACATTAATTTTATTCGGTGTTTTGAAATAAAAGCAATTTATTTAGGGATAATTTAGCTTTTCTGGTAATTCATTCGACATTCCTAGTGTGGTTAGATTGACATGTAAATGGTTTTTGAATTAATGTGTTGATAGTGGTATTGATCCATCATTGCATAGAGTATAAAAATTGAGCTACACAAAAGTTTTCCAATCAATTTATGCAGTAATAAATGGCTGAAAATTGCATTTTATAGTTATAGACAAAACAAAAGATTTACAATGGAGACTGCTGTTTGTATTGTGTGGCCAATATATATTATTGTTTTGTATAAAAAACAGTAAAAAAAAGAATCGACAAAAAAAGAATCGCCAAAACCAAGGATCGGGGATAAACGTTTAGTTAAATTCTATTATTAGTATGTTGACAGATTCTATATTGAAAACGTATTAGTGCTGGGATTTTTCGGTTTTAGCCTTAACAATTTTCTTTAAACCATAAGACCTTTCGCATGAAGGATAGAGGTAAGAAAATTGAAAACGTAATATCATATACCAGGTTATGCATCATAAGCAATTACGTGTGCAATCTCGTAGTCAAATCTTGTTCGTTGATGCTCTATACTTTACAAAATGGAAGAAAGCTTAAATATCTTATCTATTCGGTTATTCAATAATTTTATATTACGTTTGCTATGTTTTAAAGGTTAAGATTTTAGAACTATTAATAATATACGTGGCTCGAGTATAATATATTCGCTCTTGTAACCGTTTTTTTACGGGTTAGGAGGGTTTAAATATATAGAGGTAATGTTTTATAGCATATCTGCCTCGATAAGGTAGATCTTGAACGATGCAACTAATAGACCTATTCATGTCCTCAAAACCCCTTCGGACCTCACCCGGTGTAGAAATCGCCGGTTTCAATATACATATATTGGAATAGTTTTAGAGATATTAGTAAGATAATTAGAATTAGATTTTCATGGGAACTTTTAAAAATGTTCCAGTTATAACTGTAATCTCGAAAAGAACAAATACAAAGCGTCTCTATGACGTCTCATCTCATAGATCCATAAGCCTTATCTGACAGCTTTAAATGAACCATTTGCCGTTATTTGAATTCCCTGGACGTTACTTGTTTGAATCCTGTTCCTTTTTGACAAATATTATATCTTCATCCACATTAAAATATTAATAACATTTATTTTGTAAGGTCATTCATAATTGCCACCATTTTATATCCGTCACAATATGAATATATTGGCGTCTGAACATTCCAAACTAGATTTCACCTTAATGGCAGGGATAAAATCCATTTTTTAACCTTAAGTTAATTATTCTCTACGATATATGAAAACGTATTGTAATATAGTTATATATAACAGTTAAAATTTTAATTAGATTATTTTCTTTTACTATTCTCATGGATCCACTATTTCTCAGTGACCTCTGACACTAAATCTATCATAATGTATTCGCCCTTCCATAGAAATTAAACGATTTCCTCATGTAAGGAATATAAAGTATACTATAAAGTTCTCCTATTTTTCTTAGCTGAATCCAATACTACCATTCATTACCAATCAATATCACTTTTTGTTTACGTACTTTTAAACTGCAAAAAACATGTTGATTGAATTAGAAAATTTGTCCATTAAAATTAAATGTTTCACCTAAGGGGGAGAAAATGTTAAATTATAAAAGCCTAGAAGTAATAATAATTAATCCTTAAAATTTAAAATATAAAATATTAATATTTGTTATAATATAAAAATGTAATATGTTTAGGATCTGTCAGTAAAAGTACCCAAACTTTGTAATTGGATCCATACCACCAACCAAAAACAAGATGTGTGTTTTTAGCAAAATACATGTCTCATGGTAGACTTTTTTTTGGAAAAAAACACCCTATGTGACAACCCACAAACCCTATTTTGGTCCCTCCTATTATCATTCAAATTATTTATGGGTGTAGGTGATAAAGAAAACCTTGTCAAACTTATAATCAACAAAAATATGTTTATATCTAACCGAAGTCTCGTGAAAAACAACGACTTAAAACAATAAGCGTATCAGTCTGTATCATATAGGTTTTTTATAAACTGGGAACAAAAAAAAGTTTTTATTTCGCGGCTGTGTTGTCTTGAAATGTAAAGTGTATTTTTAAAACGATTCTACTTAAATAAGCAATCATAATGGCAACCAGAACAAAGTAGTAGCTGATTACAGAGGAAGATTAAGTTTACAATGGAAGTAAAATTAACAATAAGCAGTGGGGTTGGTTATTACATTGTTTCGGAAACAAACTGGAGAAGCTCTGCTCTGCAGAACCATTGTGTATGGGATACCACTGCGAATTCGTGGTTTTCTTTTTTCTGAATGAAACCCCATCTTATAAAATCGTCTACCTAATTTAAATCGTAGTATTGTTAAGGAAAAAAAACCTTTAGAATTAATAAGAATAATTGCATTGTTCCCCCAGTTGCTATGTTTTAACGCTTTTTACTCCTTTAAATGAGTGATTAAAATAATATGTTGTGTCCCATCGAGAGTAAAGTGATGGGAGACAAAGTATACCCAAGAAGAATAACATTGAAATCAATAATTCAAAAATCGAGCGCCATCAAATTTATACACAGACGTGAAAATAAGGTGAGGTTCAATAGACTACAGGTACTAACAGCTGATTTAGTTACATTAATAATCACATAAGAATAACATAGACAACAATCAGCTGTAAGGATCTACGAATTAAGCATGCAAGAATGTTGCAATAATCAACTGATCGCTGGTGCATGAATGCAGGCAATAATAGCAAATCGAAACGAAATGGATATTGCTTGTCAATTACTAGGTTAATGAAATATATGTTTAAAGACTGGGCATTTATTAATGCAGGCGGGGGAAAAATGTTGTGTGTATCGAGATAAGAGCACATTGCCTCCCTAGTGAAAATTGTCACTCGGAAGCCCCAGTGCCAACATTTTCGCTCGTGAGACTATGTTATACTTTTAGGTCGGTCATCCAGTAAATTACAATGATACATTTTTAACAAGATGAATAGAAAAAATAGGTGGTCCCGTAACTAGTGTTTGTTCTTGTGACGTATTCACGTCTACTTCCAGCTGTGAATTCTCAACTAAAATATAATTGAAGGAAAAGCAATTTGATGACGTATGTACGTCTACATCAGCTGGTCAGTGATAACGCGCTAAAATGGAACCACCTTGTTTTATTCTACTCATCTTGAGTTTTTAAACCTATCAATTTTTCATATCGTATATTTTTTGTCGTAGCAAAACCCTGTCTTAAAAGAATAGGTTGTAGAAATTTCTTTCGATTCTAAAGTAGTATTTTACCGATTCACCAGGAATAATGTCTTTACGGTATTCATCGTGTTTACAGAAACAAGATCACTAATGCCGTGGCACTGAATAACACCAATATCTTGTAGCTGATTGAAGATATCGAAACAAACTCCTCGAAATTGCAAATCCTGCCGTTAGGTTGTCAGGCCATGAGCAGTTGCACTCAAATATTGTTACCTTCGATATTATTTTATTTACATTGTAGCCTGCTCAATTTCCACCTTTGTAACCAGAGAGAATAGACAAAAAAAACCTAAATTTAAAATGTTTTAATGTAAATTTTAAATGTTTTGATGTAAATTTAAAATGTTAAGACTTCATATGTTTTATCGTAAATACAAAATTTTCAGCCCACGCCACTAAAATCAAAACAAGCTTGTAAAGGGAAAATGAACTCTCTTTATTGAGCGAAAGAAAGTTATAAGTATAAAAATAAAAACAGGAAGGTTTTATGTTTCTTATACATCTTATTGATTTGCATTCTAATAAAGCAGAAAAAAATGAAACGCAAAATGTTTACAAAACAAGGTTTATTACTTTACAAACTATTTCTAAAATTACCTAATAAGAGGCTCCTAAATAAACATCTCAAATTATATTTCTTTTTATCGCCTATTCTACTGAGTCCCTTCACACTTAAGATATATCGTAGCCAACCCTTCTTCATCTCCCTTTTAATTAGAGGCTCCTTAGGAACCTCTGAACATCCTGTTATTAGGGAGAGAGGGTACTTTTCTAAGACTTTATTTCTTTCATAATTTCAGAAGCTTTTTGTTCTCAAAACTAATATTGTTTACTAAACTGAGATTTTTTTAAAAAGCTCTTTTAATATAACCTGATTATCCGAGTGTTATTTATAGGCATCATATTATCTTTCAAAATGAAGCCTGAATACTTTAGTACGTTTGGTACTTTTATTTGAAATAGCTACCTACTCGACTTTATTTATAACCTTTACTTGACCTAAAGAAAACTAAACTGCTTATTCATAAAAATAATGGAAGCTAAAGTTTTTGAAAAACATTTTAAGTTTATTATTCTTAATGTTGTAAAATGCGTCTCACTCCATAGCAAATTCCGTGATGCTTTTACAATTAATCGATGGTTCAAAAGTTCAAGGCTCTTCTCAAACCAAGTTTCTGATCGTAGGCAATTATTTTTACTCACGATTCGCAAATTATCTCTGCCAAAATTGAAGTGATTTATCGAGACATCACATCCGGGAACCTTGGCGAAAATAACAAGAGGCATGGGAACGGCCGGACACAGGTACGGAACTAATCATATTGGACGAATGATGAGCCAAGCACCTGATTGGTTATCGTGGATAGAACGAGACATTTGATTGGCTATTGCCGGGAGGCCCGCCTTAGTTTCCGGTACAGTACAGTACAGTCTTAGGCTGCGCGCAGTATCTACTCGGCATGAGGGTCGTCTTGTACTCTGTAACTTGACCACGTACTATCCTTTACCTGTCCAGCTCTTTATACCCAAGTCCGGGCCATAAATATTAAATAGTAAACTCTTAAGCATAATGTAGGGGGACAATATATGTCTTGTCTTGAGAACCTCTCTAAAAGAACAATACCGCCTTTTAAGTATTTCGATAATGTAACTATGCATTTTTAATAATAAATTAATAGTTTGTTGCCCACACACTCGGCGTATAATCATTTATCATCCTGACTCTTCTTGGACTAATAAATAGATTAGTAATTTAATCGGTAAAACCGCTACTTATAACATTAATAATTCAAGAGTTATCTCTAAATCAAGTTAGACAGACGAGGTGTTACTGGAAGTGATTACAGATGGATTAATTGGATTATACGTGAAATCCTGTTCCACGTATAACTGACGCCAAATCTTAAGGCCTAGTCCGTGCATGGGGCGGGGAGTGGGTAGGCTGGGAGGAGAGGGGAGTAGTAGCGGGAGCGGCAGTCTACGTTGTACTAGCCTGGCTGCATACATTCGGCAGCTCGCACGTAGTTACTGTTTAGCTGTCAATCGTTGTTTAGAGTAACAGACGCTTTATTAAATACTAATCAATCATTATTTTTCAATCTTATGCTGTATTTTACTTTAATCGTAAATAAGAGTCAATGTTTAGGACGACGTCTAGTGACACGCGATTGTTGACAGCTGAGAGCAGAATAACAGTGCTGCGCTCTGGCGACGCGTTGAAGCGCATGCGCACTAGCCGCCTTTGCTGCCGCGCATCCACCGCAATTGGCCTCAAGATTTGACGTCAGTTATACCTTAATTGGATGGACGGCGGGAATAACCAATGGACTTGAACTTTCGAGTAATTCACAAAAAGATAAGTAGAGTCAAGTAGTGACTTTCTTAATAAAACTTGCTTTTCAAATACTTGCACACCTTTTATAACCATGTTTATTTTTTCCGCCAAAATATTAAACCGGTTCAAACATTTTCTTATACATTGTGAAGTTAGAAGCAATGAATTGTGAGTTCGTTATAGCTTATGATAGTATAGAAGTTATAGTGTTAATTAGAAGAAAGTTTTTCTTTTACGGAAGACTTGAGAACTCGGCCCCCGCGCACAGGCTTTGGCCCATGTGGGGACCATTTCTGAATGAAATATTTTAAATTTATTGTAATTTATTAAGAATTACAATAGGCTTTGATTTTGAATTGCTCAGAAGATATTGCATTTCCAAAACTGATTTGCAAAACAAATCAAAATTATTATGATAGCATAGTATTATATTTTTAAACAGGAAAAAATACACCAAGAGCAACGAGAGTTTTTAGTTTCAATTCTACTTTGTTAAATAAATCGACTGATTGAGATGTCGAATCAACCATAACGACCCAGTATTTCTTTCTTTTGATTGTAAGGAGGGTATATTGTATTTAGAAGGCAAAGCAATTAATCCCTATGAAGTATTCCACTTCAGTTCAATTGCTATTCACCGTGTTCTAGGGCTGTAGTGGCGTCCAAATACAATCGAATCATTAGAGTTTGAGTTTAAAATGGAAATGGCCAGAGTAGTTAGGTTTGACCTATTAGGGTATTTTAAATAGAGATGTCCATTAACCCCTTTATTAGAAAATATATTATACTACATTTAGCGAGTTTTTTTATAGAGTTAAGTCATTAAATGTTGTGACGCTTCGTTGTTTGAACATATTGGCAAGCAAAGTTTCAATAAGTGAAACGAATAACTTTCCTTACCTACGTTTTACCATTTTTTGATTATATTTATGTATATATAAAATATTTTTCTATTGAGGTTAACAGTAAGTCAACGCACTGTGTTTAAAAACGATCAATGTCTTTGTCTGAATTTGAACCTAGGGTGAAGGTTCAGTGTAAAAAATAAATATTTATTTCGAGCTGGTATCAATCAATGGTGCAAACTGGAATTGATTATTTTTATGTCCAATGTAAAAATACGAAATCTCCAGTTTGGCGTGGAAAACCACCTTTACAATAGATGATTGTTATTATTTTCGAATTCCCACCAAATTTCATAAAAATACAATCAATCAAGATTTTTAACAGAGTAATTGTGCTTAAGAGAAACATAAACAAAATAAATAAAAACAATATCTTTTAAGAGGATATTGTGCTTCCAATGTTAAAAAAGTACCGTTGAATTTTAACGATTGGTGTGATCGCCTTATTGGGACTCAAACACGAAAATTAAATCTTATCTAGGATTACGTTTTACCATGAGATCTGCGGTCATGGCTCCTTCCATGTAGGGGATATTCGCAAAAAGCAATCAAACCTTTTTAAACTATGTTAATATTCATGTAACATAACGTATGTGGACTTAACTGTCTTATATATATCCTTTAAAATTAACTCTGATACTTTGTTTGTATCGCTGAGTACTTCAAAATTTATTGTAAAAGGTATTTTGAATTAATCATAAGTAATGGTTAAGTGTTGATGTTCAAAATAAATTACTTACTTGAAATATATGTAAGAGTCGGGTTTTTGCAGCACAACTCCTAATATTTCATCATTTTTATTTAATTAAAATGACCCTTAAAATTGTATTGCTCCATTTTCATGAGGTTTACAGAATGCAATAGTTACAATTTTATAGTTTTCGCAAACAGTCCACAATAAAAAGAAGGGTAGAGTTATTCTGCGTCGTAGTTATGAATATTCAGGGATAAATGGAACAGAATTAATTCTGATTTACACTCGTTTCTGAGTTTTCTAGACATTTTACAGCTTTAAGCTCCTGTCGATTTTCAACTGTCTTTCACCGAATTGTTTAGCAACCAAAAAATTTATGTATTTAATACGATGAGACAGGCTTTACCACGGAATTAATGTATTTGTTGGAACTTTTTTCAGAGATCAGAAATTGTAATTTATTTTTCTTAATACATAACATTTTATCGACATCGTCAAACAGAAATATACAGATCTACTGGATTGAATGCAAGTTATAGGATACAGGTTAAGGCTAGCCAAATACATTCCCCAGTCTTAGAGGCTATTTAAAGGTTACAGTTGTAAAGGAAATTCATGGAGAAAATCATGCATCAATCACGAACTCAAACAAACTTCACTCACAGCTGAGTTGGGTAGGCAAAACATTCCTGAACTGTGCAGAGAGGGTGGTTCCACGTCCAGATTATAACAATTTAAAGTTTATTTGTAGTTTAATTTAAAGTTTAACTTGGAATTTTATTTTTTTTAGAAATAATTGTTTAGTTATAAATTAATTAATATTAAGTTGATTTTTTTTAAATTTAACTCTAAGTTTAAAGTTTTATTTAAGTTTTTATATTTTAAAATGAGAATGTATTTATGACCATATCTTCAAGGTTTCAAGATCACAACTCTTCGATTTTGGGAATGTAATTAGTTAATTAAAACAACTTTTATCCAATTCCATAAAAAAAACTCAAGGTACCCTTTTAAATTCTTTCTCTATTGATCCAAGAAGAGGACGAGGTGAATAATGAAAAGTGCTGTCATCAGTAGTGCTTAATGAAGGTCAAGAGCAAATACCTTATGAGAGTAATAAACATTCATCAATCAATAAGCACTAAGATTTTTTTTATTTTCTTACATTATTAGATGATTAGTAAGTTGAACTAGATAATTTAAGTTTGTACTTGCTTTTTGGAGAAACTTTAGATGAATAATACCAAATGTTTTTTAGTCTTATATCAAACAAACTATGCAAAATTTTTTCACGAAATTTTAATAAGATATTTAAGCCTAAATCTGTTGTGTTAAATTACATTTTATGGAAAACTATAACTCTCATATCTAGTTTATGAAATATTAGGATTGCCAAAACTTTGGTCATACGTAGGTATGATCTGAAAAAGTTATTTTCCTTTTATTGTTTTCGTATTCACTTTGTCTGTTATGGACCACAACATTTTTATTAGTGGAGTTCGCTCTCTATGGTTTTCTTAATTAAAAAGGTCATACATCTAGCTGAATCAGGTGCAGGTCATACAACGACTAGCCTAAATATATAATACCCAAGAAAAAGGTTGACTGACTTACTCACTGATAAGAGTTTCGCCCTAGTTAAAAAACCTACTAGGCCTATAGTTATCCTTTTTGTATGCCTCTAGATTGAGATCACGAAACGTTTTGAGATATCTGGTTACGAGATTGTTGTTTACTACTGCAATAATAACAAAAAGTTAAAGCCCTCAACAATACAATATTCCAACAACGTTACGCGTTTCGCCAATTTTGGCCTTACTTAAAATGCTGGTACTGTCTCTTTTAAGTTCAAATGTATTTTTTGTATTTTACGACCAAGGTGATTTTCGTGCAATTATGAACTAGCCCAAATTCAAATTCAACCCACAACAAATCGTTGACTGAATTCAAATCAATCAAAATTGGCGACATCCACAAAATCTTTGATGAATTGAAACCCAAAAGCTCTTGTGGAATGGACGGGGTGTCGATGAAAATTCTCAAACAATGCAAAAACGAACTGATTGTACCACTTCACAAGCTGGTAAACGACTCACTGTCTAGTGGAGACTTTCCAGATTGCTTCAAAATTTTAAAAATCAAACCACTCTTCAAAAAAGGCGATGAAACTTACATTAACAATTACAGACCTGTGTCATTACTCCCAGCAACTTCAAGATCTTTTGAAAAAGTGGTTTATAATCAGTTGGTCGATTTCTTGGAAAATAATCAACTGTTCCATCCAAAACAATTCGGTTTTAGGAAAGGCAAGTCAACTAAGCTGGCTCTGGTTGAATTTGTCTCGTAATGCATCAAGGAAATGGATGGCGGTGAAAGTGCCATCGCGTGCTTCGCTGACCTGTCTAAAGCCTTTGATTGCGTTGACATCCAAATTTTGATCCGAAAAATTCAACAAATCGGGATCAAAGGGAAAGTCCTAAATTGGCTTACTTCGTATATGGAAAATCGCCGCCAGATAACGGAAATCACTTCAAATCACAAGAGGTTCCAATCAAAACAGTGTTTGGCCAAATATGGCGTGCCCCAGGGATCGATTCTTGGACCTCTTCTTTTTCTCATTTATGTCAATGGCATCAATGAGGTCATCCCATGAAGAAATTTTCATGTTTGCGGATGACACAACAATCCTGATTCGAAACCAAAATTGTCACACCGCAGAAATTTCCGCGAATGAAAAAATCAACTGCCTCGCACAGTATTTTGCCGAAAACAGATTAAAAGTCAACCTTACCAAGACAAGTTTTATGGATATGCAAACATCCCAACGAGCAGCTCGGGGAATAGTCTTTCATCCAAACCTAGCGAAAGGGGAGGAGGAACTGACTTGGCTTGACTCGGTCGACTTTCTTAGAGTAAGGGTTGACTGCAATCTCTCTTGGAGTTCTCAGATCGAAAAATTGCACTCCAAAATTTCATCAAATCTGTTCGTTCTCAGGAACATTGCAAAATTCAAAAATCAAAACCTCTCAAAATTGGTATACCATAGTCTCATAGAGACTCACCTCAGGTATTCCGTGATACTCTGGCGTAATACCAGCAAGGTGGCAGTATATAAACTGTTCATCTTACAAAAAAAAGCTATCAGATTGATAGCAGGTCTAGGAAGGAACAGTCACTGTGCAGAGGCGTTCAAAATTCTCAAAATTCTGACACTACCCAGTCTGTATATCTTGGAGACAGCGGTGTTCGCCAAGAAATACGGGAGTCCTGTTCCAAGAGCACATGGGTACAACACAAGGGGTAGATCCAGGTTTGCAATGGCCCACAACCTGAGAATCTTTGAATGCCAACCTGAATAAGTAGGGCTCAAAATCCTGCTAACCCCACCCCAAAACATCGTGCAAATCGATCAATGCTCTAAATTCAAAACAATATTACAGGAATACTTGATAGATAAGGCTCTGTATAAGGTGGAAGATTTTTTTCTTTTAGATTAGGCCTAAATGACTACAACAATGTCAATACCGTATGCAGAATATCACAATGCATAGTACAAGATGACGCATCCCATGCTCTCAGAAGAGTCAACGGGAAGAGGAACAGCACGTAAGCACGTAAGCACTAGATTGTGAGCAGCGCGTGATAGTCTGATGATGCCATAAGTGGTGTAACGCGTCACATTGTGGGGTCAATAATGGTTTAATTTGACAGCCCAATTTTGGCAAACCGTTAAAACTTTCAGCCGAATTCAGCCTTTTCCAGTTTTCTCCTTCATTCTAACAACAATGATTACAACCTCCCATATATTCATATTGGTTCTAACTCAAATCATCTTGACTCTGTAAAACATATTTTATAATGAAAAGTGGAACAAAAACAAAAAAACTTCTAAGTTGTATTAAAACTTTTAATTATTTCAATAATTGTGATAAAATGAAAATTAACAATTAAAAATAATTTAAATATTAAAAGTCTTAAAGATGCCGTTTTATATCAATTAACTGTACAGTTTTTGTCGTTCCGATTGAATTAATTATGATAGTTGAGATTTCTGAAAAGATGTGTTAGGCTGCATTCTAAACGGCATCATCGTAACAAGTGTGATTCCTGTAATCATAGGTACGATCATTTATTAGCAAATCTGGGTAAGCGGATTTGTACCCCCCGGATTTGTACCCCCACAAAAACGCTACGTCATTTAGACGTCACAGGAGGCGGGGCCTAAATCACTCGAGAAACAGTCCGCTATTGGAAATTTAGGTGTTGATGATTTAATAATGTATTGGGGGTACAATACATTATTAAATCATCAACACCTAAATGGTTTGCAATTAAATTATTTCCCTTAAGTCTGACCCCGGAATTGTACCCCCCGGATTTGTACCCCCCGGATTTTAACCCCCCACCACCAAATCTTCAAGTACTACCCCGGATTTGTACCCCCGATTGAGTTAGGACGAAATGAATGGCTTTAAAACCTCCTCCGTGAAATTTTAAATATTTATACCAAGTTTCATGACAAACAGTCCAACGGAATACGAGACCATGAACGTGAAACATATATAATCAAAGAAACAATTTTGTTATGAATTTAGATATTCAAAACAATATTTTATCCAATACTTTCATCACGTATTATTGACAGATTATCTAGCCTACTTAATGATATAAATAAGACTACACAATATAATAATAATAAGACATATTCGTAAAATAATACTAGGCAACAATTTAACGAACAGCCGTTGATTTACGAGAACTAATTAAAAAAGTCAACAACAACAACGAATATTGACCCAGTATATTTCCATGGTCGGTCAAACTGGATTTGAGCACAGGGGTTACAAATCCGGAGGAACAAATCCGGGGTAGGACTTGAAGATTTGGCGACGGGGGGTACAAATCCGGGGTAGGACTTACGAATTTGACCACGGGGGTATAAATCCGGGGGGTACAATTCCGGGGTCGGACTTAAGAAGTTTAGTTGGATTTACATCAAGTATGCAGCTGATCAGCCAACCGTGAAATGTCAGTTGATTAAAATACATAATAATTTATCCGTCCTAAAAGTTCGTGGCCGGAATTGTACCCCCCGTCCTGTGACGTCAAAATGACGTAGCGTTTTTTGTTGGGGGTACAAATCCGGGGGGTACAATTCCGGCAACCCGCAATTGTAGATTTGCGGGTCGCTGGAATTGTACCCCCCGGATTAAAGTTGTAATAGATGACAAAGAACATTTGTTTTTTGAATGTCTGTAAAGTTCTCATACCAGTAGTGATTAATAATTGGTTTACTAACACGAAATCCCCGTGACGTCAAAATGACGTAATACTCTAAAATTATGATTAAAATTGTAAGAAGAACCATGTTACAAGGGGTTTCCCGACCTTTTGACCTTAGGTTATCTCTTATCAGAGTTTTCCCTACCTTGTTTGTTTACGCCGCGTATCGCTTATCGGTTACGACTGTTTACATTCTTATCCCTGCATGTTTTAGCCTAGGTCAGAGATATTTTTCTCTACATCGCTTTTTGCTTACTTTGTCTTTATTAGAGAAACAATCATATCCCTGACCTAGAATAAGCGATATGCGATGTACAAAACATGCTTTGCCTCAAGGTCGAGGAATTCTTAAATAGATTTATTATTTATTATGAGCGCCCTTTTACAATTTTTATTGGAATCAAGAATTATTCCTAACGAATTGTATGAGGACGATGACGAGGTCTGCAAGCGACAAAATCAACCACTAATTTGGACCAGATCCGAAAAGTCTACCACTGTCAAGGTCTACCACAGTCAAGCACTGCTGGGCAACCCCCAACTGAGCACAGAGGTTACTTTTAATCCCTCGTGGCATACTCCCAACTGAGCACAGCTGTCAATTTCGGTTCTAAAAGCCCTGACAACTTGCGTTTGTTTTATTGGAGGATTGAAAAAAACCATCAAAATTAATCTTCTTTGATGGCTTTCCAATTATATTACGTGCGGAAATTTAGCCATTTTCTTAGTAACCTAACGACATCCACATTAAGTCAACTCTTTAAAATTATGTTAAAGCAATTATTGATTGTAGGCACTCTTATAAATATTGGGTTAAAATTATAATAAACAAATAGAAAAAGGCGAAAATACTACCTTAAATAGGGGGTAGGATACAATTGAAAAAAATATATTAAGCTAGTGAACATTAAACTTCCTATTGCCTATACCATAGAGAAGTGGAGAGGCATATCGGTGTATATTTTCTGGTGGTAGATGTGTGTGGTTTCCGGTGATGTCGAGTACTATACTTTCGCTATCGTCTGTGTTTAAAGCCACATTTACCCTATACAACTTGCTTTCCACATTTTTGTTAGTAAAACATGTTTAGTGAAAATTGTATTTTTAAAACTCGATTTTGGGTTTAAAAATGTTGTACAACAAAAGTTTACAAAACACAACTTTCCTTTAATCTTTCCGTCAGGCTTGGGAAACCTGCAGCCTGTTGTAAAACACGATTTTTGGTTTTAAAATTCGCTTGTTTTACAACTTTGCACAACATTTTTCAAGACATTCTTAAACATATTCAAAACAATAATTACTATAATTGGTTGTACAAGTTCATACAACAAGTTGCATTGTGTAAACGAGGCTTAACATTGCGGTACACTACAACGCCACTTGACTTCCGAACTTGCTTTCCTAAAGAGCATGAAACATGAAACCTTCATACACTATATTGGCTATCCCAGTTGACTAGAATTTTCTCCATGCTGTTCACACCAGATCAACCCCGAGACTGAAGCTATTGAACCAGAATTAGGGGAAGGTGATTTTACATACTGCATTCTTAACTTACTGTGGTACCTCACAAACCATTCTCACGAACCTCCATTCGTTTCCGAGCCTATTTTCCCATAGTGCAGGTAGGCGTTTCAATGCCCACAGGCTTTCTTATTACAACAATTATTTCATCTATTAAATCTTATTACAGTAAGATATTGTTATTGTTGGGATAAATTATAGTTTCGCATGTACTATAAATTCAAATACTCCAACATTATGTTATATTTCTTTATTTTGTTAAGTTTTATTATTTATTTAATGTTATTAGGGTTATTATATGGTAATATTATTTATTTAGTGTTTAGTTTATTTATTAATATTGTAATAAAATGCCTCTTTGGGCTGATGTGGGGTATTGATTATATTAGTTGTAACCACTGTGCTCAGTTGGGTGGCACGCCAAAAGTGACAACTGTGCTTATTTGGGGTGGACCCTTCGAGGGTCTTAAAACTAACCCTCATCAAAAATCTGACCGCTATGCTCAGTTGGGGTATCCTCATTCCGGGGATTCCAACATGAACGTCCAACTCCCTTACTCTATGTGTCCGGTGACACCTTGGAAATTTTCTTTTAGTAATTTCATACCAGGTTTGACGTAAAATTGTAATGTAATTACTCAAATAAGCTAAAACTAACATAAATTTCTTTTAAGTAAAATAGTTTTCTTTTGTTAATTTAACGTTGTATACGGGCCGCAGTATTTATAGCTCGTAGCTGACATGCAGATATTGAACTGATATTGATATTGAACTGATATTGATATTGAACTGATATTGATATTGGACGGATATTGATCAATCGCTGTGTAATTGTTACCGAAAAATCCGCAAGCAGCGATCTGTTACTAAGTAAAAACCTCCATCCTGTCTACTAATAAACTCGGATTACTTATGTTTTGGATTTGAATATGATATTCAGACAGGCCTAGGCCTAATACTATTGCCACAAACTTTCACACACTGAAAGGAATCTGTTTTAAGTTACAAACAAAAAAATTATAAACTTAATATATTTTTGTTTTTATTACATAGGAACTCGACAATAATTTTGTACTTATCGAGGCTATAAAAATAAAAAAGTTATTAATGAATTAAGATAGTAAAATATCTTTCAGAAACGATGCGGCGTAACAATCAAAATCAACCATATGGGCCCTAGCACAAAATGTCATTTTTCTATTTAATTGCTCAAGTACTGAAAGACCATATAGTAGAGAGTAGGTGGCGCAATTGGTAGCGCGTGCTCAGCCTTGGAACTAAGGCGGCTATGTCGAAGATTCGAGATTCGAGATTGCCACATACAAAGTAATATCGAAGTAATCGTGATTGGTAACAAATATCGGGGATAGATTATAAATTGATAAAATAATATTTTTAAGGAATCCTCACACTATTTCTCATTTTTACTTCCTCCCCCCATAGTACCTCACTCCCCCTCATTTTTACTTTTTCTATTCATAGTATATGGAGAAAGAATTGTTTTCGACAACATTTTAAAATTTGAGTTGTTCCTGGATATATTCGTTTTAGTGCTCCCTGAATCCAAAAAAGTGGTTTTCGGCGTGGTGTCTGTGTTAGTGTGTGTGTGTGTGTGTGTGTGTGTGTGTGTGTGTGTGTGTGTGTGTGTGTGTGTGTGTGTGTGTGTGTGTGTGTGTGTTTGTGTGTGTGTGCGCGCTTGGATGGATGATTGTGTATGTGTGTGGATGTAAACAAAGCTAGAGACGACACCGGTGGTCAGATTTTCATTAAATTTTGCTTGTAGGTATAAATTCATGGTATATCCAGGTATTTTTCTTTGATTATTTTTATTTTAAAGGGTATTTACCCCATGAAAACCCATAACAAATGACAAAAATCCAAATTCTCAAAAACGGCTCTAACGATTTTAATAAACATTTCATGGTTTTTAGTGCTTAAGATGAAAAACAAAATGGCACCACCCGCATGTCTGCAAAAATTCAGGTTCAGAAATTGTGGGGGTTTAAGTGTTGAAAATTTCATATTTTCAAATTTCACAAAAACTATAACTTCTAAAGAAAATATACTTGCAATATTAAATTTGACTTGAAAAACTAAATAATTCAGTATTTGAATCATTAGTTTACGTTTACTGGTTGCGGAGATAATTTATGTTTTAGTTCGGCGGTGAACGCAGTACGTTGTCCAATGTTTTTCTTATGACAAATATATAACAACCGATATCTCCGATATTTATGAGCCTATTTTGATAAAATTTGGTATGTAATTGTGTGATAATGAATTGCTAATTTGTTTTATTTCACTACAAAAATTTTCTGGTTTTAGATAACTTTAAGGGAGAAAGTATGTGTCAGTTCACTGACATCAGTTTATCAGTAGCTCAAATTCGCACAATGCCTACAAAGTGCCCCACAAGTTTGAAAAATCTTCCCAACATAGGAGATTTCCCTTGAGATCAAAAACCAGGAAATGAAGTTTCTTTTCATCTGCAAAAATTGCACTTTTACTTTAACTTATATAACTTTTCATACCGCTCAAATGAGGCACCAACCTAAAGTGTTATTAACAGTGTTCTCACACTGCAAGATAAGCTGCTGTTTTTGTTTCTGTAAACGTCTGCAAATTGGTCCTTCCACCTCGAAGCAGTGCACTGAAAGTTAAGCTGAATGTTAATCGTTCACCAACCTTAAACTGCTCTCGATTCCTTCATTGTACGTGCTAAACGCATTGTTCTGTATATTAAGTCATGATTATAAATAAAAGAAATGTACATATAGTAAATTACGTTCTATTAACAAACGCAATAGAGTTAAATAAATGTAGAGAAAGATTAGTCTTACCACAGTTATACTAATAATTTTCTTATTGTAACATTTTAACGACTGAAATTACTTAAATATAACAAAAAACGCATATTGCATCAAATATATTTTCCTGTAAAACATTAATCAACTTAAAAACAACCAATCTTCCTGCTTTTGATAAAAAATGAACCTTCTACCTAGTGCTAGAAGGAGTGCATTTTTTCAAAGATAAAAGCACCAGGACTAATGTTCTGTTATTTCTAAGCGTCAATTAAATTAATGTTAATTAGTTTTATTAAAATACCGGTTTCATTGTTCAACCTTTATGAAATATCTATAATTATTATCCATTTTGTAAATATATAAAACTTTGAATGCTAGATAAATTATAAAATACAATTTGTGTCAATTAAAATATTTAATATGAACTTATTCATAAACTAATTTAAGTGAAAAATTAATTATCAGCTCAAAATAACAAAATAAACATTTACGAAAAATATCATACCTTACAGGCTTACATTACATATTTATTGTTAAATGCAAAGGCAATAATTAATACATTCCGCGTGGCTGCAATTTGTATCATTTTAAGCCATATCTATCTGGCTTTTATCAAACCGTAACATCTAACTTTGAGTTTATATATTAATAAAGTAAAAAATACAAACATAAAAGACAAAAATAAAAGTAGTAAATAAGTTAATTTCTTGCATACAGAAAAATTAGGTCGGTTGATAAATGATTAGTATGGTTACAATAATAACAATATATAAATCCAAAATCCATACATGTCTACTACATAATTAATTCTGATATGTATTTGTATTGAGTATATATACATGTTGATATTTACATTTTCATAAGTGGAAATTGTTCACAGCACATGAAAATCGCACATTTCTGGAAATATCTCTTAGAGGAGTAAAAATCTTCTATCGCTGTAACTTCAACACATTCCATATTATTCAAACTCTTTATTGTTTTCATTTTATTAATAGATTTCATTTCTCATTCTCAAATAAGTTTATTACCAACGTTTCTAGCTTAAAAAATGTATTGCTTTTAACTTTTTTCATTCGCGCAATTTTTCACACACTACGTAAAATACGTATTAATTAACATGCCATAAACAACGCACATATATTTACATTTTAAGCACAATTACACTAGCATATATGTTTTACAGCAATAAAACCTTCATGATTAACAATTAAATCTCAAGATAAAGGCGTTTGGGCGAGATTTTTGTGCAATACATCTTCAAATTAAGAGCCACAATTTTCTCACCTGCAGCCCGAGAGGTGATTATCCCAGCGGCTTAACGTTCTCCACCCCGGTCACGCTCTTCAATAACTTTCCAACTGATTGGATGATTAAGTTTCTTCTTCCCATTTCATTTTTGATATGCAACTGAAATGTACAGGGAGTCCGGATATTATGGTAAAATATTTCAGTATAGGATTCTAGAGGTAGAAATTAAATAAGAAAAAAGTTTATATAAACATAGGTCCCAAAGTACTTCGTTTTTCATATGTGCGTCTGTTAATGATTATTACATATTTAATCATATCTCACGAACCTCTTAACACGTACACTTCAAACTAAGTCTATAGATGACCAATATTGAAAACTATTTTTGCAAGAAATATCAAATTTCTAACAAAAGGCAGATATATGGATGTATTTTACTTTGATTTTTGTTTATGTACCATTTAAAAATGGCGAGTATTTTTATTTTTCAAAGCTAAATATCTTTAAAACCATAAATCTTAGAAAACATTCACTAGTTACAAAAACGTTCTAAAAATTAATTCAATTAACGCTGATATTAAGATTACAATGATCAGACAACTAATAACGGGGAAATTCGTGATTCTCTTTATAAAAACATGGTTCTTTAGAACATATTGTCTAAAATTTTCATGTTTTTATTCGAAAAATTAAAAATGTATCCATTATTAGCTGTCCAATAATTATAATCCTATTATCGGCGTTGATTGGATTATATTTTGCAACTTTTTTGTTGAGTGAATAACTTTAGTAAAATGTATGGATTTTAAGATATTCAGCTTTGAAAACAAAAAACAGGCACCATTTTAAAATAGTAAAAAGTAGAAATTTGAAACTTCTTACAAAAATAGTTCTCAATAGTGGTCATCCATATTCCAAGGTTGAAGTTTATACGTTAAGAGGTTCCTGAGAAATGACCACAATGTAAAGGTTCCTCAGATATGACTTGAGATATGTAAAAATCACAAACAGACACACAGACCGAAAACGAAGCACTTAAGGACCTATGTCTGTTAAAATTTGTTTTCTTATTTTTATCTCTACTATCATATATTAAAATATTTTACCATAACAGGTTACGTACCTCGACGCCCGCAATTCCTTGGTCTACCAATGTTGACTATATTTTCGACTACTAAGTAGTCATTATCAAAACTGAACGTTAAATTTCATTCATTGAAATTCTGTCATCTTTAAAAACACTAAACACATTTAAAACTTTTTACAACACAAAACACTGAAGACATGACATTTAACCTAGCTTGCCGGCCGGCGCACGTCACTATGAGTATATAAAATAAAATTAAAATTCACTATGAGTGACGTACGCCGGCCAGAAAGATGTGTTAAATGTCATGTCTTCAGTGTTTTGTGTTGTAAAACGTTTTAAATGTGTTTAGTGTTTTAAAGATGACAGAATTTCAATGAATTAAATTTAAGTTCAGTTTTGATGTTGACTACTTAGTAGTCGAAACTGTAGTCAACATTAGTAGACCGAGGAATTGCGGACTTCAAGTTACGGAACCTGTTACAATTGATTACCAATTCCGGAAGGCTTCAACATAAATACAATATTTTACCATAATTTTTGAACACCCTGTATACATTTTAGAACAAATGCCAAATTGTGTAAGAAAAAAGTTTATTTCTGAGCAGAAGGAAACTTTTTACTGACATGTGAACATTTGCTTATTTGATCAGAATATTGATTGATAAGCTTCATCCTTGTTCTTATACCACATAACGCCAAGTCCTAGACGTGTGTGTTTAGCTTCTTGGTAGAATTGTAGTCAATTTGTGTGTTCTAGTCATTTATTTTATTAAGATTTATTATTTCGTATTTGCATAAAAAATCCGTTCCCTTGCGCTAGTTGGAACGATATGTTTGGTTATGGCAATAACGGAATAAACCGGTTAGGTATTTAATTGCCTATATGGTTTTTTTGGCACGAGTAGGCACGTTTATGTAAGAAAAAAACTAATATTTTCATACAAATTTGAAAAATTCCAGCGTATGTTATATGCTGTACCAAGTAAATAAAAAAATTAACATCGATGTAAGGCAACAACAAGAAGAGAGAGTAAAAGCAGTAAATACATTTTAAGCGTAACAATACAAAGGTTCTATTTAATTTACTTTGATTATAATCTCCTAAAGTGAGTAGCATAAAATGTATTTATTCGTTGAAAATAATGTCTTTATTGTGCCATTTAATAATAAATTTGCAGCCTTCGACTTCGGAAAATTATCGTTAGAAATCTCTTCGATAGTTTTGGTGTAAAAAGTTTAGATAACCACACGGGTGAGTTATATCTCGCATTTCATGATTCAATTGCGATTTTATGACGCCATCAGAAAAAAACCAAGTTTAGGGCGCCCATTTTGGCATTTCCGGCCTGTTAAACGTATAAAAAGTTTGAAGTTTAAAACTAAAATGTTATTTCTTTAATTTTTTACATTTATCATGTTGATGTAACAGAATAATTGATCAGATTAACGAAAAAAATTATTATTATACTTTTTTGACATCTACAAATATATCAGTGTGTAACGAAAAATAAGAAAATCTCATGTTTTCATTGAATTAGTAGATGTATATAAAAAATGAGACACCAAATAGTATCGTGACACGAAGAAATCTTTACTTTAACCTGCTCTAGTTTTAATAAGTGAGCCAAAATTCCATTATTTATTATGTGAGCTAAAATTCCATTATTCCAAAATTTCATTATTACATTGAATTATTCATTATTCATTTCTATCGAATAATGGAATATTGTTAATATATCGAATATTGTATCTTTCCATATCATACCTCAATCTGACAATACAAGGCATTGTCAATCTACAAACTATTGATAGCCTCATGTCACTACCATGCTGTACGGTTTCGTGGTTGTACCACTCCTTGATATTTTCAATTACAGTATTTAGTTCAGTTACATATCTAAATGTACGTAAAGAATCAATGTACTATGGTAAAAATACACAAACATAAATTATGCAGTAGCCTGATTATCTTATCAGATAAGTCGTTGAAAAAAAATTATGTACAAATTTATATTTGATTAGTGTTACCTTAATCAAGATACAGAAATATTCCAAGCTAAGGAGTCGGGTTTTGAAACAAAAACTATTTGACTAACTACACTATTCTATATACGTTTTGATAGATATCCCAAAGAAAATCAAAATCAAAATATCCACGCAATGACAACATTTATAAAGTCGAGTATTTCAAAGAAAAAGTTATTGAATTAAAAAATATTCCTTTTCAATATTTGAAAGTATCCTATTTAATTCCAGTAGTAAAAAATAAAAGCAAATATAAGAATATATTTTTATAGTTTCCATATATTTTTGAATACCATATTAACTACTACTATATTATTTTTACTTATTACTGTGTTTTTATGACTACTAAATATATGAAAATATTATACTCTATGTAAAAATTAAAAAGTGCTATTGACATATATGCTAAAAATTAAATAATTTACATTTCGATTTGACCTTTTCAATAACGAATCGTTTACAATAAAAAATCTGTACTCATACCACTTTAGAATCTGTAATTCCTAAATTAATTTCCGGATTATTTTAAAAGCGAAACATATAGCATATAGTTTCAGCTTAAAAGCATAAGATAAATTTAACAGGAAACACGAAGAAACAATTTTTTAGTTTAGCTCTACAAGAGAAGAGGTAAAGTATAGTTCTTAGTTCTAGTGTCTCCGTCTCCCATGCCGGATCTATTAATAATGTATTTGTTCATTTTGCTAAAAGCTCCTTGTTCCCAAAGAGCTAAAATGCAGTTCTATATTGGTGATAGTGGAATGAATTTATAATTTCTAAAAGTAGGGAAGGACAGTATTATTAAGTTTTTTCAAAGTTTCTTCTACAAAGTATGTTTGTTAATATATCACTTTTCAGCTGTTAGTTTTGTTATAAACGAATGTTTACGTAAAATGTAAAACCCCTAAGCAGTCCAGGTGGTCAGTATAGTTATCTAATGACCATGTAATACTTTGTGAATGCATTTTTAGTTTTGATTATATTGTACAAAGAGACCTTCGGAAATGTTTAAATTCAAACTTAAAGCTATATTTTTTCACTTATCAGTAACATAAGGATAGCGAAAATAATTAAAAACTCTAAAAATGCTTATACATAACAGTAAAAATATCCGTTGCTAATTTTATATTTCTAGTAAAATAGTAGAAAATATTGATGTTGTTAAATGTTGATAAGGGGGTTTTAGGGTGTGAATTAGTAAAGCCACCACCGAGGTTTACTACCTTGACGCTAATGCTTCTAAATTACCTTCTGGCCTTCCGAGTTACCTCATCCCTATGGAATTTTGAGTTTCATCCCTAGGCAAATGTGATTTATAATTAAATGTAAATAAAATTAAAATAAAATTTCCAAATAAATAATCCAAGGTAAAAAAAAATTGTTCAAACAATACTCGATTTCAAATGTACCTTACTTTCGCTTCAACTGAAACGACTTAAAAGTTTAATTTTGCCAAATAATATATTTTTGCACACAAACGAAATCCAAGACAGATAGCTTTTCTCTCTTCTCGTTAAGTATGTTGTTGGCTGTTTTACAGGAGATCAATAACAAATTAAGCCAAAAAATGAAAATTTATTGTTAAGTATTTCTATTTTCCCTAATTTATATGCATTTAAAAATATATAAATATTTTGAAGTTCAAAAACATTGATATTAATCTCATTGTTTGAAATTCATTTTTGATGATGGTGATTTTATATTTTGATTAGGATTTTTGCGGACATTTGCCATCACTGATTGGTAAAAAATAAGTTTCACGACGTTTCGGGATCTGGAATCTGATCCCGTCTTCAGGTGGAACAAAACCTAGAACATAACAAGATTAGTAATAGTTAATTAAGAAGATAAAGATTAGTTAATTGATATTAATATATTTGTAAATTTAATCTATTGTATGGGAGATCGAAATCGATCGCCATTTTCCATCCTTAATGGATTTTTACCGTCTTGTATATGAGTTCAGTATAAGTGTAAATACATTTTAAGGGTTGTAAGAGGTCTTTTGTTAATATCCAGTTCATAGAATAACACGTATCATGTTAATCAAGAAGTTATTTATTTTGTTGCACTCATTTTTCATCCTTCTGTTAAATGTTAAAAAAATAGTTATTAATTTTCCTTCAAACCAAATAAATTGTAAAATTTGCCTCTTATAATTGAACCTCAGTTTGTTAATAGGTTACCAGTCAATATTCAGGTAGGATTTGGAAATATTTTCAAACCAAAAGCCTAGTGCCGTTATGTACAGCTAACAACTTAAGCTTTTAATACAAATATTTAATGGTAAATTCAGAAAGTTAGTTGGTATTATACTTTAATTAGAATGCACAGTTATTTACTGGTAAAAATATTTTCTCACAACCCATTGTGAACAATTATTATAATATACTATTATCATTATCTATAATTTTAACTTAAATCCAAAAGCTAATCGAAGCATATTATCTTAAAGTCGCTTTTAATTAATAGCTTAATCTTTTACTCCTATCATCCCATTATTAATTTCATAATTTTGGTTCTTGAAATTTACATAAAAAAATTTTATAATCTTGTCGAATAAAAAGTTATTGGTGATAATTTTTTCATTTCTCAATTCTTTCTCTCTCACATTTCTCTTCTTAACTTTTTTCACAGAGACTTTTACGCAATCATCCGTGAGTTAATCTAACAATAACAATCCAATGTATAGGAAAATCATAATCCTTGCAAACCTTGAGTCTTTTAGTTGTATTTAAAAGAGACTTTGCGTATGTTTCAAAGAAGAGTGTAGGCTTCCACGGCCTATAAATTGACAGTAAAAAATTCGCGGGAAAGCCAACCACTCCCGCCCCCACCCCCTCGCGTCCATTGTCATCTCCAGAAAGGAATTCATCCCAGTCGCGCCTCGAATACTCTAGAAATAGAGTAAACATCGCCGAGGCGGGCCTATAAAACCTGAGGCCGCGGACTGCTCCAACAGTAATAAAGTAGTTGTGTTGTGCGCGACTACGCTTTCGCCCTGAAGATGGAGTACTGTAATGTCTCCGAAACGTCGGCGGAAATGTTCAACAATACGACGCGGTCTAACCCAGAAGACAAGAATTTATCATCTTTTGATTATGTTGTCGAATAAAACAACAGATTGGATACGTTTTGAGGGTAAAAAGTAAGACATTTAAACAAATGAATCTCTTAAATGTTGTTAGAAAAAGTGTGAACCTTTCCTATGTTATTTTTATCAGGAAAAAATAAAGAATTTAATTACTGAATGTATTGAGGTAAGCAATGGTGTTTTGTAGAAAATTATGTTTTTACACTTGTGCTTTATTAGGTGAAGACCTATTACAAACATCCCATACGACACAAAAAACAATTATAAAAATACTCAAGATAAATCAAATATTTTGTTATGGGGATGCGAAGAGTTAACTTATGTCCTGACTCTTGCTATGCAATATTACAGTCCTTATAGACAGATGTTGTTCCTAGTTTACGTCCTTTTTATAAATCGTAACTGTGCTCTGCAAAATTGTATTTCATACCTCTGTTAGCTTGTACGTTTTTCTTACAAAGTGCGGAGTTGGTATTTGAAAGGACTTCCCATGAAGACCATTAAGTGTACTGTGTGAATTTGTAGATGAATTATCAAGGTTTCGGAATTTAGCAGGTACCTAAATATTCGTACTAAATTGTGCATCGATGACTAAAACTTGCTCTTAGTATCTACACAAGACCAGATTAAAGAAGTAGCTTCAGCTTTGTTCTTTCGGAGGACTCCTTACTCATGATCAACATTTTATCTAGATGTTTCACATTTATGTTTATGCATTAGGGATTTTCAAGAAAGAAAGAAAAATACACAAAGGTTAGTTAGAAACAAAACTAACCATGGTGTTCCACTTTCACTAGATATTGCAGGAATTGCTTCCACGAAGTTAGCTTTCCAAGATGAAATTGTAAAAGACTGAGGGAACAACGACGAGTAAACAGAGTCATTCTCATAAGCTAGGGGATAAAAGAAAATACTGTCACTTTGCTTTTGTATTTTTAAAGGATACTTTCAAGGAAAAACCTATGTGTAAATAAAGGTTAATACGCAAATTTGTTAAAGAAAGAATTGTTTCACATTTTTACTTTAACATTGGTTAACGTAGAAAGTTTCAAAATAATACTTATGTTTAAATAATATGTTTAATTAAACATGTTATTTGAATATTTAATTAACGTAATCGTTGTATTTAATTGTTAAAGCACCAAAATAAAGTTAAGATTAACTTTGCACCCAGCTTGCTTTGGTAAGATATGAAAATTTCTTGTCAATATATATATATATATTTTCATCATTTATTTAGATCACTTCATATTTCCCATTAATTAAACATTGAATAGCTTTAATTGCTTTCATCACTTACCCAATAAAAACTTATTCATGGTTTTAGTGGTAAGTATCATGTGTAGCCTAAATAATTTAGATACAATTAAAAAAGCTATTTAGTATTTTTCTTTGGTCGTAAAAACGTTAGTCACTCATTTCATTGGTATTAAAAATATTTTATAACAAACTGTTACAAGAATATCCTCACATGTAACTAAATATTTCAGACCAAAATAAATATTTTTTAAATTTTTCTATCAAAACATATTCGATTAGTTTGATTTTATTATGATTTATTCTCCAGGAAGAAACGTAGACAGGAGATATAAAAGAGAAACATATCGGTTTTGAAATAGTAATGGGGCCTTGTGTACTAATGTAAATATTGTTCGTAATGTTGATAATATTCCTAAAAAATATTTCCCTATATAAAACTTTTTGTTATAGGTAATAATTGTGAATTATATTGGATTGGTTTGTAGCAACCGTTCACTTTACAAACTTTTTGATTAAATACACCCCTCTAAAAAAAACCTAAACCATGAGGATCAAATGTCATTCTTTATACAACAAAAGTTTTGGTCTGCAGTCTCTGGTAAAAAAAAGATTTTCTAAGGCAATGATTTAGTAGAGAGTTCAGTGTACAGGGAAGGGTCAGTGTCAAACACAAGGGTAATCAGTATTAAATTCAGCGGTTATGGGATTTTGAAACGATACCAAGCAACAATCATAAAAATTCTGTTAAAGGTTTTTAGCAACAATTAGTAAACAAGTGAATAATTAAAAACATAATTTAATGGAGTGATTTTATTTAAAACTTAATACCGATATTTCTCACAGGTAAAAACATTGACAAACGTTAAAATCTTGTGTTGTCAAGTAAGTGAGCCAATTTGAAAGAAATCTTACGAACACAACTATTCATTTTATTTTTGGTTTTAAATGTATGGCCGTATTTTAAATACTTTTCACAGACCAAATAACAGCTGCTGAAAATGGTTATAATTGTGACCCTAAAATGCTGAAAAAAATAAATCTGTCAACTCGAATAATAATTACTTCTGTACAGCTGAAATGTTGATAGAAATCATCTGGACATCATTTTTGGCCAGGATCGGTGACGTCATTTCCGGGGCTGATACATCAGCCCTCAGCTACTGGCGCCAGAAAATGTCTAGTCACTTTTTTTCCAAAACCGTTATGGCACTCTGATCACCCTATAATACTTCTAAACCAGTTTAAATTTGTAAATATTCAATGATCATATCATTATTTATCTAAACAAAATAGTTAGTAAAATTATTATTCGCCATGACATTACACGCCGGGGGCCAGTGAGGGGGAGTGACGTCAGTATCGTCATCGTCCGAACTCGACTCTGACCAATCTTCATTGTTCGAGAAAACTTTTTCAATAATAAGTTCATTGTCAATTTACTCCTCCATTGCACTTTGTTTATATCCACAATCCCACTACACACAGTACACAACACCACTGTCAATCAACAAACGTTGACAGTGAACAAAATGGCCGACCCGGAAACGGAGCATGCTGAAATGTAATACAAAACTTGCACCACACGCGGCAATCGGACGAAACGTTCCCCGTCTAATGCTAATCTCAGACTGAGGCAATGTTGTAGGGCGGGGCCTAGTACTGATATATCAGCCCGCTGCTTGGCGTGCCAGTCGTGTGGTACTGATATATCAGCCCTCAGCACCGAACGTGTTAAGATTATGGAAGCGACATTATAAAATACACAGAAGTAATATACAAATTTACGGCTATCTGGCTAGGAAAACTAGCCATAATTCTAAAATAAGTTATTCATGCAAATTTTAAAAAAATAGAGTCACATATAAATGATCTGCATTACTAGTTATTCTATTTTAATTGGAATTCCGTTTCACTCACGATTTTTTTTTCTGTATAGCCGTGTAGTTAATTGTAGTTATTACAGGTGTTATAATTTAATGAGGTCTATAGCTATTTCAAAAGCTATGACATTTTAAAATGGATCTTAAATTGCCTTTTAAGCTCAATTTCGAAAATATTGTCAATACAATATCAATATTTTACTGTAAAACGTAATGAGAAATATGAAAATTTATTTAAAGTAACACCTTCTTTGAAATTTGATTTGATTATTGCAATAAAGTCATTGGCGTTGAAAAAGACATATTTATGCTATTTACGAGAATATAGCTATACGGTTTTAGCTGCAGTGGAATTGCAATATTGTTCTGCGTTAGAAGTTAACATCAAAGTTAAGCCGGGAGCTGTACAAAACTCATTCATGATAATCTGGCTTTGTACGTTGACGAAGTGGGCATGAATTTTTCACGATTATATTTTTCCTTTTTTATTTTGATAAATTATTACTGCTAAAATCAAAAGTATCGTAAGAGAATGATTACTTTATTATTTAATGGGTCAGCTATACAGTGTGTAAAAAAGTCCGTTCCCGCCTCTTTAATCTTTTTGTTTGTCAAGACAAACAATTAACCCTTTGGGAATGATAGTAACTCAAACCAAATTATTTTTTAACGTTATCAAACATTTTGAGCGTCCCCCGAAAAAGGGGGATTTTGCAACTCAAAATGTTCAAATGCAAACCCATTTTGAGTGACCCCTGCTGACAAGCTTCCAATTTTGATAGAAACACCTTAGCGACATCCAACTTCCACAATTCGCCTATTTTTTAAAGCTCTTTAAAATGAGGGGTCACTCAAAAGGGATTTGCATTTGAAAAGTTTGAGTTGCCCCCAAAATCCCCCATTTTTGGGTGACACTCAAAACTTTTGATAACGTCAAGGAATAATTTGGGTTGAGCTAGTATTATTCCCAAAAGGTTAATTGTTTGTCTTAACAAACAAAACAAAAATAAAGAGGGGGAACGGACTTTTTTACACTCTGTATAGTTATATGTTAAAGTAACTGTACTTTTTAAGACAGTAAATGTTCAATTCTAAGAAAAAATGGTTACGTGTATTATTTATATATTTGTTCAAAGTAAATAATACAAAAAATAGTACCCCATTCTGGAATGCTAGTTTTAAATTGGCTACTTTTAGAGACATATTATTATTAATATTATTATTATTAATACTTGGATAGTATTATTAATACTATCCCCTTCCAGGAATACTTGGAAAGGGAAAAGTACACAACGAAAAGCCGAATGGGAATGTTTTAAATGCAGAGGCCCAAGAGGCAGATTACTTAGCAATACGGAAGAACCGACAGATCCCACGTATTGAAGAAACTTTTGGAAACAATGTTCAATAAACACGAGAAGTCAATCATTGATCTGATTGAAAATCTTACATCTATAGTTACAGAAGTCCAAAAAAAGTATGAGCCATAGCGGAAGAAGTGAAGAAAGTAACGCAGAAGACGACCGAACTTCGAAAGGATGTTAATGAATTGAGGGTGGCATTAGAATGTGAGCGACAATACGGTGGGAGCAAAAACTTTATAATCACCAGCATCCCTGCGGCCCAAGGGGAAGATGTCAGCGGGAAGGTTGTCCAACTTTTGGCTAAAATGAACATTACAGTTAAGAAGGATGAGTTCACCGCCCATCGTTTACCAGCCAAGAATAATCAGACTCCGCCCATCATCGTCCAATGCTGTACCACGTCTACCAGAGATAACATAGTCCACAAGGCGAGGAAATTTAAACCTAAGTTGTCTTTGATTTGTAATAATCAGCCAGAGAGGGATATATATTTCTATGACAACCTAACTCCTTATTTTGCTAATTTGATGATAAAAGCCAAAGAAATTAAAAGAGCAGAGGGTTGTAGGTTTTTGTGGCTCAACGGTAGTAAGATAATGATAAAAAACATGACTCCATAAGAACAATCCAGATTGTCAAAGAACAGGATTTAGAAAATATTAAGTAGGTAGGCCTAAAAGGGATCTTGCTCTGTAGATAAAATTAACATCTACACACAAACCATTGACATTGATAAAGTTAAAGATTTGTTTTTCACTAAATACAATTTTTCGTTTAACGAAATAATAAATAAATAAAACTAAAGTTTTTAATCTAAATGAGAATAGATTGTTTTCTGAAGGGCATTGTCGTTCATTTTCAGATGTAAATAGGGGAACACATTTTCTGAGTAACAGTAAGATAAATAAGGATTTAGTAGTATTATGTACAAACGTAAGAAGTTTAAAAAGGATTGGGATACCCTGTTAGCAGTCTTAAATAAGTCTATATGTTATATTGATTTAATTATTTTTGATGAAATTAGCGTCAAAGCTGAGGAGGCGATTTTGTATGGAATTCCAGGTCACAATAGTTATATAAAATGTAGGTATTCTGGTGAAGGAGGAGGCATTATCTGTTTTAGCAAAAATAATTTAAGGGTTGAAGAATTGAAAGTTAATTTTGAATCAGCAGAATTTTGAATCAGCAGAATTATTATTATTAAGAGTTTGGATTAAAGACGAATCAGTTATTATTTTAGTATTTTATAGACCTCTGAATTTAAATGTTAATGCTTTCATAAACGATCTCGAGAGTTTATTTCCTTCAGAAATAATAAGAAATGAAAAAAAAACGTTGTTATGGCAGGAGATATAAATTTGTGTTACATCACAAAAATGTGTAGTTCAGATAAATATTTGGATCTGTTGTACTCTCATGGAATAATGAATACTATTGATAAACCAACTAGAGTTGAATTTTATAATAATAATTTAGTAGCAACATGCTTAGATCATGTCAATATAAAGTCATATTTAGGTCAATATAAGTCATTTGTAATTGAAGATAAAATAGCAGATCACTATTGGGTAGGTGTAGCTTTAGATTTTAAAAATGGTGTAAAAGCAGACAATGTGTCAGATTTTAAGGAAATAATTAGTAACAGATTAGTTAACATAGCATTGGAGAGAGAGAATTGGTGGCCTATTTTGGATCTTAGAGACCCTGTTGATATATATGATGAAATAGTATTTAAGTTTAATAGAATATATGATGAGAGTAGAATAACAATTAAGGTTAATTCAAAGAGGTTGGAAAATCCATGGTTTAATTATGAAATACAGCAGATGATAAATAATAATAATAATGGTTGCAGATAATACAAATACAGCAGATATTAAAAATAGGCTGTGGTGTCTGCTAAAAAGGGACAAATATAATATTATCCAAAGAAATGAATTTAGGAGGGCTAGAAACGATCTCACAGACAAAATTAGAAGGAAAAATAATTATTTTCTCTAGAGAATTAAAAGAAAATTTTAAAAATAGCAGAAAATTTTCGGATATTATAAATCAGTTTATTAATAAAAAACGAAGACAAACTATCATTGAAAATCTCAAGGGAAATTTTAAAATTGAAGAGCATAATGAATTAGTTGATTTAGCTAATCAATTTAAGGATGATTTTAAAAACACTGTAGAAACTATAAAAGTTGAAATGCAAGGACAGAATTTTAATATAAGTAATAGTCTTAAGGAAGGAATGCATGAAGTAGGAAATAAGCTAGGCATGAATTTTAGGTCGAGGAATGATGGCCTATATTATTTAGCAGTAAGCAAACTAAATGGTAAATCTAGTGCAGGACCTGATAATATAAGGCTACAAGACATAAAAAATCATGAGTTTAGATTAAAGCGTGTAATCATGCATTTGATGCATATATTTAAAAATGGAATGGTTCCTCAGAAGATGAAAATTACTTACCTTAGGCCTATTTTTAATAAAGGTAATAAGCAGGACCTCAGCTGCTATAGGCCGGTGGGTTCGGTGTCAGCTATAATGAAGGTTTTAGTACATTATGTTTGTATGCAGGTACAAAATTATTTGAATGAGAATGAAATAATTAGTAAAACACAATTTGGATTCATGCTGAAAACATAAAAAATAGACCTGTTGGAAACCTTAGTAAACAATGTACATATAGTTATGTACAACAGTAATACATTTAATTAAGGGTTAGATACGCCATGGTTAAAGGTGTGGTTTAAATAATTTTAATTTGTTGATTGAGTTAGTCGTTCCTAAAAAAAAAATTTCAACGATGAACTAATAGCCTTTTTTACCTTTATTGTCTGTAAGTCTTGATTTGACTGTTTTATTTACTCTAAAACAAAACAATCATATTGTTTGGTTTTGGAGTAAAAGAATTATTTTTAAGTAAGGTCTTGAAACTGGATTTCCAAATATATTGAACTAATAGTCTTTGAATGATTATTGTCCTGATAACGACAAATAATGGACGGTAACCTGTATTTCAATCTTCATACAAAATAAAAACAACTATTAAATTATGACATTATGAACTATATTACATGTTTGTAAAAAGATTAACATAAAAGGTATGCTAATATTTCAATATGTATACTAAACCTCACTATGTTATTCTCGAGAATCATAATGAGTCATATCCTTGTAGTTTTATTGCACAATAACTTTTATCCATATCGGGACCGTCATGACTTAGTGCAGTAGTGACTATCGCTATATTTATTAGTTCGTTTTGTGTAGATTTATGTCTACTGTGTTTTGTGACTTTCAACTGTTTGATAATAATTATACGGATATAATTTTCCGTAGTAAGAAAGCCTCTTAATTAAAATGCCTTTCTGGCAAAGCATGAAGTAGGATTTTCTCAACATATTGAACTGTTATACATCCAAGCAATGATATCAGTTTTTATTGCACAACAACTCTATAATTTATGTGATATTACATGTTTGTATCATTCATTCTCCTAGTCAGAAAAGGACACGCATTGGTATTAATTTTAATATTGAATTGAGTTTCTGAAAACTTTAGTCATAATGAGGTTGATTCCGATAGTTTGAACAGATGAATACGGGACCACAACTACTATCTGTATCTACAGCACTGAGTATTAATCTAAGTTAAGCAGTTAGGAGTTGTAAATGCAACTTGGCAAATACTAAACAGCAAACTGTATGTGGAATCACTGACTTGCAGTTTTGGTTTAGATGGACTGGGAATTCAACATAGTTATTTAGAGTTCAACATCACAATTTATATGTGCTGACTTAATCGTATTATTAACAGGTTATATAATCATAAAACACATTCTGTGGTTTGCTTATTTCGTATAAGAAATTCTTAAACGAATTCTATTATTTAATGTCTTAAAGTACCGTACTAAAAACAATCAAATAAAATAAACATTTTCACAGAATTTGATTCAGCGAACTAAACTGTATAATGCAAAAACAGGAGCTGTTTCTTTTAAAAAGTATAATTAATACCTTGCATATCTTAAGCGCTTGCATATGTCCTCTTACGTTAAAAAGTTTTCAATGAAACCCCCAAAAGTAGGCCATATTTATGAAAATTATATATTATGTGTTTTTGTTACTATTTTTTCTACAAATACATCATCTTCTGGGTCAATAGAATGGTCACAATGTTGTAATTTCATGGGTTGCAATCAAGCTGTTTTATGCAAAAAAATCTCAGTACTTGTATTGTAACTCTATTTTTTAAAGTTATGTTTCGTAAAACTAAAGAATTATTCTCTTTGAAATTACTAAACGTTTTACAATCATATTTCTCACTCGCATTCGCAAACACAAAATAATCTGAACCCAATTATTTCTAATCTGGTTACATACAAGAACATTCGCTGGACTGTCATTTTTGTCATATGTTTAATTTCAGTCCAGCCATTAAATAACATTAAAACCATTTTTTCTGAAGTAAATGGTAAAGTTAGATTGAATAAATCGCCTCACAGTGCAGTAGACTATCTAGAGGCTGAATTATTCATGTTTCCCTTCACTAAAGCTGCCTGAGGGGCTTAAGGTGGCTCAAATACAATAGTGGTTAGTTTATCGAGGAGATTAAAATACAAGTACATAATTTCTTTGATTATATGATTTTTTTTCACATGTTAGGACTACTAATATTATGAATAATAATAAATAAATAACTGAGTATCCTTTCATTTAGCATCGATTTATTCGATCTACTAGTTTCGACACTTAGGTCATTTTCAAGATCTAAAATAAAATAAACTTATCCTATCTAATATTCCAGATTACGATTTGTTGTATGATTTATTTTTCATCAAACACTCCCTACACTGTAAAAACTAATCAAACTGTTGAGTACAATTGCTGTTGACTGTCGGTTTACCCTTTGTACTGTGCCAGTAAGTCATAAGATATATCCTAAAAGTAACATACTGACAATTTTCTCATTCATTTATTTCCAATCCATAGTATTATTGCAATATGTTTAGTTGGTCCTTGGAATTAAACATAAAACCGCCGTTTTTACAGAAACTTGTTTTTAATAATCTATTTCTACAACTTAATTTATTACACAAACAATTCCTGTTTCTCTATTAACATCATAGACATTTTCAACTTAAATTATTAAGACAGTTTCATTTATGGATGAAAAGGGACATGCCATTATCGGCAAATGCAAGTATAAGCTAGTCTCAGTTAATATTAATGTTTACTATATATTTATTTAAAACCAAATTGTAATAAAATCTAAGATGAACATAAACTATTTTTCTTTTACTTGAAGATTGTTATTAGGGAAAATGAATCTTATCAACAACTGTAGTTCGAACTTATTCATAAAAATGTTTAAAACAACATAAGTCATCGCGATATTTCATGATATTAAATTATGAAGCTATTACCTTTTACAATTAACAACTGTTCCTTTAAATTCAACATCTTAGGTAATAAATTTTACAACTACATTTACTTTAGACATTAAGTGAAATTACATAGGACACCAATCGTCCACATCATTCCTTTTTTAAGAACTTTTTACGTTATGAGGTTTTGCATTGATATTTAAAGACAATGATACAATTTCTATTACAACCAAAAGCTCAAGGAAAAGATTAATTGTTTCTACTCACATAGCACGGGAAATTATAATATATCGCTATGATAAAACACGGAAATAGAGAAAAACCACAATCATTTAAATTATTAAATATTAATATTTAGCATGATTATTTATTAATTAATCATTTATTTAAATATTTAAACATTTGTTGCTAAACATGAATCCGTGTTTCAACATTAAGAGCAGTCGTATAACCAGGCCTGCCGTGTAGTATTGTCAGCATTAGTAATGAGACCTGTCGGTGCTCAGCGCAGCAAGCCATAAAAATTACAAGGTAGGAATAATGGGTACGGATGGACGACCGTACGAATTAACAAAGGGTTGTTTCAATAATATGCACGGAGCTGCAACATTAGACATAAGAGATGAAGTAGATTCATTTCGCTTTCATTATTAAATTCTAGGATGGTAAAATTTGTTGTTCAATTTGTATATAAAGACTGGAAAAATATAAATAATTATTAATGATTAGGGGTTTAAATTATAAACAGCGATTTCCCAATATGTTTGCAATAATTTTGGATCAAATTAATATCCAATTTAAACTGTCCAAAGTCAAATTAAATAGAACAAGTAAACCTAAATATTTTAAATTGCCTAATTAGTTTATCTTTATTAACAGTACTCCTAAAGTAATATTTAAAATTACTAAATACTTACTTATATTTAGAATTAATATATTTTAAAATTATTTCATAAAAAAATACTTACTAAATATTTAAAAATGCCTAATTAGTTTATTTTTATTGACAGTACTATCCTAAAGTAATAAAAATCGTATTAGTCAAAATAGTACGGGAAAAACCATGGGTTAGGAAGTTATCTATGTAAACGTTCCTCCTGCTGATTTCACAACTCTGCAAAAGAACGATCAATAGTGAATAGTGATAAATATAATTTAGGATTATCTGACTTTTTGCTCTCAAAAATAACATCACAACAAAGTGTGATCTTTCCCTTACAGCACAAGCATTTTGATTCAGCTGTATCATTTATACACGTTCGGTTTGTAAATTGAGTTTATAAATTCAATTTATAAATAAATATGATTTATAAATTAATATAATTTATATTATTTATAAATTATTTTAATTTATACTATTCATAAAATAATATAATTTATAAATAAATTAGGTTTATAAATTAAGCTAAACATATATTTTTAAACATAAAAAATTGTTTATAGAAAATTAATACCAAGTATTGTTTTATTAACAACAAGTGGTAATAATTTAAAAACAATAAAAGTTTGCCCATTCAACATGGACTATAAGAATGTCCACCGTTCTACGGCAGCCTTCATTGTATTTAGAATTCAGGGTATTCTAAAAGTGTCGAAAAAGGAAAAAAAATTGTTTCTAAAAGTTTCTTTTCAATTTAAATATTAGGACCAAAAAACACAATACGTTATACTGTTCACATCCCCTTTTCTTTCCGAAATTGTATTTTTAGTGGTGGGGGGGGGGGGCGGGTGGGTTTCCCCAAAGTTGATCATACAAACATCCATCAACCGACCAATAATTTTAAAGGTCTTAAAAAAATAAATTAAATTCCGCAATTCAAACGTCAATGACGCCCCTTATCAACAAATTTGTAATATTTGTAATATTTGTATTTGTAATATTTGTCACAGCCAATACAAAATTGTAATTTGTCATAACATTTTGCAAAGTTCACATGATGTGACATGTTATCAAAATGTATATTTCTTCCAAGCTACAATATAACTGTTCAAACAAATTCTCACAGGACTTTTGCTACCCCATTATCATTTAATTAAATTTGACTACACTAACCCAACCCTCTAAATCTAACAATTTGAATGCTTTAAACACTTAACCTTTTCCTTTGCTATCTACTGGTAACATGGCACTGCTGCTAATATAATATCGACGGATTTAATTAACTGTTCTCTCTCTCTCTGACGTTTATTTTCCCACCATTGTAAATCCGAATATGATTGAGATTTTAACTTGTTATGTACCCAATAATTCTGAAAATTACGGTGATATGAGACGTAATTTTAAAATATCTCTTTTACTCTCGATACAGCTACGACCGGTGACGTTTCATAAAAAATTGCTTTTCCTTCAAAAAATTAAAAAACATAAAAAGTTCAAAGATTATTTAATAATAAAATTTTAAAATTTTGGCTTAGACTCTATCTTAATATAAAAAAGTATGTAGTAGGGGGGATGCCACCGGTAAAGACCACCTGTTCAAATAATAAGGTAATAAGGTAACCTCTTGTAATAGGATTTGAAGAATGTTGAGGAAGATTCCGTGCGCCGAGCATACAAACTTCAACACTGCTGGAATCCGTCGACGGCGACACTGTCTCGCTTGAACGTGGACCTAAGTTTCGGTGGTTTGCCATATTCAGCACTACTTCAGAGTAGTGCTGAAGATGGATATCGACGAATACCAGCAGTGTTGAAGTTTGTTGTTATAAGGTAATAAGGCAACAACGATAATAGGTTCAATGTGTGAAATCGCTATTTAAAAAACCTTTTAAAAGGTTTCAGGACTAAAAGATTTTTTCAAAAGGAGTTCAGGACTATAGCAGGGAACTCTTAATTATCAAAGATAATAATTATAAAGGTAAAATTATTTTTAAACTTTATTTTAAAAACCAACAAAAATATGAAAATCACTTTTAAAATCATATTTGTTGATAATTTCAACTGTAAAACCTATACATAGAAATATATCGAACCATAAAAGAGCTCTTACTATAATTATAATAACACATTTTTGATAATATTTTGTGAATTTGCGCTTCCCACCTTAGGTTGTCAGCTTGTTTATAACTGTTAATAAAGACGAAGAATATTGAAACTTTTATAGTTGAAATAGCCTAACAATTATAAAAAAGATTGTACATGTATTAAGAGTAAACTTTATATCAAGAAGCACGCTATATGTTTTAATCAACATGTAATAAGATAGAATAAAATATAAGTAATTATGTACTGGTCATCTATTTCAGCAACATTGAAAATTACACCAAAACGTGAATTACTTAACTTCAAAATACTTGAAAGAGATCAAATTCTTTCTTTTAGTTAGTTTGAGGGACTAATTACCGTGAGTAGAATTTATGATTACGAATTTCCTTCTGCTAATTGATAAAGTTAAATCGCTTGGCAATTGTTTCCGCTTCCAGATAATAACTCAGACACGGAACTAACGAGTGAATTCCATGCTTAATACCAGTGATATTTCAGAAATAATTCATCCTTATTTTGTGCATGACTTATAAAGAACAACATTAAGTATTTATGGAACTACATTTTTTGTATGTATCAATAAACTTAGAATTGAATAAATAAATAAATAAATAACAATAAATCAACTAACCCAATTCTAGCAGAAAGATCAAATATTTATTGATACTGACAATAACGAGTATTAATACATATTTAATCTTCCAGTTTAAACTGTGTTAGGTAAATAAATGATTATTTATGATTTAATACTGTTGATTGCTCTGTTCAATCGCTCGTTTATTTTTCTTCATTTCAACAAGAGCTACCGGTTTATTTTTTAAAGACATCGTTTACAATATTTCTGTAACATGTAATCAACATTCTACTATTAGTAAAATACCCCCATTGCAGCAGACCCGCATACTCAGCGAATTTTATATCCAAAAGAACATAGTTCAAGCCAACATAGCATTCGGGGAGCGGCCCGGCATAGGGGTTAGAGCGCGGGCTTTCGATCTCGGAGGCCCGGGTTCAAATCCCACCAATCACCAATGACATTTTCCATGAGCACCAATGAGTATGCGGGTTTACTGCCACGAAAATGGATATATCGGCTATTTTTGACTATTAATCATTAGTTCTCATGTAGATGAAACCACAAACCAAGTTTTATCAAGATGTGTTGTGAGATAAGCAATATATAAAAATAGACTTTTTTCCTATAAGGTTAACATTGGGAAAACGTTCACTGTTTACCACTTTCAATGTCTCGGTAACTAAAGGACATAGAACAGTAATTAAAAATACCAATTTTTTGTTTTCTTAACTGAATTCAATGGTGCCAAAAAATACGATAAATTTTATATTTCTATGTAAAAAACTCAAAAACCCCATTTTGGGGGGTTTATCCTTTACCCCCCTTCGGTGGTTCAATCGGGCTGGTTCACGAACTCGTCCGAGCGATTTCTTCTTTACACGTCCGTTCCAAATTTCATTAAGATCCGACTATATTTCTGGGCGCTATCGTGTTAACAGATATATATATTACAATTTTCACAATGAAGGGCTACTTTTATTATTAAAATATAAAGATAAAATGAGTACCCTTTTAAAAATATTATTTTATTGAGCAACATGTTTCGCCTTTACGGGCATTTTCTAGCTCTAAGTTTAACCAAATTTATTGACATATACATATATTTCGTAATTTATATGTCAATAAATTAGGTTAAACTTAGAGCTAGAAAATGCCCATAAAGGCGAAACATGTTGCTCAATAAAATAATATTTTAAAAAGGGTACTCAGTTTATCTTTATATTTTAATAATATATATATATATATATATATATATATATATATATATATATATATATATGTAACACACAATAACAATACGGATCAAATAACTAGTCAATTAAGGTAGGCTGATGCATAAAGCATACTTAGTAAGCTTAATAAGAGAAAAAATGCAATCGCTATAAAACTAAATCATCATTGGTAGATTATGGTTTTCACAGTTTTATTTACAATGATGCTTTTTGCTATTTTTTACACATAATCCAAAGGGATTGATTGTCAAAAGCCAAGTACCCTTTCATTGGATAATTTTATTCCATTGTCATATACAAAAATAAAAAACACATAATATTTTAAACAGGTGAAAACACTAAAATTATTATTGTACCACGATATAATTCGAAAAAGGGAGAATATGAAGTCGAATTTAATCAAAATATTTAAATTACATTAAAGCATACAATTTTTTCGAAAGAGGGTTAGCTGTTGCATCTGACCTCGATTACGCTATCAGTGACGAAACTATCCGGCCTTTAAATTTAAAACGGAAGAGGTCAAACTTTTTTTTATTTATTACTATTGTAAAGTTATTATTAATTAATAATTTGCTATAAGAGAACACATTAAAAAATACAACTGGTAAGTAAGTATGATAACAAATAGAAAAATATACAAATACAAGTATGAATAATTCAAGAATAATTACAAAAGACCGGGCCCAGCTGCTTAGGACAATCCATCACGTTATTGTTTACCCATAATTACTTCCTATTGGAATCCACAAACCTACTAATTAGACTGTAACGTAAAAGTTCGTTTTCACAACACTTCTTTGATATCACCTGTTTTTGTTATGTATTAATCGCCTGAGAAAATTCATTATTGCATTGTTTACTGAAGAAACATTATTTTTATTTAGAAAAAGTAATTTACACTGTATTTTTTATTTTCTATAATAAATAAATGAACTCATACAGTTTAATTCTTTTTGTGGAGTTTTGTTCGAAACACAAGTGAAGGCGTTTTGCATCCTCTCGACTATGAGAAGTGCTGTGTAAATCTCGTAATTAAAAATTTGGTTTGAGTATGAAAATTCTTAATCTCCAATCGAGGGATGAAATACACAATGAAAACTAATATGACAATTTTACCTTCATTATTTTCATCTAATTAGTTTTGCAGAATATTGGCAATTATGTTTTTCAAAAATACATTATTTATCAGAACGTATTTTGAATTAAAGTTCAATATTTTCAACCTTTAATTTGAAGTAAGCAATAAATCTAAGAATTTTTTTCGGCAAATATAAATCTTTGCTGCCAAACTCCAAATTGTTTGCTTCCGGAGGAAGTCAACAAGTGTTATCATGTTGATTTAGTTCGAATTCCAAACTTAAGGAAATCCAAGATTTATGTATTTAACTTTTACATTCCTCGGGAGTTATATGCTATGTTGATATACCGTGTGATAAAATCACTGTTATTACTTATTTATTAAAACCTTTTACATGTAAGCAACAGAAAAAAAGTTCGAATATAGTCATATTAATTAAATTTACATTTATTATAACATAATAGTACTTATAGATTAAAAAAATGCTGACGAAAAAAATTTAAAATTATAATTTTATTTACAATAACACAATTATAATTTACTCCTACATCTTTAAAAAATAATATGAATTTAAAACATTAAATATAATAAACATAAACTAAACTAAATGGTTGCTACATTTCCCTTAGAATTATCCTAAATTTTCGTTAATAGTTTCCAGATCAGATACATAATAATTAAGTAGTCCTTGTGCCTTAAATAGAGAAAATGTAAAGTTTTATAGTGTTCTAAATCTGGGCTAGTAAAATAAACTAAATGATCCAATATTTATACGTAGTGCATTCACTGATCATGATTAAACAATCCTCTGAAATGTAGATACAAACATTTCCACTTCAAAGTTTACCCTCGAGTTTTTCTGCAGTTCATGACTTCTGATATAAATAAAAACTAAGGTTTGGTATGTTTACGGTACGTCAGGAGGGGTAGGACCTTTTGGGACACACGCTATGGTTTTGCGACTCGAACTTAAAATATGTTTGCAAAAATAACTTTTGTAGTATCCCTTAAACAGGAGTATTTTTTTGTACGAACAATAATATGTTTTAAGATATCACATGTTGAAATGTAAATAATCTCACATATTGAAGTTCTCATATATTCTGTTTCATGTTTAATGGAAGTAAACAGACAATTGTAACAACAACAGCAATTTGAAGGCGTATGTTTTCCTGAAACAGTAATAAACAATTAATTTAAAAAAATAGAACAAGTAGAAAGCTATTTTAATAATATTCAATGTTATGTTATCCATAAAAAACAAGGTGCAAATAGGCTTAAAAGATATAAATGAAGAAGATTTTAACATATTAATCAAAAAATTTAATATTTATAACGAAGGTTGTTTAAAGACATTTTAGTGAATGTTTGTGCTTGGTGGAGTTCGAAAAATTTCTGACCCACCAGTTAATACGATTAAACCTCCATCAAGCATATTTCACGGCTTTGTTAGAGGAAAAACTTTGTTAACACTCAGAAGCTTACTTATAATCAACAATATGGTAGTTTGATTTCCAATGATATAAGAAAATAATGTCGAATTTTCAGACATTAGTATCGTAGGCTTACATTGTTCTTAAATATATGTTTTAAACAACAAAAAAAGTATATAAATACTAAGATTACATTTTACTATAAAATATTTGTAGGTGCAACTTGAATTTATATTACTGACTGAGTGACAAATTGATTGTTTTTAGTAAGTCTTTTTACATCAGGTATCTTTTCCGTAGACAGTAAATGGTTCCCATTTAATATAAAGTTCTATTAAAATATTAATATTCTGTAATATGTTCGAATATTATCTATAAATACGTATTTATTTTTTTGTTTTATTTATTTTTATGGGAAATAATTGTAAGTATGTGCAATACACGTATAATAAATGGCTGCAATTTTACCTGGAAACATCCGTTGATAAGTAAACGCATGTTTTTCATGATCTCACTGAAATTGATCACCAACGCACAACTCGTTTAACTTTTTTTTAAACATTTTTCTATATAACAATTTCATCATAAATATGTATTTATGCGACGTAAGTGTCAACTTTTAAACTTCGCTTCTGTTAAGTATCCTCATTGGTTTTTTTACGAAGATAACATATTTATACAAACAATTAAAATAATATATTTGAATTTAGGAGCAATAGAAGCTTTAAAGTCACTACCTCAATTCTAACATATGATTTTGACGATTTATATGACGGTTTTATTATAAACTAACCACATAGCGCTGCATAATTTCCCCTTGAAAATTCTCTTGATTTTTAGCTTCATAAAATTCGCCTTTTACTACTGAAAAAGAAGATAGGAAGTACCAGTAATCCAATTAAGTATAAATCTTGGCAAGTGGAGAGAGTTTAAGTTACCTGATGCCAGATCATTTGTCAGTAGTGTCGTCTCCATCCTTAGTGTACATCAAGCGGAAAATGTTTTAACTAATTGAATTTCCTGTAAACATAAAGTGACAAGACTTTTTTCTTTCGTATAACTTTGTTTTTCTACCAAATTAACAACTCTAGTTTTCTTATTTTTACAGATTTTTTACTCATTTTTTACCAGGACGTAAAATTTGTCCTGCCAATTTCGTCCAATAGTTTATAAATAGCCTTCGCATAGGTTACTCATAGAATATTGATGTTGAAGGTTATCTACTACAATGATAGGTATAACGAGGAACCTAGGTGTGGTTTCAAATAAACGATATTAAAAGAAGATTTTTTTATTACATGTGACCGAATAAATCAAAAACGTCTTGCATCAATCGCGAGCAATTTTTTAGATTTAGCTACTTTAACCAATTTCATATCTTTTCTGGTATCAATTTTGTTTCGGCCTTTTAATATTGACGTTTTAAATTAATTCTAACTTGGTTTCTGTTCTTCCTTGTTTCTAAGCCATGCTAATGGTCTTTTATACTATAAAATTTTATTTTTTCCAAGTTATTTAATTGGTATTTATTGTTAATGACCTTTTAGTTCACTTTATGGAGTGGTAAGGTAAGAATAACATCTGTATTCACAAATGCAACTCATTTTACGTCTTCAACAATTTTATTTTAACATCAAGGTGATATTAATACGTAAAATGCTCACCAAAACTACCTCATTGCACATGAGTCGCAGACTACAAATTTCAACGACTTGACATTATGTAGGATTAATGATTTTATATAAAAGTACCTTTAAAATAGCTTTACTTTTATGTATGATACTAATTTATATCCTAAAAAAAGGATATGTTTAACTAATACGAAAATAAATTCATTGATCTTATTTAATTTAGAAAACTTCATTAACTATGGTACAATCATTGATCTAATTAGATTAAAATAAAACTATATAACTGTAAAACTATTGTGTTATGGTTTTATAAATGTTTATGATTTATTTATATTAATAATAAGACTGTTGGTGCCTATACTTTTTCATATTTTTAGTTCAGCGACCCAGCAAAAATTTCTTCCCATCCATAGTTCTACAATTTGCATGTAAGGTCTAAAAAGTTTAAGATATAAGTTATGGTTAGGCCTCATACTCATACGATATTCGTTGCCAAGAATATTTAATGGAAAAATTCATGTATTTATTATGCAGTTAAATAGATTAGTGACGTGTTCAAATATCTTAATTTTAGGACAACAAATTGATATAATATGATTAATGATGATTGTTTTCTTGATTATACCAGCTAGTAGTAACAATACGCGTTAACGTGAAGAGCTCCGCACTAATCCGCATTATTTGCCTGTGTTACAAATTAATAGGATATACTGTGGTAATCTATGTGGGTTGAATACTCAATTCCATGACGCAATAATTATAGAAATACCAATTGTACTTCCTCGGGTTGCAGATTAAAACTTAGGATCACAAGATTGTGAAAGTAGATTCTTAATTTTAATGTAAACGTATTTTAAATTATTTTACTTTATATCTAAGTTCAAATAAAATAGGTTGTTATTGATTGCCACCAAATTGCTTGAAAATTGTAATACTGCATGGTGAATTTGGAATAAAATAATGAATTATCAGTGCAGCTATATTCTATATTGCTATATATCTATATTACCATAATCTATATACAGTTTTTTTGTTTCTTAAACGCAACCAATTTTTAAGATTGAATAATGCACATATAAATATGAAATGAGCATTGCATTATTTTACAATCTATAAAACCTGTTATTTAAATTTGATCACATTTAGTTTACATTATGTGCTCAAACAGTCCGCCATTGGCATTTGTATAAAGTTATGCTCTTTCAATCAAATTCCCGAACACGTGTTGCAAAGTGCCTCTTTGAATTTCTTGCATTAAATTTGTTATGTTTGTTTTGAGGTGCTGAATATCTTTTGAATTGTTTTCGTAAGCCTTACTTTCTATATATCCCCCAGTAAAATAATATAGTGGGGTCAAATCTGGGGATCCTGAGAGGAAATAATCCTTCACCATTAAAATAAAATTTTGGGTTGCGTTTTTAATGTGTGTGACTTTAATAACTCGCGTAAAAATGGTCCAATCTGAATTAAATTTTCCACAGACACGTAAAGTAGTAATTATGCCACGAAAACAATTCATAAGATATTCAGCAACTCAAAACAAACATAAAACATTTAATGCAAGAGATTTAAAGATGTACCTTGCAACACGAGTTCGGGAATTTGATGGAGAGAGCATAACTTTTGACGAATGCCAATGGCGGACTGTTTGAGCACATAATGTAAACTAAATATGATCAAACTCAAATAATAGGTTATATAAAATGTAAAGATCAATAAAACATTACTCATTACACATTCATATGTACATTATATTCAATCTTAAAAATGGTTTGCGTTTAAAAAAAACACACCCTGTATTACTAGATTACTATACAGGGTGTTTACGAAAGACTTTTACAGACTTCGGGATATGGTTACTTACATCAAAACTAAGAAAAAAGTTCCTGTAAACATGGGTCCTAAAATGCTCGGTTATCCGTCTGTCGGTCTGTATGTGTTTTTAACATGATTTTGCATAACTTTGGAACCACTAGAGATATCAACTTTAAACTTAGTACGTATATGATAACTAATAGGACCTATTTTTGTGCGGAGTATCAAGTTTCTACTTTGTACTACTTCAAATTGGCAGCCATTTTTATATTTTAAACCTTAATATCTTAAAAACCGTAAATTTTACCAAAAATATTACAAGACATAAAGTAGTTGCGTAATTGTATTTCCTACAAAACCATATAAAGATCATAAAGATCGAACCACAAATAACGGAGTTATTGCAGTTTTTCTAACAGAATACATGCTTTTTTATGACAGTTATAGCAAATATTCGCATTGTTTTTTAGAAAAATTGTAATACCTCCGTTATTTGTGGTTAAACACCCTATATGTTATACATTAATATTAATTACGATGTATTAATTAATAATACTTTCCTAAACGTATCAAATAGAATTGAACATTTTAATATTATAAAATTATATATCCAGACACGTTTAGGCCTGGAAGCAAGATAACCATTGTTATCAGTGTTTTACCAAGGATTTTTGGTATCGATGATTGTATCTCATATGGTATGTTGGACGCTATAGCAACCCTTTGATGGTTAGTAACTGAGTTAAGCAGATCATTTTTTAAATTGTATATTTTCATTTTCATTACAAATGTAATCCCTAACTATTATTTTTCATATATTTGTGTATTATAAAATACTCATTTGCTCTGGAACTAAAACCTGAGGATAAATCGAATATAATTATTAACAACTTGTGAAAGGTTAGAAAATATTACGAAACAATTATACTTTCATCTTAAGTTCACTTTGTAAAACGCCTTTGGTTGAATGAAAAACATCACATATTTTTAACCTAGTTTTTTTTTACACCGGTACAAAAATACTTTAATATACAATTATTTCATAAGAAAACAGATGCTTCTGAGTCAGAATGATGAAAATCTATTTTAATTTCTCCGTCCCAATTACACATCCGACACGTTTATGATTTAATTAATATTCATATTCCTTCACTCAAATTCCGGTTAAAATACTATGCAGCCAGTTCTGAATTCCGGTTTTAAGAGGTAATAAAGGTATTAACGCATGCAATTATAATAGTAAAAGCACAAAAAAATGGGTTTACGTTTAATTTTTCAAATGTTTTTATTTAATCTTTACTTTTAGATATACGTTCCCATGCCACAACAATAATAATGCTCAACGTGAATATTACATTAATTTTAGATATTTCTATATGTGAATGCCTGAAATACTAATAGGTGACTTACAATAATAATAGTTTTAATAAGCCTTGCTTTAGTACATAAACATATCAGTTATAAATGTTTAATCTTACGTTAATATGAATTTTTATTTTATAGAAAATGGGTAGATGTGTATTATGAACGTAAGGTCCATGTAACTTTTAGACTACCTCTTTACAACGGTATTCTTGATATCGAAAAACCATTACTAAGAGTTGTTGAAAGAATGCTCTTCGTCCCTTATTTTCTTTTTACAAGTAAAATTTTATGTATCACTGAAAAAATAAAGGTTTAAGCTTTAATTAAAGCTTTTTCTTTACGCTTCGCCCGCTTAAATAAAAAGTAATTTTAATTATATCATAATATCATGCCATTTGTAATTCTTGGGAGTAATCAGCAAATTTTAATGAGGGCTGATTTGGGTTATATGCCAAATGTGTGTAATTACACTCTTAAGGTGCATCTGGTAATTCCACCCTAGATGAAAATGGGAAGGTGTTACGTTTCCTCTATATTGTGCCCCTCGTGATAAAAAAATGGTACGAATTACAGACCTCCTATTCGCTAACACAGAGAATAAGAGATAACCCTAGATATAAAACCAAAAAAAAGACGATAAGGGCGAGTTTTAACTTGGCATCAATCTGAATTTAGTACATTTTTTTAAATAGGCAGAAAACTTAAAAAAATGTAGACGGTAAATTTCTTGGACAAAAACCTACTTCCCAAACGTTTCTTATTCATATTGCATATCGGGTCACTCAGTTATTGATAAGGCAAACTTATTGTAGTAATAGTATATTTTTCGGAACTAAAACCCGAAACTTCGGTCTGAAATTTCCATTTCTTTACTTGTAAAGGGAAGGAAAATCATTAAACTTTCTCTTAAATTGGGCATAAAAACCAAACATCCATTTAAGTTAATAACTAATTCTATTATTGAACCTACGAAGTAAGTTTGAAGATGAAGAATTATTCATAACTGGACATTTTAACATGTCTACATCTCGATATGCATTCTAGGGTATGTAACAGCATTGTGGGATAATTCAAACAGCATCTTTTAATCTAAAGAAAATAAATGTTTATGATTTCAGTTAAAAGTAAGCTGTAGCTTTACGACGCGGCAATATATCATCAAAAGTGTTGAGGATTAAAAATTTCATTCGAGAGATTGTTTTAAGTAAAAGTATTATTTTTTGAAACTATTATTTAAATGAGTAACGAAGACACACAACGCCATAACGGGTCAGTGTGACTACTTTTTTTAGCCAAATATGAGGAATATTGAAATTAACATTTCCTAGTTAGCTAATTGTAGCTTATTAATCCTGTGAGGTAGGTATAAAAACTATAATGATATAAAGGACAAACAAATCAAAAGAACGCGTTTGTGACATTTGTAGAGTTTATTACCTTTGAAACTCCGTAATCATAACCAAGATTTAGATTTTTATGTTCATTCGTATTTCTGTGACACAGGTTTTGTATGGGTTCCGCACTACGCTGTTGTTGTTATAATGCGAGGACATTACAAGGGCTAATGCAGCGAATGTGTGCCATTTTTCAACCAACACGTAAACGACTGTAAGCATTTCAGTTTCCGACCTCGTATACGACCACTTTTTTAGTTTATAGTTTTTTTCAAACACTCCATAATATGAGATGAATATTTATGAAAATTACAACTGATAACTGTATGTAACTCCATTCCATTAGTAAAACATCGCTTGAAATAGTACTTTAAAATCCAAAGCAAATTGAAAATTTACGTTGAGTATTGGTATACAGCTATTAACTGCAATACTGAAACAGGGTGAAGAGGTATATTCTAAAGCGATCCTTTTTAAGTCCAATAAGAAACCGAAGGTGAAATGTGTGGCTTACAATATTAGACACTATTAGAGAACATTGCTTCCATTTTTCAGCTCTCGACTTCTAGATCGCCCTCTACTCTGATCCTCCATAAAGTCTTGTCTGTTATCGTAAAATATCGCCTCTCACTTAATACTTCATGAAGGGTATATTTTTTAACTGCAATAACCTTAATCAATAAACAAATTATTTCTGACATTCACATTTTTGACCGTATCTTGGATTTTTTATTGAAACTACGAGCCTCGGAATCCATAGTATTTACAAGAAAAATACTTTAGTACATGATAATTTTGTATTTATATATAAAACCTTTCGACAAAAGTTAAAGTGCTTCAGAGAAACTTTTAGCTAAATTCAAATTTTTAATACTCAAATGAAGATTTTTATTGTTAATATTTACTACAATTTCTACTGCATTTATTAATTGTTAGTGTAATTAATGAAATCGAAGCGGTATACCCTGGTTGTGACTTGTTTTGTTGAGTGTAGTTAAATTTCCTCTAAATTTAGTTTTACACGGAAACAAGCAAACGGAAACAAAATTTTAACGTATATAAAAGCCTGTTTCAGTATGTCTTTTTAATTAATATTATTGCTTCAATAATATTATTGGATTTATAATAAAACTCCATTCAGTGGTTTGATTCAAAACTTTACTTCAATGTCAAAGTAATAAGCAAATATCAAACATTAAAGGCGCCAAGCGTCTTTTACCTAAGGCTGATTTTATAAACTTGAACTTATGTTTAACTGGACGTAGAGTTATTTCCTATAATACACAAACTATTAAACCGATATACTAGTCTTGGAGTCTTAATCACTGCAGAAACCCTAGTGTACTATAATTAAATATAAAATATATTTAAGTTGAATCATAGACCACAAAGCTATAAATAATAATCATGGAATTTCAATGGTACGATAAATATGCGACTATTAGTGGATGACACAAAGAAGGCTCCGAAGAAACAAAGTCTACGGTGATGAGCTTCATCTGAAATTGCCAGTTATCTATTAGACACTGTTCCTTACTTCACCAAAAAACAACATGAGTTATAAATTACAAAGGGCATTGAATCTTTTCGGCAAAAGTTTACCTAAATTCTCTTAAAGAAAAATGTCTAGTTGATGCATATGGAAGTATATAAGTTTACATAATTTTATTTAGTTTTTATTTCTAAATATCTATAAACATATTATGTAGACCAATTTTAGGATCTTGCTTTTGGGGTCGGGGGACTTCAAAATTTAAAGATATTACAGCCTTGGAATACCACTTACGGAAATATATTATACCTTGTAGGTAAATCAGCTCATATAAAAACATTGATCAGTTCCCAACCAGCACCGCTGCTTATAAGCTTTGTCGTAGAAATAAAAGCATGAAGTGAACCGGTTACGAACTATTAATTACTTCCTTTTGGAATATAAATACCACGTAAAAAACTACCGGATAGTTGGAGTGTTTGAAAATAAGTAATCAAGCTGTTATTTTTACTTTTAGTTTTGCGTCACTAAAATTGTTGCTTCACGGAATGTTTTTGGAAAACATTAAATTTGGACTCACTACCACAAAAAATCTAAAAAATACAAACAATTAACCCAAATCTTTCTCGCAAAAAACTATACCTTGCTGGACTAGATTGCAAAGCAAGATGTAATATTAAAGATAACAATTTGAAAACAATTTTATTTTCTTAAGAGTTTATATAAGTTGAAAAATTAACCATTATGATTTATAAACTTCCTTATTGCTTTTGTAAAATTAACATAATATTATTAGATTATTTCACGTTCAGCTCTTAGTTTATAGTATATTCTATTTGTCTTCCAATACATTATTGTGTTCATCTATTTTGGCTAGTCCGGATTCATTATACGGGTGTTTTTTTTTGTTTTTTTTTTAACGCCACCCAAAACTTTATTTTATCAGTGAAGGATTATTTCCCCCAAGGTCCCCGGATTTGACCCCACTATATAATTTTCTTTGGGGACACATAAAAAGTAAGGCCTACACAGCATATTCAGCACCTCACAGCATATACAGCAGCATTCACAGTATATTCAGTACCTCAAGACAAACGAAACAAAATGTAATACAAGAAATTCAAAGAGGTACCTAGCAACACATGTTCGGGAATTTGATGGAGAGAGCATAATAACTTCATACAAATGCCACTGGCGGATTTTTTGAGCACATAAGGTAAAAACTAAATGTGATAAAACTAAAATAATAGATAGTATAAAACGTCAAGATCCTTAAAAATACTTATTTCATATTTATATGTGCATTATCCGATCTTAAAAATGGGTTGCGTAAAAAACACCCTGTATTTTAGCAATAGCTGATAGTATCATTTTTAGTAGAATCTTAAATTATTTGCTAAACAAAATTACGGTCGCGTCGGTATAAATGGATTTTCCGATTATAAAAAAAATAAATGTAAAATATTCTAAGATAAATATATTTTGAAAACAGACCCGATATTTGTGTATTCAATAATTGTTATGAAGATTCGCTATCAAAGTATTTGTTATCATGAGTAAAAGGTTTTAATATTTTTGGGAAAGTCAAACTAATAGTTTATTTTTATATCGGCTTTGGCTTTGTTTTGTTGGGTGGGGCTCAAGTTACGACTTGGAAACTTGGACCTGGCTGTGGTTAGGTTATTAAATTATCCCAGCCTTTGGAATTGTTTTGGGAGTTTCGCTTGACAAACATTGTTAATATAATTGCAATTTGGTATACTTGAGTGCAACTTTTTACAAACAGTGAAATTTATAATTTAAGTGGACAATAAATCTCTATTTTAACAGAACCAAAATCTATACCATTTTAAATACTGTTAATCGCAAGTTGAAACTAACCAAAATATAATATAAGCACAAAAATGTGATTCGCAGTTAAAAAAATTACTCAGTTAAAAGTTTAAGTTATACAGGGTGTTTCGAAACTCTCTCCCGAAACTCCGTGGGCACGTTCCTTAGGTCAAAACAAACAAAAAATGTCATATAAGTATAGGGTCTATCTCGCTCCGTTTTCCGTCTGTGAGTCTGTTTGTGTTTTTCAATTAAAACTGTATAACTTTGAAACGGCTTGAGTTAAATTATTGAAACTTGGTACGTAACCTATAGTTAGTGTGGCCAAAATCTTTACCAATTTTCAATATTTTATCTTTTGGAATTTCAAAATGGCGGCCTTTTAAAAAATTAATTCATTAATATCTAAAAAAGTTGACAAGTTAACACTATCCTTTTGACTATACATTTTATTTGCCATTTCATTACAAACATAACGACACTTTATTTATTAAAATCGGATAATAAATAAGCGAGATACAGCGATTTAAGTAAAGCATGTCATGGCATATTCCACGCGACTAGCGCGAGACCGTCATTGTTGCAGCGCGGCGCGGGGCTCCACGGACTCGCGGGCCGGCCTCTAGATGGAAAATGCCATGACATGCTTTACTTAAATCGCTGTATCTCGCTTGTTTATTGTCCGATTTTAATAAATGAAGTGTCGTTATGTTTGTAATGAAATAGCAAATAAAATGTATAGTCAAAAGAATAGTGTTAACTTGTCAACCTTTTTAGATATTAATGAATTAATTTTTTAAAAGGCCGCCATTTTGAAATTCCAAAAGATAAAATATTGAAAATTGGTAAAGATTTTGGCCACACTAAGTATAAGTTACGTACCAAGTTTCAATAATTTAACTCAAGCCGTTTCAAAGTTATACAGTTTTAATTGAAAAACACAAACAGACTCACAGACGGAAAACGGAGCGAGATAGACCCTATACTTATATGACATTTTTTGTTTGTTTTGACCTAAGGAACGTGCCCACGGAGTTTCGGGAGAGAGTTTCGAAACACCCTGTATGTTGTTATTAACTATTATAACTTCAGATAATAATTTCATTTGTAATGTTTTTGTTCCATTAAAAGCATTTTCAATATGTAATACGTAGCATACAGAAAGTAACAAAAAAATCACAAAACATTTAGCTTAAAAATAATTATTTTTTTAACATCATATATTTTTATTCTTGAATAGGTGTTTGTGATATACAATCGAATTAATATAAGCTAAAAGTCGAAACAGAAATCGTAATTGGTACTTTATTCTTCTTTGGTAATATTAGAATTTAGATCGGATACTGAAAAACGATCCTTAATATATATATTTTTTTAATTTCTTATGACGGTTTAAAAAGAATTAGATGAATAGGTAAATTAACGAATGAAAAAATAGTAAGTAAAATCATTAATATGCACTATTAATGTTTAAATAAATAAAGGTAAGGGTAGCTTATAAATATCCATACATCTTATTTATATATTGTAATAAACCGAGAGCTATATCACGTTGTTAAGAGTAATAAATTGAAGTAAAAAATACGTAATCAAAATATATGTAAATCATATATTTTTCACAACTTACGAAAGCATAAAATTATGATAAATGGACGGGAGAATTTTAAATTGATGTTGTTAACGTTTGTAATGACTAATACTAAAATTAACCACAATCATTAAATCTAAATCCATATTATCAGCTCTTAGCAGACTGATAATAAATATTTGTATTCATAGATTTGTTATAGGTTTTGATTTTTCATATAAACAAAAACAGTTAGTGGTTTACATAAATCTCACGCTCTCCAGCACATATATATACAGATTCTTATTTCAGAACATCTCCATTCTCTCTCTAATGCGGAAGGTCCCGGCTTAGTAGCGGAAACATTCGTTTACAGTTTAAAATCTTACTTCCTTACCCAACGATTCCTGGAGACCGCCTAAATTATTTATTAAATACTCTTATTAAAGAAATGGGTTTTATTTTGTGCTTAAAAATACGTTAGGACGACTTTTCTTTACTTAATTGTGTATGAATCACCAACTATACTATAAATATAGGCGGAAGTCTACATTTCTGATACATATTTTCCAACATATGTTTTTAGAGATAGTCGCATATTTCACTTCAAAATACTGGGATTTGCATAATAGATTGATAGGAATGTAATATTTACCTCTTTCAATTGACTGTAAGCACCAATTAAACATCACTAACATCAGAAGACCCAATCTAGGATGTCACATCTGGTAGGGGTGTTGGCTACGTGCTTCAAATGTAGACCACTGGAGGATGAGCACGTTCCAGCTTTGGTGCTTGTTCTTAATTAGTAGTCGAACTAATGTGGCGGTTTTGTTATGAACCAAAATCTGAAATTATTTATATTTTGAATATTCCAAGATACAGAATGAGTGTAATTTTTTTGTACTAGTCGTTTAAAGTTATTAGTAGTAGAAACCGCAAAGCGTCGTCCCAATGTGTCACAATATTTTTGGGAAAGTCAAACTGATAGTTTATTTATATCGGCTTTGGGTTTGTTTTGTTGGGTGTCTTGTTGTGATTACAAAAAAATATATATTTTTCGTTTATTTTCTACATTACTTTATGATTTTTTTTTTTAGCTAGGCTAATTCTGTTTCAGATTTAATAAGTAATATTCTAAAATGTTCTATCTCTCTTTTTAGATAGTGGCACTATTTATCTAGAAAGGTGGTTCTAAAAACTATTAGAACCTGTCTATATCTAAAAAGTTAGGTGACTCGTACTGTTTCAGATTTACTGAATGACAATCTAAAATGTTCCACTCCTCTTTATGGATAACAGCAAACCTTGTTACTTCCCTTCCATGTTATTTAGCGTGTTCATTTATAAAACTTCGTTTACATCGTTGAATGGTGTACTTAACTTTTAATATTTATTTAAGCTTAAAAAATCTGCTAAGTCTGCTAATCATACAGGTATGTTTCAAAACGACAATTTACTGTTTATATACTTGTCTTGGTTTGATCATTTGGCTTACTCAAGAAACATTAATTGCCGTTTTTATCATATATTAAACACCCATATAACATTGAAATGTAAATTTAATGTGGCGATTACAGTTAAAATATTGATTGTTGATCATTATTACGAATATTATGACTATGTCGCGGGCAACTCACCACAAAAACCAGTATTCACACTATAAATATCTATATAATAGACTAATTATCATCAATGTTTCAACTTATTATCAATTATACACAGACTCAAATCAATACTAGTTGATTGGACAAACTATCTTAACAATATTGTACTAGAAAACACAGCAATTTGCAAAACAAGTAAATTCTAGCTAACTATTGTCATATTTCATACTTGATATATACATAAATTAAATTATGCTTTCCTAAATTCATATTTTATAATTCAAAGATTAATGTTTTTTAACATTATTGATTACTGTTCGAGTTAAATAATGTATTATATTGATTGCATGGTATTATTGTACAGATTGTCTATGGACAATCATATATTAAAACATAGACGTAGAATCAATCAAAATTTAGTATTTTCATGAGGATGAACACGTGTATACATATAGCATTATACATATAGCAATATACATTAGTAGCAGCAGACGAATTGTACAAATTACTAGGTACTAAATTTATTGAATCCTGTCAGTAAGACGTTTAAGTTAAATTATCGAGTATATTTAAGTGCAATAGTTCGATTTTACCACCATTTGGAGGTTTTCCTCGCGGTTTAAAATTATAACATTTACTTTACCGTAGATTTATATGCAAAATTATATCATTGGAACCCTTGAGGTGATTGTCAAGACAAGTAATAGATAATAACCTACCAAACATGTTAACTCAAGGCAAAAGAATAAAACAATCAATAAACAACTGTTATAAATTATCAAATTTAATTAATTTATTGTAGATGAAATCCAATCACGTTAGGTACATTGTATGCTTGTAACGTTCGACTCACAGCTATAAATCAAGATTGTCTGTAATCCTTAGTAAGCTCTTACATCGACACATCCAGCAGATCAAACCAATACATTACGATCAACAAGATCGCAAGTACTGAGCTGTTCAAAGAGATCACAAGGTAAGTATCCTAACCTCTTTTCAATGCTAATTTATCCTTATTCACACAGTTTTTACATTACACTAAGCTACGCGTTTTTTAATATCTATTTCAATTTTAAGCGTGAACAAAACAAATCAAACTTTAAATTGAGTAATTATTTTGAAAAATAAATGAAAACCCTCAATTAAAAACAAAATATTTAATTTAATGAATTAATCTAGATTTAAAAAATTAAGTTGGTTTGTTGTTTTATGTACTATTGACAAACTAAAAATAATTTTAAGTCGTAAATCTTTACCATTAAAACCATTGAAGTAAGCCTATATAAGGCTAAGGCTAACAATAGAGTGCATATTTTATGCACATTAATTAAACCAGTCAACGACTAAAATTGCTTGAGTTTCATATGCAATGAGTAAACATTTAAAAGTGGTCAGATTTTACCTAAAATAAGTCAGAAATTAGTTTATGTAGAAATACATTCTTCGTAATTGAAACAAAACATCATGACAGGAGTGCAAGCGAACTGAATTACTGCAGATTCGGCTGAATTTTAAATTATTAACATACTAAACTCGATTTGTTTCTTCTGCAAGAGTCCTAAATAAATCCTTAAAATAACTTTTTTTGTTACGAGGAACGAAATATGTCCTATTATGAAAATGTTTTTATTTTGAAGATTATGTAGTAAGTTTCTAGATAAAATTATCTATGGTTGGGACCAAAAAGATAAACTTTTTTGAACTCTATTTCACTCTTAAATGTCCACATTGAGTTTGAATCAAATGTAACCTAGAAATAACCATCGTTTAAAGTTCACTTTTAATGACGGTAAGTTTTTTTTAGTTTTTTCTATCACTAATGAAAAAATGAAGATATTAAGAGAAATTTTCTTTCCGATATTACATTCATTGATGCGTTCTTCATCCATAGAAAATTTATTGTATCATACTTCAGAACACTGATAACAGTGTTCTGAAGTATGATTTGCTCACAAACAGTTTTACTCGCTTAAAGTCCCTTTTTTATGAATCAAATAAAAATATTTTGCAAACATGTTCTTGGCCTTAGCCTAATTTAGGTTTACACTAATAGATTAATAGTGTAAATTGAGAACTTAAATTAGTTTATAAAAACTAAATTTTGTATACATTCTTTATACGTGGAGATATTTTCTGGATGCGTAGCCCATTTACCTAAATGGACGAAGAAAGAATATTCAAACAGCTTATACCATCTACATTTAAAACAACTTGTACTCTAATGACAATCAATATAATTTAATAATCATAACTCCCGGATCTTTTTGATTTAATATATGCTCAGCAAAGTTATTTAAGATGTCGTCTCTGAAAAGGAAGATTTTGGTCTTCACCTCCTCCTATAACTTAGTGTTACTCTTCGGAAAGTTTAGGGCTCAGTGGTCACCGAAATGGACCGAGATTTGCCCATTAGGTCTGAGTTTGCACCCGAATACAAATTTCCCATTTCTACAAATACTTTCCTACTTGACCTATGGAGTGGATTGTTTTATTTGTGGCTTTTTACGGTAAATGATTGATTTTTATTTGATTTTTTAAGTGATAGAGAAAAATTATTCAGATGAAAAATGACTGATTGAATGAATGACTGAATGATTTAAATGATTCAGTGAATGATTGATTCCAAATAAATGTGTGTTTAGACATATATTGACTGAATTAGGCTAAATCTTAGATTGGTTAAGGTGTATTTTTATTAAAAATGAAGGTGATCTGAGAAGAATGTATTAACCCTCTAGCCTGGAGAGTAGGACTGTACTAAAATAGAAGGAAAACTGTTTTACTCGCTTAAAATCCCTTTTTTATGAACCAAATAAAAATATTTTGCAAACAAATACTCTTAGCCTTAGCCTAATTTAGGCTTACACTAATAGATTAATAGTGAAAATTGAGGACTTAAATTAGTTTAAAAAGGTTAAATAGTTAGATGAAAATTATTTGATAATAAGGGGCGGGGGGTATGATTATGAATGGGTATTTGAACTATTGATCGTCTTAAGGTTAAGATATTATTTATGTAGTTTATTTCATCCTTTTGATTATTCTGTCCTAGCTCAATGAGCTACGCCTTAAGAAAAAACTGAAAGTTTTAGGTTAAAAGTTAAATTAAAACAGCGCAGCGTTTTGCATAACCATATCTCAGAAGAAGAACTTTCTGCAATTCAGTGTCTTCGAGTTACGGTATCTTGCAAAGTTTGGGTAAACAAACTCATCAAATTTAACGTGTCGCTTGTTATGCTCGTAGACTTAACTCTGGAACCATGATAAACATAGACTCTCATGTTATCTTAATTTAAAAACACAAAAACTAATGAAAAGCCTTTATTTTAACATTAAAGATTATGCATGTATTAAGGGGAAAATTAAAAGAATAATATAATGTAATAATAATATAGCTTATTTCTCAAGTTTGTTATTACTTTTTTTGATAAATCAAAAATCCATATCGGATGTACATGCTTTTTAAATTTTAACAATTATTTAAATTAATCATAACGTTAAGGACTTCATCACTTGTAAACTATGCAAGTCTATTACCATCCACATTATAAAGAATTTCATAAAGGTCCCCCTACTTTATACAGCTAGTCTACTGGAAGAATCGGATGAAATGCAAGTTTTACAGTATTTTAAAGTGAGCGAGTTATGTCTAATATTGGAAATAATTCTTCACGCGTTTGCAAGTAGAAACATTTTTCCGCCTAAGACAAAACCAATAACTCAATTTTTTTCAAAGTTCGTATGGTGGTAGGTAAAATATGCAAATGAAAGTCAAAAAAAATGTTCAGCCCATGAGATATCATGGAGAAAACGCAACATTTAACGACGAGAACAACTTATTTCTCAATATAACATTTTACTTCATTTCTTGAATCCCTATAGCTGAATTTAAAGCTGGTGAAAGTTGCTACGATTCACAATTCCATCTGATAAAAAACCTGCATTAAAACTGTCCTTATGAGTTTGTGGTTTACAATCAAAGCTAATGTAACATGTTACATCAATATAAGCTGACTACAAGGTCGGAATATTCGCTGACCTGTGTTGTTGGTGTACACTCTGTTTCATGACTCCCTGAGGTTTAATAATACTTGTTTGTCTCTACCACAATGTTAGTTTATTTCAGCTTGTATCGTGGTTTTGGAAAATAAATACTGAATTAAATTGCATTGAGAGTTTGTTTAGTGACAGTATCAAACAATTATAACGTTCTTCCATCGCATATCAAACAGATGAAGAAAACGTGCTGAAGAAACGTGCCTAACGTGCTTCTTTTCCGTCTGTATGTCTGTTTGTGTTTGTTACGTATTTACTTATGTTTAACGTACCTCTTAATGCATGAACTTAGAGTTAATAAACTTGGTACATAAACTACCACGATGAAGGACTATTTTTGTAGGAATTAGTCCTTCAAATTTGTACTTAGAATCATTTCAAAATGGTGACTATTTTTTTATTTTCAAAGCTAAATACCTTAAAAACCGTAAAAAATAGAAATATTATACACGAGACAAAATATTGCAAAAACTAATCCAATTGACGCTGATATTAAGGTTATGATCATCGGACTACTAATGACGGAAAAATTTTAACTTTTCTGAATAAGGAAATGGTTCTTTTGTACGGACTGTCTAAAAATTCCATGTTTTTATTCGGGAAATCTACTCTTTTTTCATCATTAGTTGTCCGATCTCTATAAACTTAATATCACTGTTATCATCACTTTATAGAACCTATTGTTTGTATAAACTTTCTTCTCATTTTTATCTCTACTATCATATACTAGAATATTTTACCATAATTTCCGGTCACTCTGTATGATAATATTAAGTATAAAACTATATATGAATAGAATTTGAAATGAAAAAGAATTACTTTAATGAATGTAGATTTGTTTTATTGGCAAAAGGTACATGCATGTTGTAGCTATAGCTTATAAATCAAATCGAAACAATTTTGATTATCTGTTTACTCAGCATGAGATTAAACTTTATAACATAGCCACAATCGATAAATTATATACGGACGGACGGAGCTGTTTTTTACTTTAATTTTAGAGGTGGTGATTGGACCCATACTAAAATAATTTACATGTACATTTTAACTACTTCTGCTGACTATTAGACCACTGCCGAGAAAGTAAAACCATCCGTTCCCTCCCTCGTTAAAATAAAAATTATCCATGTAAGTAAAAATACAGTTATATACAAGGAAAACAATGTGGTAGTAAGTTAAAGTGCATTTTAAATACCGAAGAAAACGGCTCAGTTCATGCATTAAAATGTATGCCACATTCGCGTGGGCATGACCAAAAGTGTTTGCTATGAAGTTAGAAAGGATTTGGTGTCAAATCACGCAAACAAACTTACGGCGAAAAACAAGTTAAAGTGAGTTCTTTATAGATACTGACTCGAAGCCGTACGTCAAACCGATTTTGCTCTATGGATTTTCACCTCCTTATCCCAGTATTACGATAACATGACTTTGAAAACCGTACCCTAAACTATTATACTTAAATAAACTACCTCAACATTTCTTACTTTGTAAGGCTCGGTTCAAATAAACCTTTTTAACAAGTGAAATCTTTATTTGTTTTAAAAAACAAATGTTGTGAATATAGATGATCTCATAACAAAATAAATTATAATACTATATACGTATAATAATTTGTTTTAGGTTTGCCATAATTAGTAGTACTATCTAATGTGGAAGAGGTAATTTCCGTAGGTTTCATTGTAAAATATAAGCTCGGGACAGTGATAACTTTTTCGGGTGTTTTTCTATAGGTTCCCCGGAAGCCAAAACACTAATTGTTCAACATCCTTACGTCATCTTTTAACTCGATATCACCCATGGAAAAGGTAGGAATTTAGCAAATTTGAGTAAAAGACTTCAAAATAGTGTTCCATTAAACGAGTTCAACAATCAGCCCGATCGGACTGCCTAGGGGAATAAACGTATTCTCTCCACTAACAATATATCTTTTAAATGTAAAAATAGAAAAATATTTTTCCTTTGAACCGTTGAATAGGACTAAAATTAAAACAAACAGATTTATATTTTTAGTTCTCTCTAAATGTTTATTTGTCACCAAGATATTGAACGCGATAAGCACGGTGCACTGTCCCTATGTAATCCTCAGGGAAAATAAAGAAAATATATTCCGCTATTTTTTTATTATACTTTTGTATTACTTTTTTTTTATTTATTTGTATTAAAACCTGGGATATGGCTTCAGAATTCAGTTTTATCGTATAACTGAACGCCTGAATCGTAAGGCAAATGCCTGATATCCTTATTGTTTTATTTGCAATGCAGCAATCTTGTATAGTCATACCCACTTTATTATTATAAAAAATCAAATACCAGTCCATATTTTTATATTTTTTGTTGAAATGCTAAACCTAGTTTTTTGTACTTGTTGTGATTTATACGATATTAATCTGATGAGCAACAGCAAACCTACACACTCTATGTTATTCTTATTGACAACGTAAAACAATCTCACTGTGATGGATAGAAATATATTTTGAAGCATTTAGACATGAGTATGTAGACCGGTGTGCTGTTACAAAGCTATTATGTTTCAATAAATCATGTTCAAAATTGCTGTAACTCGACAAAAAACAAACGGAAAACAAGATTTGAAAGAAATTTTATAGGGCAGATAACGTTGGCAATGTCCAAAGCAAACTGATTTATGAACTTTTGTAAAGCTTCCTTTTATTGACTGCTTGTAGGACGAGATTTTATTGGTGTTAGTGCCAACATAATCGTTTGTGGTAAACTTGCCTTCCACTTTATTTTTTCAAATTTGAAGATATCTAACATCAGCATATTTACCTCGTTACGGACTCTATTGAAAAAATAACTCAGTCCTTTAACTCAAATGTAAATTTAACTTTTCGGAAATGAAACTGGAGTAAGCACATCTCATAACTTGTCAAGCTCCACCCAAAAGTCGTTTCCGGCCTCAAGGGCCGTGGATCTGGAGTTATGGGCTTCCTCAACTTCAGTCATTACAGCTAAAAGTTTAACTGTGAGCTTCATCGGCCGCGGAGCGTCCTACAATGATATTTACTCAAGAAACAAAATAATATTACTTTCGCCTTCATGACCTTGTACATCATATATTTGGGTACAATGATCACCTAAAATTAACATTAAGATAGATAATTTACATCAGCGGTCTATATTATGATAAATATAATTTGTTTTAGCCTTTACCAAGCTAAATAGATCATAGTTTTCATAGGATAAACGAGTTAGCTTGTATTAAACAGAAATCTCCGGTAGAGTATTTGGAGGATGAGTAATTATCGTTAAAAAAAGACTTGGATTGATAATTCGCTACCATAAAAATTAAATAAAAAGGAAATCATAGATGTAAAAATAAATAATAATAATGATAATAATTAGAGTATCTTAAATAATGGGATTGGTTCCCCCTGATAGTACTGCATACATTTATTTACAGACAAGGCATTACTGGGAATATTACCTCTCACCCGATGATGTTGAGTTTTTAAACAAACCAAAGGTAAAAGTATGAGAATGTTTTGTCTTCTTAGAACCAACACGTGAGACTGGATTAAGGAAAACGAAAGTTATTGGATTAGATATGACACAAACAGAGTGAGCTCGCTCATCCACGAGAAGTAAGAGATACTAAAGTAAAGCACGGATATCAAACGCTCCCTCTTCTAAGCAAAAATTACTGAAACTTCTTAATTTTGTGCAATAAGTTACATATAAATTAACTCTTATTTACTCGTATTAATTAAATATTAGCATAACCGATGAAAATGTTATAAGTTACGATTTAAATTGTCCAGCACGCTTATTCCTTTGAAATGTATTTTTCACTTTAAAAAGTCATTGTGGTGGTTTGATTTGGTTTCTTATATAAACACCAATAAGTTATCAGTTAATTACAATTTGAGGTCGAGTTATCATCGTTTATTCATTATAATCTTCAACGTAAAGACCAGAACTTACGCCTCTTCTAAAATCTAAGATGTGTAATATTAACTAAAAGTACATTGCAGGCAAATCAAACTTAATGTTGAATTTTGAAGTAAACCTCGTCCTTTACTAGCCTTATTCAAATGAACGATCTTTTATATTGAGGCCGCTAAATATTTTAAGGCCAAAACAATCTTCATAAAGTTTAGAAAACCCATAATAATTGTATTGAAAAGAATCTTGGGAAGGTATACCCAAATTCTGGGTATACCTTGAAAACAAATCAATCTTTTAAAATAAGGTTTTCGACGTTGTATTTTGAGCGTGACAATTTAGTTTGTAGTGGAATGTCACAGGACTATGATTATACATTTTCAACAATTTATTTCATCCAATACGGTTGGTTGATCAAAGATGGAGCATCAAGGATGGTAGTGAAATTTCAAAATAAAGTTCTCACCACAAGTTAATTAAAGCTTTCACACATCTGAAGTTGATTTGACGAATCTGCGTTTGGCAGAGGACGTTTCTTTTGAAAATGAGGCATTTCTGCTCGTAAAACCGTAGTGAACCTGTATTAAGTTGTTCAACACGTAAAAACATGAGGCAAAACACACAAAAATCACCGTTATATCAGTTTTTTTTGGGGTTCTTTTTTCGTTACCCTTTCTCGACAACAACAAATAAACTTCCCTTAACTAACCTCATATCATATATACTCGTGGTATTTTTATGATGAAGTACACAATAAATTCAGAATTTTATACAATGTTAAAATAAAGTGAAACCTATGTTCCATGTGAGTAGATTTTTTTACATATTTGATAATATAAAGACGAAACATTCGATATTTTGTGGTCTTAGGTTGATATCTCACTAAACCATTTGCGATAAACTTTAAGGTAATTTACTTAGATGAACAACAATGATAATAGCCCGGTTTCCGGCTTTCCTAAAATGATTTTTAGGCTCGACTAAAGTTGACCTAATCTTACTGACCTATATTTAACTTTGTTTATGGTCACTAAACACCGTAAACATGGTTCATATACACCACAAAAGCAATGTATTACTTCAGAAAGGAGCAGTCAAGACTAATACACTTATAACAATGCAACTTGTTGTACATCCAACCTAGGTTCTTCATCACAACAGTTGTCTATCAAGGCAGCTGGAAGTTTGCAGTAATTACTAAGCGAAAACGTGTCATTAAGCAATACCTGTTGTTTGCCTGTTAGCTTCACTTCCTATACACTAAATGATATAGTATAATTAAATATGTACGGTAATTGCTATGGCCCAAATATAAATATAAGCTCAACCTAATAAATGTTGGGAATGATTAAACAGAATAACTAATCATAAGTTTTAAAAATGTTATCAGAATCATTTTGAAAAGTATAAATAATTAAAAACTACAAAATGAGGTAATCCCTATCTTGACCCGGATTATGATTAATTACCGATATTCATGATTGGCCTCTAGTAATGGTTTACATCTTATCTTTAATGTCTTATTAAATTCTACATAAGACGAAATCTGTTTTTTTTGTCCAGATTATGTTTCGCATTTAGAAATTAATATTTGGCCCATAGTAGTTTTATAAGTCTTATAATCCCTATGAATATAGAGAATTTAAGATATCTTTGACTCATATTTACTTCATGCATGAAGATTTATTTCGTATTATTCCTTGAAAAAAGTAATAAATCAGCTCTTGGCCTCTCTACAATTTAATACCAGTATTTCATCATCTCCTAAAACATTTCGCTAATAATTAAAAACGTGATGATCAGGGAGCAAAACCCCCAGTGACTTCTAGCCATTGTGTAAACTGATACTGACTGCACGACAAAACACAGCTTTCATTGTTATAAAGTCGTTTTAAGAGCGAAGGGTAATATAGATAAATTTAATACATAAACCTAACACAAATATCATCCATTTACTAATGTAACTCTACAATTACACCAATCATGAAATTTTTGAGATACGTATAACAATAAAAAATCCACTTTTAGCAGCTGGTATTTATGATAATAATATCTAGACAGTTTTTAATGTCTTAAATTTTATTTATAACAATAACAAAATAATTTCTTTTAATATCGGGTGAACTATAAGTTTTTAGTTTAATTTAATTTATTAATGAAAAATGAAAATCTAAACACAGAGGGATTAAGCTGTTATTAATGTTTGTAACTAAAATAAAATATCTCAATGAGAAGTTTGGATATTGATAATAACAAAACCCTAAAATCCAAACTAAAAACAAAGTAAGGATAAAGTAAGGTTTTGATATTTATTAAAACCTAGCTAAAGGGTTGTAGTACCATTTTGGTAGGTTAGTTTATCAGTTAAACTTATGCTAGATGTTCTATACGTAATACCTAGAGGCTCAACATGTCTCCAGTATCAACATGTTTGTTCATTTGTATTTACTGAAATTAGTCATGCACTGACTAGGGAAACTATATTTAATTAATTATTTTGTGTTAAATGCTGCATATTTATCCACACAATAATACATTCAGCAAAGACATAATTATTTATTTCTAATGCATAAAATCAGAGCTTTCAACACCAATGTATATGATGTTTAAGTTGTTTTAAAATATAAAACAAACATTTGTTAGTGGATGTTTTATGTAAATCTTTCAGCAAATTAAATATCATGAATGACAGGGTACAATAATACGGTTTGTCTTACGCAGTAAGTCAATTTATGTAATGCTTCTTAACAGCCTATCGAAATAGTACATATTTATACGTATAATATAAATATGTATGGTAAACCTATTTTAATTCCCATTTTTTTCGTTATCTAAACATATTTCTACGATGCTTTTCAAAATTCCCAGTTATTGTTTCAAGTTTAATAGTTGGGTCTATAATACAGGGTGTTTTTTTTTTTTAACGCAACCCATTTTTAAGATTTAATAATGCACATATGAAAGTGTAATGAGGATTTTTTTATTGATCTTTACATTTTATACAACCTATTATTTAAGTTTGATCAAATTTAATTTACATTATGTGCTCAAACAGTCCGTCATTGCCATTCGTTTAGAGTTATGCTCTCTCCATCAAATTCCCGAACATGTGTTGCAGGGTACCTCTTTGAATTTATTGCATGAAATTTGTTATGTTTGTTTTGAGGTGCTTGTGAATTTTTTTCGTAGAATAATACTACTTTACATGTCTGTGGAAAATTTCATTCAGATCGGACCATTTTTACGCGAGTTATCGTGCTTAAAGACACACACATCAAAACGCAACCCAAAACATGATTTTATCGATGAAGGGTTATTTCCCCCCAATATCCCTGGATTTGACCCCACTATATTATTATGTTCTTTGGGGATACATACAAAGTAAGGCCTAAAAACAAGTCACGGCATGTTCAGTACCTCATAACAAACAAAACAAATGTAATGCAAACAGGTACCTAGCAACACGTGTTCGGGAATTTGATAGAGGGAGCATATTTTCATACAAATGCCACTGACGGATTTTTTGAGCACATAAGGTGAACTAAATGAGATCAAATTTAAATAATAGAGTGCATAAAACGTAAAGAACCGTAAAACAATACTTATTTCATATTTATATGTGAATTATTCAGTCTTGAAAATGGGTTGCGTTTTAGAAAAAACACCCTGTACTACAAACCGTTAATTTTATAATTTCCGTAATAATAATATCTGACTATTTAAGTTAATACTATGATTTAAATTAAACTTAAAAGAGTATGATAATATGATAAAATAAGCCACATAGAGATTGGGCCTATTGACATAGCTTAAATAGGTTTAAATTTAAGGACCTTATCCTTAAATAGCTTTAAATTATTAACATGGTCTTTTATGCCTCTACTGAGCCAACTAAAATGCTCAATACGAAGTGTTCAGACGCACAACGTGATTACTATTTTTACTTTGTAAGAAACATGATAGACTTGACAAGAGTTTACTTCACAGAATCTTCATTCCTTTCGTAACCTGAACTTTTGTCCTATTATTATTTCTTAATCCTCAATCGTGCCAAAATCTTGATTATACACTCGCTGTCAGAATATCAGTAGATACTTATGACTTAGTTAGAGGGGTTTTTTTAAGTACATCCACATTAATGAGTTGAATATTCCTGAGTAACATCATTTTAACGATGGGCAACTAACAGATCTACGGAGTTATGACAACTATTTTCCTCGTTCCACCGACAATTTGACAGAGTGAAATCTGGTATGACTTTCATAGAATGACAATATAGTTTGGAGTTTTTCAAAGCCCTTTTTGGCAACAATTATGAAGCTTGTTCAACATATAAAGGAATATGTGTTTTGCTAATCGAACAATGAACCCACTGTGTTAAGTATATAGTTTGCGCATAAACACAAAAATTAACGTTTTTTAGCGAACAATTCTCACAAATAGTGTCTGACTGCATCACACTACCACGGGGTATTAGGGAAAAAGATACCGATACCAAAAGGAGCAAAGGTTGTTTTTGCAGGGGGGGGGGGGAATTAACACATTTCTGTTTCAAGTAACTCACAACCACCCACAGTTTGTATCAAGCAATTATCACTCCTAATACTTGTTTCAATGACACTACCCATTGGATGCAACAGTCAAGTGTGATAATCATTATAATCCCACTGTTATAATTATTATACTCAATGTTGCCTGGAAAACATAGCTTAATAAATTTTATATTAGCTGATATTTAAAACCCTGTGACTTTTCAAGTATTTGATTATGGTGCTTAGATTTGAAACATAAGTTTTATTATCAAAATAATAAGATTAGATAAAAACTACTTTCATACTAGCATTGTAAAACGGAATATTTTATTTTGAATGTAAAAGCTATTCTTCAGAGAAAGAGACGAATAAAACATTCAACTGACATTAGTGTTGTCGGAATAAAATGTGTTTCTTAAAATGGATTTCAGAAGAACTTCGAATTTTCGCCTTTGCTTTGTCAGTGTAGCGCCATAAATCTACAACGTTGCCCAGTTTGCTTAACAATTTCATCTCCTCGTCAGACATTGAGAAAGTGTGGCATCTGTTTTAATCTATTCTCAGCCTTGAGTTATACTCGTATTTACTGTATACATATGCGACAAGCTTTGCCTTTAATTTTTTTTTTTTAATAATACTGGATTTCTGTCGATTCATTCCATTTGAAAACGGTACGACAAAATGTGTGTATAGTCATGCGTAAATAGATATATCTTGGCGTATTGATAAAAAATGAAATAACTAAAGTGATACATAGTGTGACTTGCAACCAATTGTAGCTTTCAAAACAAAACTTTGAGGGCTACTCTGTAAGGTAAATTTATTTATTCGTTAGTGTACAACAAAACTAAATCATGTTTAAAACACAATAATGTATCATTTATTTCGGGTTTAAAATAATGAAATTTATGTATACTGATAATGAAAGTACAATTTTATGCTTCTGAAATCTTCAATGTATTACTTAAAATTATTGAGATAACTTAGTTACTTTAGATAGATATGTTTCGTGAATATACACTTTAGTTTTCCATTCCTTTAAATTTCAATATGGAAAAGGTGCGAATTAATGTGTAGTGTAATTTCTAAGCTTAAATGATAAAGGAATAATTTTAGGATTCAGTTCTCAAAAATTAAAATATTTTGATTAAAATTATTTAACTAGTCCAGAATTTAAGTTCAAGAAAAATAAACAAAGATACTTCTATCCTTCAGGTCTTGGAAACTATATTCTTTTTAGTGCAAACATCAACGTTTTCATTGGGTGTAAATGTGTTGAACTATACTGTATATTCCCGTATATTTTCCCTGAAATGCCCAATTATCACATTTCTCATATATTGAATGTAAGACTGCTACTGACTTCCTTTGCAGCTCGACAGAAGCCAAGTTCTAATTAAGGCATCGACAAGTTCAGAACTCCTACCTAAACTAATATCTCCCTCTCTAACGTTTAACTGTTCTGCATGAACTTGTACTTAGGTTGAATTCTGAAATCAGACTTAATTTCAACTCAACAGTTTAAATTTAAAGGTGGATTTAATTCACAAATATCTCACAAACCTGCATGAGTGGCTCGTGAAGGAAATGAGGTATATAGTGCTTGAACCCAAATCCATGTCGGAACTTTTTTAAGTGCTTATTGATGGGATGATAACATATCATTCTAGAATGAAAATGTCATTTAAATTTAATATAGAATAAAAAATGCTTACAAGCTAAGATTCATCGTCACTTAAAAATTAAAATTAAATTAAAATAAAAATAAAAATTAAAATTTTAATTTAAAAAAAATAAAAATATACATACTAAGACAGTTTTATATTTTTAGCAAACTTACCCCAGAATGTTCTGAAAAGATCGGCTCAAAGTTTCTCTTAAGACAAAAGTGGTTTGGCTTAACAAGTTTGATTGAATGATTTACTTAGACGGTTTAGTTTTAATTTAATATTTCAAGACATTACTAAAGTATAGGTCACAGGTCGTAGAATTAACTACATACATTTCAACTAGTCATCATACCATTGAAATTGCAGAGCAAACAAGTAAAACTCCGTTAATATTCACTATGCCTGTAATGATTCAAATTATACAGTCAAAGGGCGGCAGTTGAGGTCGACTTGACCAGTATTAGTCAGATTCGCCCTTTGACAGTATTCAGCGGAGGGTCGCTGGCGGATATCCAGTTCCCATTAAGCAGCTCTTCATTGAGCGACCCCGAGCTGGTCCCTTCTCTGGCCCTTGATGAATTATCACTCTCGCTTAACATACAGGCCTTTTACATTAGAGTTTATTGATGTTCTACCAATAACATCAATAGAATGAAATGAAAATTAAAGGCGAATGTACACTTTCATGTAAAAATCCAAAATAACCAATTGAATAATTGATTTTAATAAAAATTTTTGATTTATATCATTAATAGAATAGAATAGAATAGAATAAATTTTTATTTTCTCAATAACAACAAAAACATTTTTACAAACAGAAAATACAGCTAACTTCTATACAACAAAGGTATTTCAACCCAGAAAGTTTCTTCTAAACAAAACAAAAATAAAATGTCCTCACTTGCCAGGCTGTTACAAAATATTTAAAAAATAGTAAAGAGAAAAAAAAATAGGGCCTCATTAGGCATTGCCTGTTTTTGAGGTTCCTTCATTTTTTTGCATATATAGTAAAAACGCTCAGAACTAAACTAATAAAATAAACATATTTGGTCTCCCAATCATATAACTAAAAATAAATAAATAATACAAACAAAATTGAATATTTATGCGTGCTATGCAAAATATTTCTTTTATAAGGCAAATTTACTATAAAATTACAAAATCTAATTATGAATGGTATTAAAATTAATATTCTTATTGACATTTATTTGATTTATCATACCCGTTTGATCCTGAAAACCGCACACCACACTTATGCCACCAGGCGGCTCTGGCACCTCTCCGGGGGCCAGCCTCCAGAGTTGGTCTCCCCAGGTGCCGTCAAAGCTCATTGCATACAATGCATAGTCCCTGTGTGGCACAGCCCTCCAAAGTGTGTATTTTAAATAATATAAAATATAAAAAACCCCTACCTACCATGACCTTAAAGTAATTAGCCTAATGTTGAATTTGCAACAAATTATCTACATCTTCCAACTGAAATGACCATTGTTTCAATTTCCTTAAAAAACTTCTAATATTATAAGCATTTTTTATATTTCCTGGTCGTTTATTAAAGATTTTTGGAGTGATGAAATTAAAAGTTTTAGTATAAAATGTGTTTGTAGGCTTTGGGACTAAAAAATGGTTAGCATATCTGAGTTTTTTTCTATAATCATTTTCATTTCGCGGATTATTCCCACTTTTGAGATTAATCCTCATTTTCATTGTGACATTTTTACTTATTTTTGGAAATTTGTTTCATCTCACGTATAATAATCTCTAATATTATAATAGGTTAGAATTGGTAGAGACACCAGTAATGATATTTATATTTTAGTTTTGTTAGTGAAACACTCGAAGTTAAATAGAGAAGAGTTAATTGGCAATTACAGTCAATAATCGAGTAAAGTCGCTACCTAACTGGGTGTTTACAGCTACTGCAACAACTCAAATGGGACTAATAAACTAAAATTTATGAAGAGAGACTCATTTAATCGTGTTACTGTTGACATCTCAGAAACTATTCGAATTTTACTAAAATTTAAAAAAGGAAATTTACCTAATTGTTTTATGACATTCTAAAAAGTGTGTTTCATTTTCTGGTAGATAGCTGGTATTTTTAAACATGGCGGACAACTTTCAATCTTATTTTGAAGCACCCTGTATTTCTTGGTGTTTATTGCTTGGTGTTATTGCTTGGTTTAAAGGACCGTTTTTTCCTCGACATTATTTCATATGCCCAATGGTGAAGGAAAAATAAGCAGTTTGTTATTCTTTTTTTCCACTTGAAATGCATTTTGTTTACGTTAACTGATCGATTTTATACATTCCTTATGAAGTACAAAAATATTCCAAATGATCAATTTCTATAATTGAATTTCGAATGAAAATAGTTGTATGATTGAATCTCAAACCAAATTCCAGGCACTTTTGTTCTTAAGTATGATTTTTAACCCAAACGTTTTTATTATACAGATTGCTAACAGTTTGTCAATATATATCTAAAGGGAAAGTTTAACTGTCCAAATATCCTTAACTATTGTGTTCATAAGCAAATAAATAACAAAGAATAAGTCGTTCTTAAGATTAATAGTAGAATAAAAAACAAAACATAAAATTCAGGGCTTTTCCGTAAAAAAACTAATGTTGTCTATCATATTTAAAAAATAACAATTTACAACAAGTGTATTCATATTGTATTGTCTAATAAAACGTCAGGTGCCCTATTTTTAATGTATTTAGATCTAATAGTTTATGAGATGCCAATCGTGAAACAATAAGCTGGTCACCTTGAATATAAGATACTTATGTATTATACCGACCAAACCCGAATATATGAGATACCGTGAGGTTAAGGGTAGTTTTAACTTCAGTTCGTTGGAGCTGCCTGTAAACAGTAGTTGTTGTGTAGATAATCAATTGTTGTGCACTCGCAACAATGCGATTCCCCTCGGTCGCCAAGTGTTTTCGCGATAACCGTTCTCTCACCAGCCGAAAATGAAGAATACGTGACCGTACGTGCGTCTGTTGCGTCCTGCTCCTCTTTCTTATTCACTGACTATCCTAACCCAACCTATAGCTAACCTGCCCAAACCTAACCAACCTACTTGGCAGAATACATGGGTGGTCGGTAGTGGTGGCTAAAGGCGGCGCGGCAATCCTTACTACAAACTACTCGGCGACAGCGTTCAGTTTTGTTTTGGAAAAGACAGGAAACCAGCCAAACAATACAAATATGTAATACGAGGTACAGTCAAAAAGTTCCCGGAATGAATTTTTGTAGACTTTTAGCTCGATCGCCAGCGGGAAATTCGCCTTGCAGTAGTTGGTACGACTCCTGGGGAGGGCATATCGGTAATGTGGGTATAGCTGACTTGCCGTAGTGCAGCATTGGAAAGCGCTTTTTGTGTACCTGCATGTCCAAAATGTCGGATTTCTTTGTTAAGTGAACAAATTCGATGCATATTCAAATGATCATAAAGAAACACTTCCATGTGATAAATTTACCTGAAATGCAATTTCATCGATTGTTAATTTCCGAGTTTCATGCACAACTTGTCGTAGGACTCGCTCAATGTTTTCGTCATTAACTGATGTTTGAAGGTCGTCCACTACGAGGGTCATCCTCAATGCTTTCACGGCCTTCACGGAACCGTTTGTGACACTCATAAACTTGACTTTTCTTCATCGCCTCTTCTACATTAGCTTGAATTAACAACTCAAGAGTCTCACTATGTGATTTTTAAGTTAAATACAGAACTTAATGTCCGTGCGCTGGTCATGAAATACCATTTTTCAAAATTCGACAATCTAGACTTGCAGGAACACGAAAAGGGCTTTCCAGTGCTGCACTACGGAAAGTCAGCTATACCCCCACTACCAATATGCCCTCCCCAGGAGTCGTATCAACTAATGCAAGTTGAATTTTCTTCTGGCGATCGCGCTAAATGTCTATAAAAATTCATTCCGGGAACTTTTTGACTGTACCTCGTATATGTATAATTCCATCATTTAAAATTAGTATTATGATCAGCTGTGTTAGTTGTTATGTATTCACTTCTTGACGACGTAATATGGGCGTGGTCGGTACAATGCGTAAGTACCAAACAGAGATGATAATTAACATGGTAAATTGGTAAGGTATAGTTTTGTGACTTCGTAGAAGAGATGAAGACACATAGATAGTTCGAGTGAAATTATTAAGTAATTATAAGTCCTGGTAAAATCACTTTGGTATCAGTTAAATGAAATTAATATCTAATTTCAAACTAAGATAAGTCATTAGGGATTGAGTTACACCCAGGACTTATCGGCAGTAATTTAAACTTGAAGCAACTTGATAAATCCATTACAAGGAGAAGATTTAATTCCTTATCACTTACGTCAATGCAGATGGTAGAGAAATGGTCCTCTTTTAATCCTTTTTGTATTTTACGCTTTTGATTAAAAGCTATTTCACTGAATGATGAATACAAAGTTATAATTAAAAATACCTAAAGCTTCTATTTACAAGGAAAAGTGGTAAAATAACGATAAAAAATTCAATATTTTAAGAATTATTTTCTATACGATTAACGATTGGACAACATATTTTATTTGCCCCTAGTTATATAACCAATAGTCATATGACAATAATTCAAATAAGTCCTTTCAAACAGATTTTACCTTGAAAATGTAGCTCAGTAATATTTAAAAGTAATAATAAAAAATTTGGTGAAATTAGAATTATATCTTTTAAAAACTAAAATATCCTAAACCCAATTTTACGGGGGACGTCTCCCACTTTACAAACTTCCAATGATCCGATTGGGTCGTTTTTTTTGTCCGCGCGATTAACTCTTACCTTAAATTTCAGAGCAAAACTAGGTCAGATAAAACTAGGTCAGATGATATTTTACGCACGTTATTGCGGTTTAAGTCATATATAGAAATATATATATCCATATGAAAATGGACATGTGCTGTCTTTGGCATCTTGAACCCCCAAACAAAAGGTTATGATGGTATCGGGCCTAGGTTTTTACCACGATACCTAAGATAAAAGATTCTTCCTTATAGCAAATTTTGTTATAATAATATTTAAAATCTATTTACTAAACTTAAGTTTTAATCAATTACTACCAAGAGCTTCTGTACCAAATCAGGGTGAAGACATACACTCTAAAGCAATCCTTTTTTAAGTCCAATAAGAAGCCTAAGGTGAAGTATGTGGCTTACAATATTAGACACTATAAGATAACATTGCTTCCACTTCTCTCAGCTCTCGACTTCTAGATCGACCTCTACTCTGATCCTCTATGTCTTGTCTGTTCTCATAAAATATTACCTCTTACTCACTACTTCCTACAATGTGTATTCTTTAAAACTGTATTAAACTTAATTGATTATTTGACATTAATATTTGATATTTACATTTATAACCATCTCCTGGATTGTAAATATAAAATGTTAGCCATGGAATTATAAGTAGTTATTTGAAAAATACATTAGTTCGTGAAGAGCTTGATTACTACACGTAATTTTATGACAAAGTGTAAGTGATTAAGGAAAATTATAATCTGAACTTGTAAATAGTCAACTGAGGTTATATTGCAATATTTAATGCAATTACCGCTAAATTTTCTAATATTTCATACAGGTAATGAATCACACCAGAATACCCTGATTGTGACTTTTTTGAGAGTGTAGTTAAGTTCCCTGTTATTTTCGTTAAGTTGAATCAAAGACCGCAAAGCTATATGGAATTTTAATACTACGAAGAATATGAATATAGTTGGAGAGGGTGAAACAAAGAAGGCTCTAAAAAGACAACAATTGAAGGTGCCGGGCTACAAAACTGATGTTGACAGTTATCTTTATTGTTTCTTGCCTATCTAAAAACATAATTATACCTCTTTCGGCAATAGCTTATTCGTTGTAGGTAAATTAGCTCTTATAAAAATGGTCAATCTTCAAGTAGGGCCTAGCACCGCTGATTGTAGCTTTTGTCGAACAGATGACACAAACAAGAAGTGTACTGCAATCGAAATTGCAATTGCGCACATTCGCAAACTAATGTAAATCACACAAAATTGACGGTTTTAGACTTAAATTTTAAAATACGTAATAAACACGGCAATTTTAATTTAGTTTCTGCCTTATTGATTTGGCTTCACGAAATTCTTTTAGAAAATTTCTAATTTTGATCCAGCCCCGAAAGAAAAACCAAAAGAAATGTCCGCGAAACGTAAATTTTGACTGGATTAGATAGCAAAGTAAGCTGTAACAACACAATTTCATTTAAGCAATTTAGAACAAAAATTATAATATTAAATCACAAATAAAAAACTAGCCGTTGGAATTTAAAGTCATATTTTATTTATATTGCTGAACGAACGGAAAATATGAAATTATAGTTTTTTTTTTGTAAAGGTTTAAGCTCTTAGTGCATCGAATATGCTATTTCACTTTCAATATGTACACATCCACTTAGGCTAGTTGATTATCAATTATATATTAGGTCTAGTTGACAGTAGTATTTGTATAGTCCTCAATTATCTGCCAAACATATTTTGGTAGTATTTCTTAAAAGGATTTTCTGATAATAATAAATATAAAATACTATTAGGTTAACATACTACTTATAAAAAAATTATACTTGTAATTCAAAGAATTTGATTGAATAATTTGCTGGGAACTTATGTTTTGTCAAAGGTATGAGGTTTTTGGTAGGTTTGGGAAAGTCAAACCATTAGTTGATTCACAGAGCTAAGGCTCTGTTTGGTGGGGTGTACCACAAGCTAGGACTTGGAAACATGGACCTGGTGTTGGTAACGTTTAAATTTCCTGAGCCTTTGAATCGTTTTCAAAGTCTCGTTTGACAAACATTGGTAATACAATTGCAATTGTACATAAGCTAACTGGTATTCTTAAGCCGCAAATGTTTAACTATTTATACGAGACAGAATTGTGTTTTATCTGAATATTATACTCACATATTATAGGAAGTCGATAAAATTAAATATTTTAGTTGAACCAAAACCAGTAATATCTTGAATAATTTTGTTCAGACTTTGTTAATATTAACCAAACTATTATTAGGCACAAATATTTTATTTAGGGCCGTTTGAACCATTCTGGCTTATGGTATTTTTTTCTTAATCTTAAGTTTAAACCAAAAGTTACCCGGATACAGATTAAGGCCTGATTTCACCAAACATCAGTTAAGGGTCGGTTAATAAACCGTTGGGTAAGATAGGAAAATAGTATTAAACAGCTGATAAAATTAAACTAACCGAGCCTTAACGGTGGTTTAAAGTTTGGTGAAATCAGGCCTAAATCATAACATAAAATTCTATTTAATCAGCTTCTCTGACTTTTAAATGAACTTACTCAAGATTACCTTAAACCTAGTTTAAACTCGAACTGTGCAAACGACCCTAATAAAAAAGTCCAGATAGTGTTTTTTTTTATTTTTTTTTATGATATAGCCCAAGTAGCATACAAAACTTGCAAATTAACAATGATATAAACAAAAAAATTATAAATTGACCCTAAAGTAAATTGATTTGATGAAACGAAAAATTGTGACCTCAAATGGATGTAGGTGTTATTAAAGCGAATTACTGTTTCTCATTTATTTAAAATGAGAAAAAGGGATTGTTTTTTAATAATCGTATTTGGTTAATTATTCCTGGTTAAAAATACTAGCATTGAGATACTATACTGAACTATTCTATTGAAATAACAGTTTTGGCGAAATACTCTAATAAATTTGTAATCATATTTTGAAAACATTCATTCATTTGTATTAAACTTCAATTTTCCTTATAAACGAAATCATTAATTAATAAGGTTTACATAAAGTTCATAGCTCTCTAGAACATAAATATACACCTTCTTATTTCAAAACATCTCCATTCTTTAATGCGGAAACTCCCGGCTTGGTAACGGAAACAGTTGTTTACAGGTTAAAATCCCACTTCCTCGCTCAACGTTTCCGGAAACCGCACTAAATTATATCTTAGGTAAACAAACTGGATGAATTTTCTTTTTAATAGCCAATAAAATACGTTAGGACGACTTAACTATGATTAATCATATTCTATGTGTTACTAAATGTATCTCAAAATATACATCAAAGTATTCATTTAAAAAAATATTTGACACATATATCCCTACATAGGTTTTTAAACATTGCTAATCAACACTCCAGAACATTTAAACTCTTAAACTGGAATGATATGAGGGGAAGATTTAACACAGTCAGTAAATCGTAAGCACAAATTAAACATCCCTATCATTAGAAGACCAATACCAGGATGTCACGTCTGGCAGGAGTGTTGGCTGCGTGCTTCAGTTGCAGATAACTGGACCACTGGACAGTGAGCATGTTCCAGCGACGAGGCCTTAACAGAATAATCTATTCAATGTGGCAATTTCGTGATGAATCCCAAACTACAATTATCTACACTTTTATGATTTAACAATGCAGGATTGGTGTTTATTGTTTTATCAGTCAAAAGGTTTATCAGTAGAAGCTATAAATTGTTGTAGGTACTAATTCTATTTTAAATTTAATGAATAATTATCTAAACTATTACGTTTATGTTTGTGGATGGCAATAAAGCTTGTTGCTCAACTTCCATGTTATTTTGCGTGTTTAGTTTTAAACTGCGTTTGCGTCTTAGTTTGAGACTTCTCCTGTTATTTAAGCTGAAATTTTCTAATATCCAGGATTGCTGCAACAGGGAAAATTTCTGTAATAAGATAATCATTGTTTGATTTATTTGGGTGACTCAAACCTAAAGTACTAAGCGGTTTTCATCAAATATTAAACTCCTATATAACATTGTAATGTAAATCAAATATGGTGATTATCATTCAGATATTGGGTTATTAACTATTATTAGAAATATCATGGATGCATTAAAATGCATGATATTCACCACAATAACTAGGATTCACACCAAAATATCTACAACGTGGGCTAACCGTCCTCTGTGTTTAAATCGCTTCTGAATTCAACCCAGTCTCAAATCAAATTACTTTTTTTGAACAAACTATTAGAACATCAGTCATATTTTAAATAAGTTTCTTTAAACTAAGGTTATATTTCACTCTTCGTTTTATTGTGTTGTTTTACATTATGATTCTTTAGTGTATTAGTTTATAATTCAAAGATTAATGTTAGCAGATTAAAATGTAATTCATTAAAATTGGAGTTATAATTCATTGCTTTGACTAATTTAATACATTAATTGCACAGTCTTTCTACTAGAGACTCACTTCATAACGCGCCATTACCAAGTTCATTCGACTTTTACAGAAATGTTTACTATTGATACTCTTCCTTAGACTCATATCATGGGCAGAGCAAAGAGGGGATGACAGCAAAGAGTAATTGCTTACGGACAAATATATTTCCTAACACGTACACGTAGAATCAATTAAATCTTAGTAATTTCAAAAGAACTTAAACGAATGTACATTATTTATTTTATACTAATTGAACAAATTAAAAAGTACTACGTTAATAACCGAGTATAATAAATTGCACGATTATTCAATTTTACCACCGAAATGCCAATAACACATTTGAAGGTTTTCTTGGCGGTTTGAAATTATATATTTTTTAATATCATAAATTTGATAATGGAACGCTAAAATGTTTCCCTTAGGATACGCCTTGAGGTAAATAAGAAAACAATTGATAGATAATAATATTATAACAGCCCTAACCAATAATCTAGTTTAGTAACCAACCGAACAAAATAAATATAGGCTTTATGAATTTTTCACCCTGTCTTACCGCAATATTGCGATAACATAACTCTGAATAAAAAATAAAAAAATATACCCTAACCTTTTGTAAATGATAAACTAACTACCTCAGTAGTTTAAAGCTCATTTAAAATAGACCTCTTTAAGTATTAAAATTATTGCTTGTGCCATAAACAATGAACGTCAATATAGATGAACTCATAGTAAAATAAATTAAAATATAAATATAATAATTCGTATTGATTGCACTATTGTTATCAGTAAGAATTACCGTAAGAGAAAGAGGTAAAATGCCCGTTGGTTTCAATGTAAGATCTAAGCTCGGGACCATAATACCTTTTTCGTTGTGGGGTCCCCTGAAATAGAAATCATTATTTGTATATTCATCATGCCATCTTTTAACTTGATATACCCGTGAAAAAGGTAGGAAAATTTGCGAAATCTGGTGAAAATTTAAAAAATAAATTCCTTCAAACGAGCTAAACAATCAATTCAATTGGACTGCCAAGGAAGATATACGTATTCTCTCCATTATCAATATTTCTTTTATATGTAAAAATATAAAAAATATTATTTGTTTGAACCCTTGAATACGACTGAAATGAAAGCCAAGAATTATATATTTTTAATCATCTCCATAATATGTTAATTGGTCACCGATATATTAAAAGCGATAAGCACGGTACACGGAAGCTATGTATTCCTTACGAACAATTAAAAATAATTCTATATTTCACAAATTTTTCAACACCTTTAATCATACTAAGGATGTGACTTTCAATATTTCAGTTCTACCAATTCTTATTTTTGCATTTCTAGGACTTCGATCACGCACACTCGTTCCCAATAATATTCTGATGGAAAATAAAATAAGTTCTTCATCTTCTAAATTGTTTATATATCTTGTTCAAACCTGGCTTCTTATAACTGTAGTCCTAATTTAAATCATATCAGTTTGATAGGTGCAATATAAAACAATATGCAATATTCTTTCCCTATGTTATTCTGATCCAAAATTGAAAAAAATGTAATTTCTCTCCGTGTTGGGTTGAAATATGTTTTTAAGCAATTGATCTACGGGAGCTATTGATCTTGGTTCAAAAAACGTTACCGTTCAATGGAACAAGGACCTTAACTTCCCAAGGAAAATTTTTAAGAATTGCACTTTTTAGTAGTTTAGGTCAAAATTTCACATTTTCAGGTTTTTATTGCATATTTGAGCTGGATTCTTTCAGGATATGAAAATGTTACTTTTATACACATATTTTGACTAAAACATACTTAAACATCATAATATTTACAAAATTTAACCAATATAAAATCGAAATACAAAAATATAAAATATAAATATATATAACATATTAAATTATAATAAAAAATAAAAAATCAATAACAATCAAAAAAGAAAACATTTAAAATCAGGACAAAATTACCTACAAATACAAAACCAACTTCAATATTATTGTAAGCATTTCCAAAAAAAGAAAGAAATCTCATCGGGCAGATAGTCCTGTGGGAGGAATTGGACAGGTCAAGGTTAAGAATAAATAAGAAATAAATAACATATGCAGTCCCTCAACTTGTTTGTTTCATTTTACGGAAATGAAACTGGTTTCAGTACATCACCATAACTTGCCAAGCTCCACCCAAGAAGTCGTCGTTTCTGGCCTCAAGGACCGTGGATATTAAGTTGGGGCTTCCTCAACTTCAGTCATTACAGCTGAAAGTTCAACCATGAAGCTTTATCGGCCACCTATGATATGTCATTTCTTTTATGAGGAAAAATATAATAATGATCTCCTAAAGCTATCATCTAAAATGCAATTTTGTATACATCAATATACATCAGTGGCCTATATTGTTAGAAATATAGATTTGAGATTTCGTTTTTTTCGAAACCTACTTAATCAATATTTTTATAGAATAAACGAGTTAGCTTGTAACGTACTAAACAAAACTCTCCCGTAAAATATTTGGAGGATGAATAATGGTTAACCGTAACTTAAATTTATAATTCACTACTTTAGGATAGTGAATAGTAATTATGTAAATAAATAAATCATAATAATAATAATAATATTTAGTATGATAAATTTTTTTCTTTTTCCTAATGATACTGTGTACATTAATTTACAATCAAAGCAGTACTGGGAATATTACACCTCTCACCCGATAGTATTGAGTTCGCAAACAAAGCTAAAATTATGCATATCAAAACTTACGGCCTTCTCAGAACCGACATGTAGGACTGGATTAAGGAAAACGAAAGTTATCGGATTAGAGATGACACAAACAGAGTGAGTTCGCCCATCCACAAGAGAGGGAAAATTACTAAAGTAAAGCATGGTTATCACGCGCTTGCTCATCCTAAGCAAAATTTACCTTAGAAAAACTATATTTTTACAATTAGTTTTATATAAATTAACCTTCTTTTTCAGATGTAACAATTAATCCTAGCATAACTTATGATATTTTTCTGAATTTCAATTTAAATAGTACGGCACACTTATTCACAGTAACTTTAAAGGCCATTAATATATTAATATGATTTGATTTGTTATACAGGGTGGAAGGAAGTTAGTGTTAAAAAATTTTATGTGATAAACTAAATGGTATTTCTGACAAAATGGCACAAATATACGTTTCCATAACCTTGCAATAAGTAAATAATGGATAAAATAAGATTTTTTCAAAATTGTTGTCCTTACTCAGATTAAATGGTTATAAGTGCATCAAAAATTGTGTTTTATGGATTTCATTCCATTATTTAGAATCCTCATAAGATTTGCAATAAGAATAATACATAAATATTCAGTTTCAATACCCTTACAAACTCCTGTTTTATAATTAAAGTCTAGATTTGAGTTTTTTGAGAAAATTAAATTAAGTTTGAAGCGGTTTTTCTATGTCATACTGGACTTCAGAATGTGTCAAATATCATAGAAAGCTTGCGATTTTAACAAGATTTAAAATGATGTATAAAAACCTACTATTACTCTTATTCATTATTCATAGATTTAACAGTATGTGGAGAAAAACAGGGTAAGGCTGAAGTTTCTTTTCTGAAAAAAACCCGTATGTCCCTAGATAAAATGGTTTTAACTGCACTTTAAACCATGTTATTGTGGATTTTATTACCATTTTCAGAATCCTCGTAAAACTTTTAAGAAGAATATTAAAGTATAATGAGGACGAGTCATCATTTTGAACTTCTGTTTTATGGTTTAAGTTTGAAATTTTTTCTTTTTATGAACACGAACTGAAGCTTACGACATTAGTTTTATGTCTTATTTGACTTAAGAGTGTGTTAAATATTATCAAATGATTCTTCATTTAATAAACATGAGAATTTAGTTTGTACTGGTAACCAGACTATTTTTACACTTTAAAAAATTATTATTTCCAATATAGTGGATCAAAGATGGCGGATCCAATACGGCGTTGACATTCTAAAGTGAAGTACTTCCCGGTAGTTAATTGTAAGCTGTCTAATTTTTTATATCACGTAGGAGATTGATGTGATCATGCTCAAATTCTTTTGTCTGTAGCCGACACTTTGAAAATGAGGCATTTGTGTTGGGAATATCATGCTAAACTTGTAAAATGTTGTCCGGCAAATAAATATATTACACAAAAATACATACATCACCCTTATAGCAATTTATTCAGAGTGTCTGTTTTGTTTCGTCGCATTTCTTGACTAACAACAAATAAACCTCATTTAACTTACCATAAATAAAATATTACTCACGATATCTTTATGACTAGCCACTTGATAAATACAGGATTTCATATTATGAATATTTTTCTTATAGTGACATTTGATAGATTTCGTAGATTTCTTTACTATTTAGATAATATATAAAAGTTCGTAACATTCGGTGTTTTTGTGGTCTTCGGGCGAAAGGTTAGACATTTTGTGAGAAACATCAAGTTCTTAAACATATATTTAACACAACGAGAATAACCCAATTTACGCAGCTCACATACGCATACTCACATACTCACACACTCACATACTCACACTCACATACGCAACTCGAATGAGTGTGCGTATGTGAGTGTGGGTGGACTTGTGTGCGTGTCGTGCCACTGCCAGCTTGGAGGTATTGCCGGCAGTAAGGTATATGTTTTTGTTTTAATTTTCTATCTGTGCTCTGTATCATGTTTAAAATGTTTTAGTTTTTATTTTCTTTCTGTAAAAGTATGTTTAATGTGTTCTGTATGAAATTTTGTGTGAGTGAGATCTCTGTTGAATGTTGGATGAATGTAAATTGTATGTAAAGAAAAACCAAAAAAGCAGGTTGAATAGACATAAGAAGGTTAATGTAACTTTAAGTAGGGTCACTTTAAAACGAGAGGAGTTTCAATACCTCTCGAAACGTAGTGTAGTTTAAACACTAGAAGCAATAGGAAAGATCCAACAAATTAAATAATAATATTGGTGATATTAAATATAAGGTAGGACTATTATATTATTATCTGAAGTTCAAAACTGGCCGAAAAAAATAAAAGCCAGTATCTAAAGTAAACTATTAATAGAAACTCAGTTACATTTAGCACCTAGAAGCATTAACCAGTTTGGTAATGTTGTGGGCTGTGGAATGTGGATCTGAATCTAATTGACATCGACACAGTGGGGGATTATTGTACATAATGCGATTCCGAATGCATTTAATACGATCTCTAACATAGCTTAACGCATGTATTATTGTTTAAACGTATCATGAAACAACCAATTGCAATATTAAAAGGTATTTAAAACGTACTATTGAAGAATCAACAAAAACTTATTCTACATCCAGCAAAATATGTAGTTAAAATGAGAAAATAAATTATAACAGTAAATCTATGATACATCTTATGATCAGTAATTACGATCAATCTCTACTAAACGCAGTATATGGAATCCTTATAAGTGATTGAAGGCTAAATAAGGAATCATGGTAAAGGTATGTAGGAAAATTAAAAAATTAACAAATTATTGTCCAAAAACGTATTTTATAATTTTTCAGAGTTTAAAGTTTGAAAAACTCATATTAATAATTGAAATTGATTACCAATGAGATGTTTCGTTATTAATAATAGCAGAAATTTAATAGTCTAACTAAAAACATAAGCTAGGATTCCCTGAAGCTTGGATTTAAAATAACACAACCGAAGGAGCCATATAATTTTGGTAGGCTTGTTTAACAGATAGATTTATGCAATATTTTCTATAGGCCTTCATAGTACTAAGGGGTACAATGGGTTACCATTATTCATGTTTATGCATTTATATTTACAGCATTGGTAATGCATTCACTTGGGAAAATAGAATCTAATTTACTTAAATGTGTGAAATACGGAAATTTAAAATAAATAAATAAATAAATAAGGTCTCTATTTAGCCAGCGTTCATCAAAGTACAAACTCTGTTTTCCATGACAACCTTTTTCAAATAAATAAATGAACAGTATAATAATATATATATATATATATATATATATATATATATATATATAAACAAAAAGAAAAAGGTATATATAAGCAGTTCAGATGAACACTTCTCTTACACATTTCTTAAACCTATTAAAGCTGTACTCTTTTAAAGTGGGTGGCAAAACATTGTACTTTTTAGGGCCAAAGTAGCTAAACCCCTTCTTCCCCGTTTCTAGTTTAGTCTTTGGTAAGTACAACAGACTGTCCTGTCGGGTACTGTGCCCATTGATTTCATGTCTAAACACCAACTTCTTTCTAAGGTACTCAGGCTTTCCCGTCTAAAGAACTTTATGGATCAGATTGACAGTTTGCATGTCGGAAAGCCCATAATTGACAACACATTGCCATGATGGTAAAATACAAAACAAAAGTATGTTTGTGGATGCTCTTCAAACATCTTCTCATCGAATTAAATGTCTTCGATGACTGGGTTTAAAACATACAGCTTAAGACGATTCATATCTAATGCTGTTAGCCAGACTTCCTTTATAGTAGCTGACGTTTAAAATAAAAAAAACATATTGTGAGTTGTATAAATCATTTATTGAATTAATTGTATCTTTGTTTGCTACTTTATGCGTTTTATGATTTATAATAAGGCGTAAATAATCAATTTCCGAGATCTAACACAAGTACTCATTGGTACATAGTTATTTAGTAATATCAGGAAATACAGCTGGAAAAAATAAAAGTAAAGATAAAAGATAAAAGTAAAAATAAATAAAGGTCTGGGTTGTATATACATTTTAACAAAGTAGTGTTGAATTTATAGCTTAAGTTTAAAATTAGTAGTAGTATTTAAAGTTTTATGTTTATACAATAATTATTATTGAACGCTATAGCGTGACTTGGTTGAGCATAAAATTCTGCCCCAGGTTTAATTAGTATGTGGCTCAGTAATTTCACTGAACACCTGTTTCTCTAAGATAACCTTACTTACAAAAGAAAAACAAACGCTTCCATTTACTAGTAAACGATATTACACAAAACTTTGTATCAAAACATAGAATCTGTTCAATTTCATAATATATATGTAACCTTTTTACTAATTTAAAAGATATCTTGATTGAATATATTTTATAAAATATTTTGCTTATTTAAAATTTTTTTGTAAATATACAAAAAGATTTCCGATGGAATTGAGTTATTTTATTTGCCTCTCATACTTATAAAAAGTATTTTGGCTTTAATCAAAAAACAACCTTTTATTAAATAAATGATGGATTAAAATATTTCACTATCGCTATTAGGCTATTTTCTTGATGGCTTCAAAATAAAGACCAAATCGTACTCGTGAAATGGAGTAAAAAAACAATTATTTTATTTGTATTAGACGCAAAAGTTTTTAAACAAAAAGCGCTACAATAAAATTGAATTCATCCCCTTTTTCAATTGGCTTAGACGCTTCACATTGTTTTTTTCATGTTTCCCTTTGAATAATAAAATGGAACATTATTAAAACATACCAAGATACTGTAAGAGCTAAGCTCGCAAAGAAACAATAGGAGTTTGTAGTGCTTGACGCAAAGGACTCTCCTCATTGCTACATACCTACCATCTTTTTTTAAAGCATATTTCTCTCGAACCGAATTGTAAAAATACTAAATATACATAAAATAATTATTTTATGATATATTTTTAGGAGTTATAAAAATATATAGTTACTTTTATAGTGAATTAACAGTAAAATGTTTTACTTAATACGAGAAATAGAAAATTACGTAGGTCTTCAGGTAAATAATAATTGACTTCAAACCAGCTTATCCATATCAAAGTAATGCATTCTATACACTATAAAAGTTAAAATCTTTTCTAAGCAAGTAGCGTATATATTTATATATGACCTGGACTCAACAAAAAATTTTAAATATTAAATCATGAGGTACGATGGTGAAATCATATCGAATAGGGATACTACATTTTGTATGCAGCTGTTAATACCATTTAAATATGGAGAAAAATAGAAAAACGTTTAACCCATATAATTTATTAACTCACCAAGGTCTGTTTCAATCAGTTGGAATTTCGTAAACGCATGCTTTAAAAAATGTATAAAATATCAATAAAATCGTAGTATAATTAGTGAAATATTTTGTACTTCTACATATGCATTTATGTTTTTAAAATTGTATTTAGGAATACAAATTTGTTCGCAAGATAAGACATGTAAGTTTGTTAATAATTTAGATATACGTAATTAGTTATGCTTCAATTTGTAAACACTTATTTGTTGTAAAAATTACTATAGACCACCCTAACGCAGCATTTGGAGGTCCTCAGTGGTATAAAAAATATGTTATATACTCCTGGAATATAGTCTAATACTATCTGATCAATGTAAAATTATTGCCTGTTACCAATTATCGATAAGTGAAACAAATTAGAAAAACAAGTTCAATTTGAACTCAACTAATTGATTTTCCGAAGAATAATTTCTTTCGTTAAAGGAATGCTGTTAAACTTTTTAGACTTGTGCAACCAACCTTGTGGAGAATTTCTATCTTGTTTTTGTTACTAACGTAAACAGAGAATTTCATCAGTGTTACAGTTGAAAACCATATTAAACGATTAGAATACTTGGATCCTCATATTGCAGACAAATTGATAACAAAAAGAACATTCCATACAAAGATACAACATGAAAAATAAAGTTTTCATAGTAAAATCACAATTGCTTCGTGTATAGTTTTTTTAACTACTGTCATAAAATAAAATAAAACAATATCCTAATGTAACCCTTTTTAAGTGAATGGGCTACTTCAATAATTACAATCCTTACTGTAAAATGCAAAACTCAATGTTAATTCTAGTCGATCTAAGTCATAACAATTAAGTATCAATATAACACGTTTCACTAAGTACGAGGTAGTGTGTATGTGACAGCACCATCGCCATTCAACCTCAAGAAATTACCAGTTCCCAATAATAATTTTATATATTTGTTATACATTGGTGAATCATCTATAACTTAACCTCATACTACACATATAATATAAGAGCATACAATTAAAAATATGATTCATTGAAAATTATTACTATTATAGTTCATGGGCGATCTATTTTGACCCTAGAAACAAAACCGACTTGGAAGATATTATGTTTTAAGTTAGTTTTCTCTAAGTCAGATACTACAAAACTAATTGTAAAATGGCGATCTACGCAATACAGGGTGTCCCATAAGTAAAGTGCCAAACCTTGGGAATAGGTTATATGGGTCAAAATAAAGATAAATTGAAGAATACAATTTTTCCAAAAACGCTTTGTTTACCAGCTATCCGCCATTTTGTATTTTTAACAAAATATTTTTTATCTCCCAGGTTTTTGAATCGATGTTTTTTAAACTCGGTATGCACCTATATCTAGTCAAGGTTAATTTATGAAAAAATAATTAGCATGATTGAATAGTAAATTTCAAAATGGCGGCCGTTTAAAATCTTTGAATTGAAATACCGAAAAAATGGTACATTTTACAAAAAAATATAAAGAACAATAATATTTAGGACATTTTATTTCCATTCCAACGATACGAAAATTATGAAAATCGATTCACAAACAACTGAGTTATGGTCGAATTAGCGCATGGCTCAGCGCAACAATGGTCTATTTTGCTTCACAAAATGCTGCCTTACTAGCTAAATACAATCATAACTCAGTTGTTTACTAACCGATTTTCATAAATTTGGTGTCATTATATGGGAAATAAAATTTTCTAAAACTTGTTAGCCTTTATATTTTTTGTAAAACGTACAGTTTTTTCGTTATTTCAACTTAAAAATTTGAAACGGCCGCTATTTTGAAATTTATTATTTAATCATGCTCATTATTTTTTCATAAACTAACCTTGACCAAATACAGGTGCATACCGAGTTTCAAAAAAATTGATTCAAAAACTTGGGAGATAAAAAATATTTGGTTAAAAATACAAAATGGCGGATATCTGGTAAACAAAGCGTTTTTTGAAAAAAATTATTCTTCATTTTATCTTTATTTTGACCCATATAACTTAAAGTTTGGCACTTTACTTATAGGACACCTTGTATACATAACTTACTGTTATGTAGAACCAATAGCGAGATGGAATCTCAACATAACTTGCCTGTTGCTGACAGGGTGATAAGTCACAAATTGACAGTGTCAGTCGGGGTATTACAGTCATATTTAAAAACAGCTTATAATATGGAACCAAGCCAAAATTAACAGCGCTATTTTAAAAATATAAGTTATAAGAAGAATCTGGATGCTAATATTTAGGGCGACCTCAATCTTTTTTTATGACGCTTTTGCAAAGGGTAAATTACAGTAGTTAGTTTAATAGCATAAAACTTCAAGCAGTTATAATTTACTTCGTTTTTTTTAATAACATAAGAAAAATATAAATTAATTGATGCCATTATTCCAATTCAACTTTTAACTGCAATATAATAAGAAATAAAATAATTATATTTATTTTCAGATAAATCTAATATGGATAAACTTTTTTACCAATTCCCACTTTGGCAACAATTAATATGCTTCTTCAACTGATAGGGTTTTTTTATTTGGACCCGATCTAACAGTGTGTCCACTGTTTTAAGTATATATTTTTCTCATAAACACAAATATATACGTTGAGCATGAACGTCACCCAAAGATAGTCTGAATTTAACAAAGTAACATGTAGTGTTGCCACATGTAATGTAATGTTGGCCTACCGCTAAAGTTGTTTGTTGGGCATTTCTGCTACAATATTACCTAATCAAGTGCTAATGCTACAAGCAACTCGGAAACCCCCCCCCCCCAGTTGGTATCATCCAATTATCACTCCGAATACTTGTCTCAATGACAAAACTCAAAGATACATTAGATACATTAGCTGAAATGGCGACCTATCCAGGTAGGTATTTTAAGCCAAGTATGAATGACAGATGAGTGAAGGATGATTGTGGCGCGATCTTGTAGTCTTGTTACTGACTAAGGCCGACATATTCCTTAGACAGGACTGTTAATTAATAGCCCAACAGCCAATGGCAACTAAGGGACCTACATTTTAACGTGGGATCCGAACCACGATTTCGCCTCGGTTAACAATTTACGAACTGGTCTAATTATGAGGATGGTCCCATGAACGAGTACTCAATAGTGCGGACGTTAATCCCCACTAGGGAACACCGCGTCCACAAGCCATCACTCATAACTATCCACAATTCGTGACCTCCAAGTAGCTGGATTACAGGACACGCCACCGTCCCAGTAATCCATAAAAAAGGATAATAACACCGATGATATAATGAATTTACTCAATGTTATCAAGAAAAAAATACCTTAATGCATTTAATACCAGCAGCAATCTTAAACTCTGCATCATTTAAAGTATTTGATTTCAGTGTTTGGCTTTTAAATAACAATTTAATAATAAAACTGGGTAAATTAGCTATTGCTTGAATATACTAATATCGTTAAACTGAATATATTATCTTGAATATAAAAGCTATTCTCAAGAGAAAGAGGCGAATAAAACATTCAACTGACATTAGCGTTGTCGGAATAAAATGTGCTTCTTGAAATAGGTTCCAGAACAACTTAGAATTTTCGTCTTTGCTTTGTTAGTGTAGTGCCGTAAATCTACAACGTTACTGAGTTTGCTTAACAACTTCATCTTCTCTTTCGATTTTCGGAAATCGTGGCATCTGTTTTAATCTGTTCCCAACCTTGAGATATAGTACCTGCAGCTGTATATGAGGCAAGCTTTGCCATTGATTGCCTACAATAAAACAGGTTTGCAGCAGTTTGATCAATTTTACCAATGGTACGAAAAATTAAAATGGATATAAATATTTATTTATATCTGGTATAGAACAACCAAGACCATTCTATTCAAGAAGCTATATATAATTCAAGCGTATTCATACCTAAATATATCATTCACATTTTATCTTCACACCCTTTTCATGCATTTAATACCTGCAGTGATGCATAATGTGACTTATAATCAATTTTAGCTCTCATAACTAAACCTTGAAAAATACTCTGATCGGTCAATTGAACAACTTGTTAATTAGTACAGTGCATTTAGCCCAAAAACAGGCCTTAGATCACCCTTCAAAAACACAGAAGAAATTTGCTTGGAATATGTGCAGGACACCTCCCTTGCTTTGGAAACAAAAGTCCCAAAAAATCCCGTGACGGGTTTTCCGCCATCTTGAAAAAAACCTCCGCCATATTGGATTTTGGTAAGCTTCTAGTAAAACTACAATCAAGACAAAACCAGATGAGCCAAAGTATTGAATTTGATTTCATCTTGTTTGAAAATAAATTTTCTACAAGAAAAGTATAGTTTTTATGGTAATGTAATGGTATAAAGCATGGTTTAGACGCGATAAAATGAAAAAAGTTATAGTTTTTCCCGAAAAATCAAGTACACTCTTGTAAATTTGCCGCATTTTTAAATATATGATATTTATAAATACTTAACTTTAACCGATTAAAAATATCACAATAAAATTCTGAACAAAATTTACCGCTGTACAGTTTTCAATTGGTTCTCTAAAGCTACTCCGGGGACAAAAAAAAGAAGTTTAAATGCCAGCGTCCGGTGTTGCGTCGGTTATGGATTTGTGTAAGCTTATAGTAGAACTACAATAAAGACAAAACTAAATGTCCCAGAGTATTGAATTTGATTTCGTCTTGTTCGAAAATTAATTTCCTACTAGAAAATTATAGTTTTTATGGTAATTTAATGGTAAAAAACATAGTTTAAACGCGATAAAGTGAAAAAAGTTATAGTTTTTTTCCGAAAAATCAAGTACACTCTTATATATTTTGCATATTTTTAAATGTGTAACATTTATTAGTATTTAACTTTCACCGGTTAAAAATATTGCAATGACATTTTGAACAGAATTTACTACTGTTCATTATTAATTGGTTCTCTAAAGCTACTCCGGGGTCGAAAGAAAATTGAAGTATAAACGCGAGCGGCGGTGTTGCGTCGGTTATTGGATTTGTGTAAGCTTCTAGTAGAACTGCAATAAAGTCAAAACTAAATGTCCCAGAGTATTGAATTTGATTTCGTTTTGTTCGAAAATTAATTTTCTACTAGAAAATTATATTTTTATAGTAATTTAATGGTAAAAAGCATAGTTTAAACGCGATAAAGTGAAAAAGGTTATAGTTTTTTCCGAAAAATCAAGTACACTATTATTAATTTGGCATATTCTTAAATATGTAACATTTATTAGTACTTAACTTTCACCGAATACACATTTTAATCAAATTATTATTATTATAAAATTATTAAAAATATTGCCTACATGAAAGCTTTAATTTTAGTCCAGGCAACGAAAAGGTATAGACGGAAATTTTCGGAACACAATTTTTGACTTTGCAGCTTTGTTTGGACTAGTTAGGAGGTGAAAATATCAAAAGTCCCCGTCCATAGCCCTTGGGCGGAGGGAGGGAGGGGGGTCTGAAGGTACCATTTTTCGTTTTTTGCTAAATATCTTGGAAAATTATCATCTTTCAGTGCTCCCTATTCAGTAGGAAAATTAAAGTTTCTGAAAGAAACGTATATAACATGTCTAGTTTGGTCGAACCATTTACAAGACAAGCACTAATTTTATCATTATTTATGCAAATATTCCTTCCATAAGAATTACATTTAAATTTATGTGTAACATATTTGCCCAGTGGGGCAACGCTTTTTCACCTAAAGTAAAATGAACAACACTCAGAAAATATTGAAAAATTTACAGTAATTTGATAACCTAGTCATAAAAGTTTGAAAAATTAAAGGTGTAGGCGAGCTTACAAAACGTTGTAGAACCCCGAATATTAGTAATAATTTCTTGAAAAATCTATCATACAGTGCTTATATTTTCGATATAATTTAAGTATAGAAAGATCTTTCCAAATCCGAAATTTGATCATGTTTGATGAATAGTTTTTACCTAAAAAATCCAGAAAGTTTTAGGTAAAATCATCTAATGGTATGATGCTTTCCGAAAAGAATTGTTTGAGGAAGTTTACAGGCATGGAAAAAATTGGTAGCCTAATTTTAAAGAAAATATAAGCCAAGTAAGTACTTAAATTATAAAATTTTAAGATATATGCTGGACGCATTTTTATTGCCTATTGCACATCAAGCTTACACTAGACAACGTACTATTTTCCACTTGTAACATCCCGCTTGTAATGGTCATGGAAAAATTACTAAAAACAATTAGCAAATTTATTTATCTTAATTAATGTAAGGGTATCACCAACTATAACAACCTGCAAAATATTTTCGGATTCCAAAAATTAAATAAAGAAAAAATTAAAATACTATTTTTAATCATTGTTCTACTAATTTGTAAATACATATTAGCACTTACTTATGATTTTGGAGATGAAATAAAAAAGAAGTCATAAGTCTATCCTGCTAACAGCAAGCTGAAAATATACCTTTAACACCTCTTAAGACCGGGACGCAGCAGTGGTTGCGTATTTTAACCGGAATATGAGTAAAGGGTGAGTGTAGGATTATTGTGGCGCGATCTTGTAGCCTTGTTACTGACTAGCGAGCGCAGAATTACTGACATTTTCCTTTGGCAGGACTGTTACAGCCAATGGCAATTAAAGGACCTACATTTTAACGTGGGATCCGAACCACAATTTCATTATGTTTTCCTTATCAAATAATTTACATAAGAAAATCATTATTACACCATCAGACAAGTCCTTAAAATTTACTAGTATATGACGAGCTCAAAATTAAATTAATATCGATCCGTAGTACATTTTGTTCAGAGTATAATTGCGAATTGCGATTTCAAACAGTAAAGGTTATTTAGCATCAAGTGTTAGTGGTTTAAATGAGAGGAAAATTTACGACAGGGTACTTGATTTGTCCTAACAAGTTGTATATGTTTTTTCACTTTAAATTTCACTTTAAAGTTTGTAAACCAAGCCTTATACCATTAGATGACCATAAAAAACTTAATTTTACTTGTGTAAAATTTATTTCGTTATACATTTCAATCATAGCTAATACTCTGGGTCTATCCCTTCTCCTAAATTACAGTTTTACTAGAAGTTTACAAGGATCCAATATGGCAGAGGTGTTTTTTTAATGGCCGAAAACCCGGCCCGGGATTTATTTTAAGGCATGGAAAGTGTCCTGCGCAAGTCCCAAACATATTATTTTCACTGTTATTTTGAAGGGTAAGGTAAGTTTAGCCTGGGTACAATGGTAAGGTAAGTTTAGGTGCTATTGAAGAATGATCTTTTGATCACCAAAGATAAATGTAAAATTTCTTCATCTCTGTTACACCTAACAACAACTGTTATATATGAATTCTGCAGAGAATTTCTTTCATTAAAACTTCAATTGAAATTAAATTTTCCTATAGGAAATGTAAAAAGAATACATCGTTATCCATTTTTAAAAGTGACGAATAATTGAAATTAAATTTTCCTGTAGTAAATGTAAAAAAAAAGTATATGTCGTAATTCATTTTTAAAAATGACGAAAAATTAAAAAATTATTTAATGTTATATATGGTATTGTTATCGTGGAATAATGAGTATATTATTACATTAAAAATGTACAGAATTGAATTCCGAATAATGTGACACCATTCCCAGGTGTGTAAGCAAAAAAATACGTTTAGAATTTTTCAAAATATAAATGTACTACATAAATTCTAAATGGCTACCTTTTTCTCAAAGGTTGGAAAACCCGTCACGGGATTTTTTGGGACTTTTTTTAAGCTTGAGGAGTGTCCCCTACATGTTCCAAACATTTTTTCACTGTTATTTTGAATGGTAAGGTAAGGTTAGCCTTGGAGCTATTATTACTGTACAAAGAATGAAAAATGCAGTTTCGTTCACATACGATGAATGTTAAATTTCTTCATGACTGTTACACCTAACAACCATTGTTATACATGAATTTCATAGAGAACTTTTCGCTCTACAACCTTTCTTCAAATATTATTTTCCTACAGTAAATGTAGAAAAAATGTATCGTGATTTATTTTAAAATGTGACAAAAAAACCTAAAAAAATTATTTTGATGTGATATATAGTGTTAATATCGTGGAATAACGTGTACATAATTGTGTTTAAAATGTACAGAATTTAATTTCGAATGAAACAACACCATTCCCAGGTCTGTAGGTTAAAAAATACGTTAAGCATTGTCCAAAATGTAAATGTATTACACAAATTCAAAATGGCTGCCTTTTCCTCAAAATGGCGGAAAACCCCGTCACAGGATTTTTTGGGACTTTTTGTTTTGAAGCTTGAGGAGTGTCCCCTACATGTTACAAACATTTTTTTCACGGTTATTTTGAAGGGTAAAGTAAGGTTAGCCTTGGAGCTATTATTACTGTACAAAGAATGAAAAATGCAGTTTCGTTCACAGACGATGAATGTTATTATTTCTTCTTACACCTAACAACCATTGTTATATATGAACTTTATAGAGAATTTTTCGCTCTACAACCTTACTTCAAATAATATTTTCCTACAGTAAATGTGGAAAAAATGTATCGTGATTTATATTAAAATGTGACAAAAAAACCTAAAAAAAATATTTTAATGTAATATATAGTGTTAATATTGTTGAATAATGTGTACATAATTGTATTTAAAATGTACAGAATTTGATTTCGAATAAAATAACACCATTCCCAGGTCTGTAAGTTAAAAAATACGTTAAGCATTGTCCAAAATGTAAATGTACTACACAAATTCAAAATGGCCGCCTTTCTCGCAAAATGGCGGAAAACCCGTCACGGGATTTTTTGGGACTTTTGGTTTTGAAGCTTCAGGAGTGTCCCCTACATGTTCCAAGTGGTTACCTCCTGTGTTTTTGGAGGGTGACCAAAAAGTCTAATTGCACTGTACTAAATGTTTAACAGAACAAAACCATGTTTGTAACGATAGTAAGATATTTAGTTTTTTATTTACATTGGTGACTTTAAAATTAAAAAAAATACTAAATAAATGTGGTTCAGTAAGACAATAAATGTACTCTACGATCAATGGCGGCTTTATACTCTCAACGGCAATATAAAGAGTATTTTGTAACGCATTTTTAGAGTGTTATAGATTTTATTTTGAGTTCCACGTACCGTACACATATGAGACAATCTTTGCAATTAATTGCTTAAGATAAAACTGAACTTTAGTCGTTTCATTGTATTTAAAAATGGTACAGTTCAATTTAAGAGTAGTTAAGCGCGCATAGATTGAGCACTAACATATGAAATATATTGGCATCCTTGTCATACATTTATCACCTAAACTGATACACAGAGTGACTAGTAATGAATTGTAGCGCTCACAAAAGGTTTCGGGGGTTACTTTAGGATCCATTTAATTATTCGTTAATGAATAACAAACGCAAAGTCATATTTATAACGATACTATGGCATTTGGTTTTATCTATAATATAAACTTTAAAACATCCAGAAATTTTAAATCGTAAATGTTATTGAATAATTCAAATAATACACCCTAAAACTAAGGGTGGCTTGATAGACTCGGTAAAAAACAAATATTAGACGAAATAAGAAAGAAACAAAGAACACATGGAAGTAAAAGAAAGAAATGAAATAAGATAGTCTTCACACTTAGGTCGACTAAATTTATGTATGATGAGATTATACAAACAGTTTTAAGTTCCTGCCAAAACTAATACTTACCTCAATAAAGTTTAACCGTCCTACATGAACTTATACTCATGCTGAATAAAGAATACCGTTTTATTGTAAGTCATCAATTTACAGTTCATCTCCGTTGGCATTTATTCACAAATATCTTACAAAACCGTCGGTCAAGAAAATGAGGTATTTAGTAAATCGCCTGAACTCTTGAAGCGCCTATTTATAGAATGGTAACGTGTTGTGAAAGAATGAAAATTCAATTAAAATATTATGTATAGGAAAGCACTAACAACATTTGATTCCCTTAATTTATTGCAAACATATAATTATGAGTGTTTATACTTTTGGCAAATTTATTCCAAAATGTTCTGAAGAGAGCGGTTCAAAGTTCATCTTAACGCGAAAGAAGTTGGGTTTGACAAAATTACCTAAAGCTTTGAGCAAATGATTAGTTTAAATGGTTTATTTATTTTAAGCTCAGATTTCAAGCCCTAATTAAAGCTTGCAGGTCGATTGCTTACATATATTGTAAGTTTATATTTCAAGCCTCAGTGGTACATGGGCTTTTTTGTATTGAAACTTGTAAAACTGAACTAAATGAAATATTTAAGAAAAAATTTGATATTTTAAATTAAAGTTATAATTAAAATTTTCAGATCGATTGGTATAAGATCAAAGACTTAAATACTTAAAATAGACTACCATCAACTTACTAGTCGTCGTACGATTAAAAATGCAGACCCAACATAGTAATAAACTCTATTCACATACTCTTAACTCACATTCTCACATTCACATAGCTCACATTCACATTCTCTTAACAGCTCTTATAATTGTTTAAGACTTTTTAACTCATTGCTTTAGGACATTAAGATGAAAATGTTTTTATCAAAATTCCAGAATCGTTTAAAACAACTGTTAATAGACATGGCATACTGCAGTATTTATGACTTTCTCGATAGCAAATATTAATTTAATTTTCTGATTTTTGCGCAGTTTTTATTATTATGTTTTGTGTTAAGGATGTATGGTTTTAATTTTAGAATATTATGAATGTTATACATGTTGACGGTGCCCATGCAATGTATTTGTTTTTGGCAAATATAGTCTTGATTCTTGATTGAACGTTAAAAAATTGTTTTAATGATATGAAATAGGACTACAATACTGAGGGTAAAGAGGTATATTCTAAAGCAATCCCTTTTAAAGTCCAATAAGAAGCCAAAGGTGAAATATGTGGCTTACAATATTAGACACTATAAGAGAACATTGCTTCCATTTCTCAGCTCTCGACTTCTAGATCGATCTCCACTCTGATTCTCTATAAAGGTTTGTCTGTTCTCGTAAAATATCGCCTCTTGCTCACTACTCAAAGGACATTCTTTCAAACTGTATTTAACTTAATTGATTATAGGAAATGAAATCCTGATCTTTACATATGTAACTATATCCTGGATTATTAACAATAAATAAAAGTCTTGAAATTTTAAGTATTTTTATAAAAAAACAACTTTACCACGTGATGATTTTGAATATCTACATGTGAAATCTGTCAAAATTGTATGTGTTTAAGATAAATTGTATCTTGAGTTAACTTTTAAATATTTAATACTGCTTATATTTACCAAAAATACTACTAAAATTACTACTCTTTAGCGTAATGAATGAATCAAAGACCATATACCTTGATTGTCACATGTTTTGTAAATGTAGCAAAGTTAAATAAATGAATATTTTTTCTGCACATATATACTAGTTCCATCTCGATTTTGTTACACACAAAAACAATCACACGAAATATATTTTTAAACGGTTTTAGAATGTCTGCTTTATAATTTTTTTAAATTGATATAATTACTACAATAACGTTTTTGGATTTATGACAACTCTCTATTTAGTGTTCTGATACAAACATTTACTACAATAAAAAATCTTATAAGCAAATACCAAACTTTAAAGACGTCTAGCGTCCTAACGCTGAGGCAGATATTCATAAACCTGAATTCATGTATATCTGGACGTATAGCTCTTTTCAGAAATACCTGTTATTAAAATGTTTTTCCGACCGTCGGAGGCTCAATCACAGTAAAAGCCATAACCTGGTTAAAATATTTTTTATTTTCGTTAAATCATAAAACGTTAAATATAAAGAGTTATTATGGAATTTTAATCCATGAAATATAGATGGGTTTGAGGAGACAACAGTTCAAGGTGCTGAGCTAAAAGTAGAATTGCCAGTTTTCTATCAGAAATCGTTTCTTGCTTCGCCAAAAACAGTTCCAGTAGAACATTTCCAAATGTACTGTAATAATCAGACAACTTTTACGAGAGCTATCTTAAAGGAAAAATCTGATTTATTTCCCTGTAAATACAAACGCTTACCAAAAAGACTTAAACAATTAGAAATATAAATCTAATAGTTGTATATTTTAAAAATGGTATATATAAATAAGGAATACCATTTAAACGGTTTGTGTTTTGAGGGTTTTGGTACGTCAGTATTGAAGGTTATTCTATCTGCATGGAATGCTGAATTCCTTAAAGGTAAAATAAGGGAATTACCTTATAGGGAAAGTATTGTAATAGTAATTAATATTTTACTACTTAAAGGAAATTTTATTTCTTTTAGGTAATTTAGGTCATATAAAAGCATGGCCAGTTATCAACTAGCACCGCTGCTTATAATCTATATTGTAAAAATAAAATAAAACAATAATTTTAATGCAAACAAAAATGTAATCACTTATTTTTTAAACTAATGTGTACTACATAAAATTTACGATTTCAGAGTTTCATTCAAAAAAAGTATAATTATGCCGGGATTTTTACCTTATCTTGGCATTATTAACATTATGATATCACGGAATGTTTTTGGAAAATTTATCTGAACGCCTCGAAAAAAAAACACAAAATCATGGTTAACACAAACATTGTCAGCAAAAACTACATTTTGACTGGACAAGAAACAAACGAAGTTGTAATAAATATAAACACAGTTAAAATTAAAAAAAAAATGAATAAAATGTTTCCATAACACTTTATTTCAGATTAAAAACTACCGTTTTAATTTATAAAATATTTTATTGCTATTTTAAAATCAATAGAAACCACGAAAACATCGTATTTGTAAATGTTCAAGCTCTTAGTGCGGAGAATATTCTATTTTTCTTCCAATACATTGTTAAATGCATTCACTTAGGCCAGTAGATTGTTCATTATTAATGAGGTATATTTAGCTGATATTAGTATTCGTTTATAGTAGAATCTTCAATTATCTGCTTATCATATTTGTGGCCACCGGTTAACATGGAATTCCCAATAGTAAATAAAGTAAATGAATGTTACTCTAAGAATGATATATTACAATACCCCCGTTGCAACAGACCTGCATACCCAGCGAATTTCAAATGCAAAACAACATATTTCGATCCAACGTAGCGAGATTTGACATGTTTTTGTAAGCCCCATAAGAATAACATGGGGAATGAGTATGCAGGTTTGCTGCTACGGGTATATTAAAACTGGGTGGTTTTAATTCAATATTTAGTATATCTGACCTAGAAGAAGCCATTTACCAGGTTTTACCAAGATATATTGAGAAATAAGCGAGATATAGAATTTTTCTTATTTTCCCATAAGGTTAAACATTGGGACAATGTACTGTGTTTACCACTTTCAATATCTCGGTAACCAATGGACATAGAGCAGTGAATCGTGATACTAAATTGTTTGTTTTTTTGAGCTGAATTCAATGGTGTCAACAAAAATTTGATAATTTTTATTTTGATATGTAAAAAACTCAAAAAACCCATTTTTTTGGGGGGTTTACCCCCCTTTACCCCCCCTTCCGGTAGTCAGATCGGACTGATTTACGAACTTGTCCGAATAATTACTACTTTACACGTCCATGCCAAATTTCATTAAGATCGGACCATTTTTACGCGAGTTATCGTGCTCAAAGACACACACACACACACACACACACACACACACACACACACACACACACACACACACACACACACACACTCACACACACACACACACACACACACACACACACACACACACACACACATATATATATATATATATATATATATATATATATATATATATATATATTTATGAAAATGGACGAATAGTGTTTTTGACATCTGGGGACCTCAAAAAGAAAAGTTATGATGGTCTCGGGCTTAGGTCTTACCATGAGACCTACGGCAACAGCTTCTTCCCTATAGGGAAAATTCGCTCAAAAAAACTAGTATTTGTATTTTTGACGATTTTGTTAAGCTTTGGGTGACAACATATTTACCACGAATAAAATGTTTAAATAGTTTTGGGAAAGTCAAAACAGTAATTGATTTACTTCAAGACAAATTGGTAGCTTTGGCCTTGTTTTTTGGGGTGTAACACAAGCTTCGACTTGGAAACTTAGATCTGACGCTGGTTGGGCTATTAAATTATCCTAGCCTTTGGAATTGTTCTGGGAGTTCCGCTTGACAAACATTGTTAATATAATTGTAATTGTACATAGACTAACAGGGAATTCCTGAGCAAATCTATTTATAATCATTGAAATTCCAAATAAAACTGGAACAATATACCCCTAATTCAAAGTAGTAGAAAAATGTAATATTGTAACAGAATCAAAATCAAAACTATTCTAAACAATTTTGTTCATAAGTTAATATTAACCTATATAAAATACAAGAACAAATATGTGATTCTAAGTTAAAAAAAGTTACTTAGTTAAAAGTTCGAATGCATTACATAATTTTTTCAGCTTAAAATAATTTTTATACATTATAAAAATTCACCATATGCCTAAGAAACAGAAAATTACATGAAAATCAGAACAAAAAAATACTATTCATACTTAAAAGAAAATCTTTTCGATAAAACATGTATCTATGTTCTCAAATAGGTGTTCGTGATATTCAATCGAATAAATGTTAGCTTTATTCCTTAAACACGTACAACGGGTAAATAATGTGCATAGAAATTGTATTTGATAATTTATTCTTGTTCAATAATATCAGACTTGTGAGAGGATACCAAAACATAAGCCCAAAACATTTTTAACTGTCTTTCAATGGGTTTACAAAAAAAACAAAAAAAAACAATAGACTAAGTAAATAAACGGTAAAAAATTTGAAGTTGGAATAATTAAGATAATTATACTAAATTGTATTGGTTTTGAATATACCAGGTTTCCATAAATAAATTGGAGGGTAGCTTGTAAATATAATTATACATTATATATGTTGACATAAATCGAGAATTTATGTCACAATGTTAAGAGTAATGAGTAAAAAAAATACGTAATCCAAATAGACGTGAATAATATTTTATTAAAATGTTGAAAGTGTGTTACTGTGAAAAATAGACGGAAGAATTATAATGGATGATATTAAAATTCGTAATGACTAATACTAAGCCACGATCATAAATTTCAAATCCATATTTTCAGCTGTTACTAGACTGATAAAATATTTCACTATTTATAAATTGTTTAATATGTTTTAATAATTCTTACAAACGAAGCCAACAAATTTAAAGGTTTGCCTGAAGCTCACGCTCTCCAGCACATAAACAAATACATTATACATTTTTCTTGAAATGGTGACCTATCCAGGTAGGTATTTTAAGCCAAGTATGAATGAAAGATGAGCGAAGAATGACTGTGGCGCGATCTCATTTCAGAATATTATTATATACAGATTTTTAATTCAGAAAATCTCCATTATCTAATGCGGAAGCTCCACGTTTAGCAGCGGAAACAGTTGTTTACAGGTTCACATCTTACTTCCTTAGCCAGTGTTTCTTGGAAACCTGACTAAATTATATCTTAGGTAAACAATTATCTGGATTTTTTTACCTAATACCTTAGGGCGATTTTGCCATTGTTAATTATCTAGTTGTTACTAACTGTCTCGGAAAAATAGGTGGCAGTATCTTTGACACACATTTTTAAATACGTTTTCTGAAGATTGGTGATTTTTCAATCTATAATTTTTGTACTACACTTATATGAGGGTAGGAATTATCATAGTCAATTACTCGAACACACCAATAGAACATCACTGACGTCAAATGGCAAAAACTAGGTTTTCACGTCTGGTAGGGGTGTTGGCTTCGTGCTTAAGTTGTGGACAACTGGACCACTGGAGGATGGTTATAAATAAATAAGTAAATAATAAATAAACAAATAAATAAATAAATAATAAATAATAATAAATAAATACATATATAATAAATAAATAGATAAATAATAATAAATAAATAAAGAAAGAATAATACATAAATAAAATCGTATTTATTTCCAGCAAGCGTTTTTCATGGGTATATGTTTTTCAAAATAACTCTTGTCAAACAATTCTTAAAAAATAACAACTAAAGCTCATTGGTTCCAGCATTGGTGCTTGTCATAACAGATGTGGCGGTTTCACTATGAATCTCAAAGTATAACTATATACTCTTTGAAGAAAACGCAGCACAAAAAATCAATATTTTTATTGGAAATACGATTAATACTTCTATATATAAATATATAAATCATTTTATTCTTGATATTTCCTCGATAGAGTTGTCTGTTGTCTCATAAAGTTTAATTTTTATGAATAATAACCTCAATATTCCTTATATATTTTTCTTTAATGACGTGATACTCACGTTCCATGAAATTAAGCATAATTATTAAACTGTTACTTAGCCTAATGAGACTGTCTGCTTTTTATGCTATTCTTTCGCAATACGAGAATGCATTGTTTATTAGGTTACCTCTGTTTGACTTATTTGGCTAACACAAACACTAAGTGTTGAAGTGGTTTTTATCAAATATTTAACACCCATATAGCAATGAAATGTAAATCAAATATGGTGATGATAATTCAAATATTGGATTGTTGATCATTTTTGCGAATAACATGGATGGATTGATATACGGGTCATTTACCACTATAACCAGAGTTCACACAATATGTTTCTACAATGAAGGCTAGCTGTCCTCTGAATTTAAATTGTTCATGAATTTTATACAGGCTCGAATCAATATAACTTTACTGAACAACTATCTAAACAAAGATTTTCAAAACAATTCAATTTTTAGCTTACAAAAGTAATATTCCAATAATACTTAATTTTATTAAGTTCTATGAAATATTTTGCACTGAACAATATTTTCCTTGATTTATAATTAATATATGAATTATGTTTACGGATAGTAAAATAAGTTATTACAATGATTATATACGGGTTAATATATAGGTTTATATATCTAAAAATTACTAGTTGATATATAAGTTGCATGGTCTCGACCTATTTGTCATTTCATAACCCTTAGTAATAGTTATAGTTATAGTTATAGTTTTATCGAAACGCTTTTTGCTGTTGCTTTTCCTTTTACTCATATCGTGAGCAGAACAGAGAGAGAATGGCAGCAACAAACTGAATGTACAAAACATTTCCTAAGTCATAGGCGTAGATAGAAACAAACTTAAATAATTTCATGAGAATTAAAACTAATAACGTTATTTCCAATTGACGAATTGTACAGATTGCTAAGTATTGATTGAAGGTCATCTGCCGGACTTTAGACTCAATTAGCCTAGTATAATAAAGTGCATAAGTGGTATAAGTATACGAAGTGCATAAGTATACGCCACGGAAATATCAACGAACCATTTAAAGGTTTTCCTGGTGGATTAAAACTTCAAATTTTACTATACTTAAGATTGGTAGATGAAATGCTAATATCTTTTCCTTAAGCTAAGCCTTGAGGTGATTACCAAAACAAATGATAACTAACCAGACAAGTTAATTCAATGTGAAAAGAATAAGAGGATTTACCAAAAAAATTATAGATAACTATTAAGTAATTAGTAGATTATTTTAATTTACGGTAGGATTATTTTAATATACTGTGTGCTTGTAACATTAGAATCACAACTATAAATCAAGATTGTCTGTAATCCTTAGTAAGCTCTTACATCGACACATCCAGCAGATCAAACCAATACATTACGATCAACAAGATCACAGATACCGAGCCACTCCAAGAGAATATAAGGTCAGTATCGCATCCTCTTTCCAATATTATTCTACTTAACCTCCCTTAAAAAGTGAAATTTTTATACAGTCTATTTTATGAAATACCTACCTATATATGATATAATAACCATTGTTATTCATACTGTACATGCAACACTTTGCAATTGATAGTTGTAATTTTAACTTTTACGGGCAAAATTTAGGTAAAATTAAAAATTTACAGGTCTGAATATTTTGAGCAGATGTCACTGTGACTGTGTTCTTTTCCAAACTAAATATTGGGCAATATCTGAACTTTATGTAATTTTTAATATTGTACGGGTTGTTCGAAAATTTCAAGTAAATAAATTTAAGATTGAGAAAACTGAAAATTCTCAAGTAAAGAACTACTCAAACCTTCAAACCTGACCTATAACGAACAGAACAAACATTTGCTACGGATGCAGTGCTGCCACTAAATTCCTCTAAAAAAGTAACCAATAAACAAGCATTAAACATCGGTTTGCTGCAAATGAGCTGATTGTTTACTTCCGTTTCATCTGGCCTAGGCCGAATGGAAAACTCTCGAGCCAACAAAAAAGAAAACTGATGTTTCTGTGTCAGTATGATGAAAACATTTTTACAAGCTACTTTTATTTGAATTCGACCACAGGACGTCTCAGCGAGTCCTACAATAAAGATTGGTCACCGATGGGGGTAAAACGTTCTTCTCAGACCTCCTTTAAAAAGAAAAATGTAGCCAAAGCTTTAGCATGATTAAGTTAACATCATAATCAACATTTTATAAACATAATTATTTGGGAGCAAGCATTTACTCTAATAAGCCCCAAATTAAATATTCACTCTAAAGGTAAAGTAGGAAAGTATTTGAAGAAATGGGACATTAGAATTCAAACCCAAACTCAAGTCTAACGAGCAAATCTCAGTCCATTTCGCTGACCACTGAGCCCTAAACTTTCCGCAGAGTGACACTAAGCTATAGAAGGAGGTGTAAGAACTATACATTTCTATTCAGAGATTATATCTAAAAACCTGGCTGAGCATTTATTTCATAAAAAGGGGCGGTGATTTATTGTTCATCAATAGGCTACGCTACTTAATTATTTGATTGAGTTACGTTTACTCATTGCGCGAGAAACTCAACCAGAATTTGCGTCCATTGACTCTGCTTGCCAAGAAATGCAAATTGTTTTAATTCGTGCCTAGATGATTGTGTTAGATAAAATTGGCGTTTCAAAGAATTTGATTTTTTTTGTGGGATGAAGTTCATAGAGTAAACTGATATATGAGTCATCATATTTTCTACTAATATTCAAATTAGAGCCTATTTCAATTCGAGTTAATATGACAAAAGCAATGACCAAAACGGTTGTTACGAAATTCAACGCAACAGGGCGTAGCCGGGGCAGAAAATTGATAATATTCTTTAGTTTGATGAGCTTTAAGCTGAAAAAAATAACCCGGCTATTTTACATAGGCCATAAAGTCAACAACCTCTTGAAATTACAGACGCAAATTACTTGTTGCAAGATGAGGCTTCTGAAAAAGGTAACAACTTGTAAATTAATCAATGTATAAAGTTTTTAAGTGCGACATAACGAGTTCATAAATATAGATTTTATGAACTTGTTTTTACTAATATTTAATTAGTTTTATCTTGTTATATCATTTATATATATTTTTTATATCAATGGGGAGGTTGTATAAGTTTTACATTATTAGTGTATTTAAACAACTGAATTTTATATCAAAGAGTTTCTATATGACAATGTTACCATTTATAGGGGGATAGCCTGTAGGTACAAGTATATAATTAAGGCATGTGCAATGACTCAGAAATAGAATGTATAATCGGGCACATGAAATCTGTAAAATAATGATTTACTGCAAAATAGTTATGATTTTAACATGATTAGGGGAAGGTATTGGTTGTCTCGGGGAGTAAATTAATCATCATTAGCCTATAAAGCGTGGTGAACGCCGGGAATAGGGGGACAGCGTGGAAACAACTCAGCAACGTGCTTTTTCCCAGGAGGTAAAGTTTTAATATCTTACAATGTCAATAATTATATTTCCGGCTTTTCATTTTGAAATAGTCAGTAAACTTTGAAGAAAGTTTGTATTTTTGCAAGTAAAGATAACAAATTGAATACTGAGAAAAAGCAAATTTGAAATATATAAAGATTTTTATGTATTTTTTCATGATAATGTGATAACATTGTTAAGTTCAGTAGTACTAGGTTCATTTATTACAAGGGTTAAAGTTCGAAATAGAGTGACAGCCTGCGAAAGCTCCTAAACTACCCAATAAACACTTATTAACTAATGATACTTTGGTGAAACAGTTTTAAAGAATAATTAGTGAACATTTATTAGTAATCTGTTACATGTTATAAGAGTGTTATCAGAATTTATTTTACGTCCAAGCCTTAATGGTTGTAAGAAATAATGCAGTATTTGTTAATTAAAAGTGTTTATTGTTGGTTTGATTGAACTAATGTTTTAAAATATTGAAGTGATAATATTTGGTAATACTTTAAATTAAATTTCCCAAACACCTCCTTGTGTTATGCGGGACTCAAAAAATAAAGATGGACTGAAAAGGTGTTTAGAATTAGATGGGTCCCGTAATAAGTAATTTTGTTTGTTAGGCACAGTACTAATATGGTATAAATCTTGAAAAAAACATTTTGTTATAAATGTTATCAAAACTGTGGTTTTCTTAACTATATCTCTGAAGAAGAAGTTTCTTCAAGTCGGTGTTGTCCGAGTTACGGTATGTTGCAAAGTTTGGGTAAACAAACTCATCAAACTTAACGTGTCGCTTGTTTTGCCCGTATACTTAACTCATGAACTATGATACAAATAGACTCTCGTGTTATTTCAATTATAAACAAAAACACTAATCAATAATATATATTGTATGTTATACATTTATTATTGGAGAAAAATAAGTAAAAATGCGTTTTTTCGTTTCAAACTATTATTTCTTAGTTTTCAAAAAGCATTACAATGAATTGTTGTTAAAAGTTTCAGTTACTAAAGACTAAGAACAATCTAACAAGTAAATGCCATTATAAAGGACGCCAGTTATAACTACACGACTAAATTAAATTTCACATTGCAATAAAGGTCATAAAGCGTCACCTGCTTTATACTTCTAATCCACTGACAGCAGCTGGGTATGGAATTCTAGTTACGCAGTGATTTTAAAATAAACCTGTTATGTTGTATTTTGCAAATACTAAAGAACTATTTACTATTTATTTCACGCATTACTAGTAAAAACATGTTTCGGCCTACACATCATTTTTTCCGAATTGTATAAATGTAGGTAAGGTATGCAAATGAAAATCCTAAAAGTATCTGGCCCTTGATATTACTAAACATTGTCAAGAAGAAAATTAAATATGTAATGACGAATACAACATATAGAGGCATTTCGTACATTTCGTACAACTTTTTAAATCCTTTCGTGTTTACCTATAACAGTTAATCTGGTCAAATCTACTACCATTCAGAGCAGCATCTCCTGCAAAACTGTAATAAAACGACAGATATCGCGAGTTTATGATTTGAAATAAAACTAATGAAACATGCTACGACAGTATAAGCCGACTACAAGGACAGAATATTCGCTGACCTGTTTTGTTGGTAAGCACTCTGTTTCATGACTCCCTGAGGTTTAATTATACTTGTTTGCCTCTACCACATGGCTAGTTTATACAAACTTGTATCGTAATTGGGAAAAATTAATAGTGAATTAAATTGACATTAAAAGTTTGTTCAGCGATAATATTTAATAATTACAAGCAAGGAAACGTTTTTTCTACGGCATAATAAACTCGTAAGGATATCTAATTCAAAAATTTTTTAACCTAAATTGTTGGTATGGGAGATCTAATTTAAATATTTAATGAAGGTAGTGTATGTAGTATAATAATAGTATGTAAATTAATGTATTTGTATAAAAGACCATCTAAAAACCTACCATACCTAAATTATTGGTATAGGGGATCTCATTTAAATATTTAATAAAGGTAATGTATGAAGTATAATAATACGAGTAGGATGTAAAATAATGTAGTTGTATAAAAGATCACAGCAATGAATGTTGATATATGTTATTGGTATTCGTCAAATGTATTTTATAGAATTAGCTTACAAATAACTCCTTAGAAAAAAGCAGTTAAGAACTAGTTTTAACTACTAATACGTAGCCACATTTGATAAATAATAGATTTTAGAGAATGGACGAAATATATGTCCATTATATGCAAATAAGTCAACTATATGTATATAAGTCACAATATGTTTTCTTAACTCTACGTTCATTGCAGTAAACATCGATGCTTTTACTTACTTTTATTTTAAATTTCATACACTTTACATAATGGTATGAATGTCCTAATTTGTTTATATATTTCTAAGTTAACATGCTTATAGTAAAAATTTAAAAATCATCGAAAAACTTTGATCACTAATTTCAAACAGTGGACAGTAATTTCTGATTGTTTCATCTACAAGTTTGATGACTTAACGTTTGAATTCGTCAACTTAATCGTTAAGATTGTTTTCTGCTTTTGCTTTGATACGTTTTAATTGTTTTTCGTTTATTATGTATGTGTATAATTTTTATGGAAAAAGTGATTTCGTGTTACTTTAATTTTTGGGGTATTGATTGGGCTTCACTGAAATAATTTATGTGTCTTTTAACCTCTTTTTTCTAGTCACTAGACCACAGTCTAGAACGAAAATCTTTCCGTGGTTAAAACTATTTTCCAATCTATCAAAATGAAAATGTTCCAAACAGGAAAAATTATATTTGTAGTATTAGGTTAAAGTACCTTTGAAATACAAAGCACCTTAATACAATTTTGGATTTAAAATGTATGTTAAATTTGCTTATGGACGTGACGAAAAGTGTTTGCTATGGAGTTAGAGAAGATTTGAAATCAAATCACACAAACACACTTACCGTGAAAAGCAAGTCAAAGTGCGTTCTTTACAGGCACTGACACTGAGCCTTACATCAACCTTTTTAGTTCTATGTATTTTCCTCCTCAATCCATTATTAAAAACAAATATACTATATACAACAAATAAAAACCTCACTCAAACCCTTTTAGCATAAAAATACCGCAGTGTTATTTACTTTATACAGATTGGTTAAGTAAACTGTAATCATAATAACCATTCTTATTTATTTTACTATTATGAGTAGTATGCCAATATGGGAAAGAAGCACAGGGATTAGTATTCATTGTAAGACCTTAGGCTCGAGACCATGATTCCTTTTTTGGTTTAGGGTCCCTGAAAGCAAAAAAAACTATTTTTAAATTTATTGTGTGATTTTATGACAGAATATTGGCATTAAATTGGTAGGAATGTCAGCGGAATTTTTTGAAAACCCGAAAAATTATATTCCTTCAAAAGAGCCAAGCAATCATCCCGAACAGACAATAACTAAAATGGGGGATGAAGAAGATGAAGCAGACCCCCCCCCTTGCTAAAATCATTCTTTTACATGGGGAAAAAAGTTATATATATTTTTAGCCGTTGACTATGACAGAATTGAAAACATTTATTTTTAATGAAGTTTGTATTTTTTTACTTTCCCTTTATTGCAAATCTCTTTGTAGGAAGATTTTTGAAACTGATAAATATGATATATTGTTGCTCTAATCCTTCCTTCGCTATTCCTTATTCCTCAATAAATCTTATTCAAACTTGGTATGTGACTTTTTATATTACAGTGGTATCGTATTTTGGCAAGCATTCTTTTCGGCATCTCCATTTCATCTATCTTGCATACTGAATCCCCATACTAACTAAATCAAACTTCTGTGGCCTCTAATTTATAGATTTATCTTGATCAAACGTAGCTTCATATATTTGTGGACGGCTCGAGATTGTGATGGATTACATTAATTTTTAAGCATTTGGAATTCGCGAAGTATGTTGGAATGCATTTACAAGATTATTGATTTAATTCAATAAATTATTTTCGATTTTCTGTAAGTTAACTCGACAAAGAACAAACATTAAGCAAGATTTTAAAGAAATCTTATGGGGTAGATAACTTGTCAATGTTCAAAAGAAACAGATTTAAGAATTTTTGTAAGGCTCCCTTTTAGTGACCTCCTGTAGAACGGCATTTCAGATGATGTTAGTGCCAGCCTAATATTTTTGCGGGAACTTGACTTCGCTATTTACATAAAAATATTAAAATATGAAAGCTTATCTACCCAATTAAGGACTTGAACAAACAACTAATGCTTGTATGTAAGTTATACTTTACGGAAATGAAACTGGAGTAAGTGCATCTCATAACTTTCCAAGCTCCACCCAAGAAATCGACGTTTCCGGCCTCAAGTGCCGTGGATCTGAAGTTATGGGCTTCTTCAACTTCAGTCATTACAGCTAAAACTTAAGCCGCGGAGCGTCCTAAAATGATATTTACTCAAGAAACGAAATATCATTAATTCGGCCTTAACGACATGTATTTTATTTTTTCGTTGTGCTTAAGATATTTTATGATATTGATTACCAAAAAATAAAATTTTTAAATTTACATCAGTAGCCTAAACTATCAGAAATATAGTTAAGATTTGCCCTTAAGAAACTTGATCATTCAGTTATCATAGGACAATCGAGTCAGCTAATAATAAATTAAACAAAGCTCTCCGGTAGAGTATTTAGAGAATGATTTATCGATAACATTGATTTCATAATTCACTAGTCAATTAATAAATTAATAAATAATCAATTATAAATAATACATAGACAAATAACTAATAATAGCATGGATAGTAATCAATGACGGTACTGTATATTCATTTAAAACTAAGTAAAGACTGGGAAAATTAAGCTCTTAATCCATGATGTTGATTTTTCAAACAAACCTAAAGTAAAGTATATGAGAATATATGGCCTTCTCAGAACCGACATGTGAAAATAGACTAAGAAAAAAACGTGAGTTATCGGATTAGAGATGACACAAACAGACTGAGGCCGCCCATCCATGAGAAAGAGGAAAGATATTAAGTAAAGCGTGGATATCAAACGTTCTCTTATCCAAGGCTAATTCTATTGAAACTTTAAGAGAGAACTTTGAAAAAATATAATTGGTAAGTTTAACATCCTTTTTTAGTTGTATACATTTTATTTTAGCACAAATAATAGAATGTTTTTAATAGCAGTTGGTTTTCTATTACGCTGTGCACGCAAATTCCTATTAAATATATTTTTATTCCAAAAGGTCACTACAGCATTAATATTATTTAGTTTATTACATGAATATACCCACAGACAAATTATCATTCCCTAATTCACTAATTCCCTTTTTTATCAACAAAAAAAATGTGTTAAATAACCTCATAGGCGAATGGTATTTGCGTTTTTAGACCAGCAATATTCTCGAACAGTTGCTTGGTTGACTAAAAGTCACTTTCTAAGCTTTGAAGTTTCAGTAATCAGCAAAACTATCTGGGAACTGGCCGTTAGACCCGATACAGAATCGGAATACGAAATTATACTGGATTCAACTCTTAATCACATCAATTCGTTTAAAATTTGCTTCCATTTTATATTTTATTGAAACAGAACTAAACATATTTGAAGGTTTATAAGAAGTTTTTTAAACAAACCAATCATAAAATATTTAACCAACAATCTTACGACAAATCTTCACTGACATCTTCCGCCTACACGCACTGATTCACACTTCGTAGGCCACGTGTTTCGGCTGTCGCTATCTGCAAATATAGCTGGCGCCAATTCTTGGGGCCCAGTCCGCGCATGGGGAGGGGAGTGGGTAGGCTGGGAGGACAGGGCAGGGTGAGCGGCAGCGGCGGCCGACATTGTACTAGCTTGGCTGCGTACATTCGGCAGCTTACACGTAGTTACTGCTTCTGTGTCAATCGTTGTTCAGAGTATCAAGACGCTTTAATAAATACTAATGAAATATTTTATATTATTGAATAGAATTAAAACAGATACTTAATCGTCTATAAGAGTTCATGTTCCGTCGGTCAATGTTTTTAGGACGACATGTAGTGACACGCTATTGTTGACGGCTGAGAGCCGAATGACAGTGCTGCGCTCTAGCGAGGCGTTGTCGCGCATGCGCTCTAGCCGTTTTTGCTACCGCGCATCCACCGCACTTGGCCCCAAGAATTGGCGTCAGTTATACATTGTGATGTAGAACGACGAACTCGCCGCGCTGCGCTTGCAGGTACACGAAAAAAGCTTTCTAATGCTGCTTTACGGCGAGCAAGCTTTACCCCCACTACCGATATGCCCTCCCCAGGAGTCGCACCGGTCAACAAACATTCATTCCGGGAACCTTTTGACTGTACCTCGTAGTATATATTTACCAAGCATTTATTAAGGATACGAGACTAGCATTATATCTCGTTCGTTTAATTTCTTGGTTGACAAAAAGTAATTTTCCAATTATTGAAGGCTCAGTACTCAGCGAAACTTCCTTCAAGCTTAAAACTTTGATCTTCCGGTTTTATTAAAACCGGAGATATTATAACAATTAAATAAAAACAATCCTAAGCTCGAAAAATTTATAATGGTTGTATTAAGGAAAAAAATGTTTTGGAATATTTTGTAAACAAAAAAAGCTTTTTAAAACGGTTTACAGCATTGCAATCGGCGTGAAAACTGAGTTGTATTGTTATGCGTGTAGGACTGTGTATAAATTTAAAACAATAATCGTTTTAATAGTTTATTCTTTATAAACAATACATTAGATTACAGAAGAGGGATTTAAGATGTCAGTGAAATTTAAATTAAGTTCAAACCACAAGTAAATCGGAATTCATTCATACAATCAATTGCTAAACCAGGAAATAATTGATCTTTGAGGATGAGATCATATTTTAGCACTATTCTCATTGAGCCGTTCTATTATAAGTGACTTCATTTTTATATCACATCTGGCATTAATTAGATAAATATATAATGCTTTTGACTGTGAACGCGAGTTTGAAAGTGTTTTGGATTTAATTGACTCATATTTACTTAATTTATTTAAGATATTGTTCATTTTAATATTAACATTGACTAGTTTTACTGAACCAAAACACAAAAGCAGTTTGTGACCTCTCCACAAACCAACACCAGTATTTCATCATGACCTAAAACCTTTCGTTAATTAAAAACGTGACGAACGGGGAGTGAAACCCCCAGTGACTTTTAGCCATTTTGTAAACTCACACTGATTGAAAAACAAATTTATTGGATTACAAAGACACTACTATAAACTCATGTCCCGGAAAAAAGGGTAAAAAAAATTTAATAAGCAAATCTAACTCTAAGAGAATAACTCTTCAAGGGGCATAACCCTATATTTAAAAACAAATATGAAGATTTAGGAATACGTATAATAATAACAAATCCGCTTGTAACGACTGGTAACCATATACAATTAGATTTAAAATATATTTAATTTAATTTATGACACGTAAGAAGTGGCTGTTCCTATTTTAGTAAGAGGTTAATTTTAAGTTTATCAATTTGATTTAATTTACAAATGAATCAATTGGCTGGTTAACCAATTTCGATTGGCAACTCAATGTATTTTTCGTGTCCGTTTTTTCCGGATGGTTTAATGATTTTGAGCTGTGTTGCTGTCCATACAAAACTATATCTGGTCAGTATCAAACCTTTTGATTGTAAAAAGTAGATATAGCCGTTAATTTCGTTGATAACATTGACGTATGAGAGGCAAAACAGCCCAAAAAGATTAAAAAACTCAAATGAACGGGCACGAAAAAGAGTTGTTTTTCTTAATCATTGATTTATATGTGGAAATAATGATTATAGTTCAAAGCATGAGTTTCTTTTTGTGTGATTTGACGAATAGAGTAAACCGGATGAGTTTTTTTTGTATAATCTGTAACGGTAAAAAATGACCCCCATTTATTTTTTCACACTTAAATAATTAAATAATGAATGTTGTTTGGAAATAATAAGGAGTATCAGTTTATTTGGCAAAGTAGATTCAAGACACGACTTTGTTTGAAAGTGAAAGCGGCGAGTCATCGCCGGGCCAGTCCCACCGGCCGCCTAGTCGACGCGTCGAGACAGGTAACCAACCAATCAACTTCTCTTGTCCGCCACTACGGTGGCGAGCGCTATTTTCGGGCCCGGAGGTGTGGTGGGGGATGGTGGAACAGAGGTCGGTCGACCGAGTCGGAGAGTCAGTTGCGCTCCAACCACCACCCAGTCTAGACCTCCGTAGAAGTAAGTTACCACCAGTGTAATAGTTAGAGTCTACGTTTGCCGCACTTATAGAAGTTTTGGTTCGATAATAGTATAATATTTTGTGTTTAACAAATTCGAAAAGTAGTGGTAAATTGGGAACCAGAGGTCATACTCTGACACCCAAGTTTTTGCCCAATCGTATAGTATTTTGCGTTGACAAAGTAGTGCGTATTAATTTGGAGTGGTAAATTGGGAACCAGAGGACATCCTCTGACACCCACGTTTTGGCCAATAGTATTATTATTGCGTTTAACGAATTCGAATAGTAGTGATAAATTGGGAACCAGAGGACATACTCTGACACCCGCATTGAGTTTGGTCATTGGCTGAGAAGTTAGTAGTGAGGTTTTGGGGGAACAGAGGCATACTCTAGCACGAAGGTCGGCATAGTTAGGCTTTTGAGACCCAGAGACGCTACTCTGACCCTCAGGCCCGTTACTCGAAAGTACTCGAAACGGTGTTAGAGCGTTCTTTGGTCACGTTGCAACCTAGGAAGGCCTTTGAGACCCAGAGTCGCTACTCTGACCCTCAGGCCCGTTACTCGAAAGTACTCGAAACCGTTTTGGGGCGTACTTTGGTCACATTGCGTCCGTGTAAGGCCTTAGAGACCCAGAGGCGCTACTCTAACCCTCAGACTCGTTACTCGAATTTGCTCGAATCGCTTACTGAGTCGTTTTACGTCAAAATTGCGTTCGTGTAAGGCCTTAGAGGCCCAGAGGCGCTACTCTGACCCTCAGGCCCGTTGCTCGAATCGGTTATTAAGGCGTGTTTGACTAAATTCCGTCTTTTTAAGGCCTCCGAGACCCAGAGGCGATACTCTGACCCTCAGGCCATCCAATCGAGGTTTGGGAAGCGAATCGAGTGAGGGAAATCTACCGTAGCCGAGTACGCGGCGTGGTTAGTGGAGTGATTCTCTGCCAAAATTGTTAGGATCGAATCAGGACCGTAGGAGTTGGCTATGATAATATAAGGCTTATGCAGGACCAAGTGTCTAGTGCGAACCTTATCTGAGCCTTCTCCTGAAAAACTCAATAAATCGTGTTACCGTGATTTTTCCCAGTTAAGATCGAAGTTTTGAGTCAACCCCTGGGTCTTAAGACCTGCAGCTGAACTATTCTGGGCATCGTGAGGCAATTTAACGATTTAGGGAAATCACGGTCACATATCAATGACCAATAATTATAAACTTGTTAATTCCTGCTTTAAATCTTATAAACAGATTTCTCGGGCAACATTTGAAATAATTTGGAGAATATTTGTAATATTAAATAAAAGGTAAAACGAAAATACAAATAACTAATCTAAGTTTACCACCGACCTAAAATAAATGCTGGTATTACTTGGTTATGCTGGTATGCTGGCACACTAATAGGAACTCCATTAAATTTGGCACACAGAAGTATTAACCTGTTTGGTAATGTTCTGGGCTGCGGATCTGAATCCAATCGACATCGATACAATGGAGGATTATTGCACAAAATACTATTCTGAACGCATTTAGTACGATCTCTAACCTAGCTTATCGCATGTATAATTGATTAGTTCAAATTATTCATGGAACAACCAAATGAGATATTATACGTATTTAAAACGTACATTTTAAGGATCAACAAAGGAAATATGCAGTCAAAAATTGCATGAATATAATTAGATAAATTAATTATTACAACAAATTTATGATACATCTTATGAGCAGTAATTAGGAACAATCCATAATATAAGCAGCATATGGAATCCTTAGTAGCCTTAAAGGCTGATTGAGGAATTATAATAGTAAAAGTATATCAGTGCATCAATTCATAAACAAATTATTACCAATGAAAAGTGTGTTTTACTACTTTCTACAAATGAAAACGTGTTACACACAATAATAGTACAAACTAATACCTCATTCATGCTATTCGTTAATACCTCAATGATGTTCCATTTTAATAATAGCGAAAGATTTATAACCTAATTAAAACAAAAGTTAGGATTTATCTAAGTTTATATTTTTAAAATAACCTAGCTAAAAGCATCATAGTAGGATAATGGCAGGTTACTTTAACAGCTTAATTAGTGCTGGATTGATACGTAATACCTATTACGTTAATAGGTTTCCAATATGAAGATATTTATGCATATATGTTTAGAGACAATTTTAATGCATCGAGTTGGCAAAATTATATTTAATTAATTTTTCTTTGTGAAATAGGATATATTTATCCGTGAAATAGTATATTCAAAAAAGGTGAAATCTTTTTACTGTTTAAAATATGAAGTTTAAACACCAATGGATTTATCCCTGCATGCACCATGCTTATACACCAATTAATTGTTTCATTTTTGAAAATATAAAAAAGGAGCTTGTTTGTGGATACTCTACGTATACAATTTCAGCTAATTAAATGTCTTCAAAGACTGGGTTCAGTAACACACAGCTTCTTTAATAAGACGATTCATAAGTTATTCTGTTAAACAGCCTTTCGTAATAGTAATAGACATTCAATATTACAAGAACGTTGTCCGTTGTATCTATCGTTCAATGTGTAAATTGCCTCCTTACTTACTACATTATACATTTTATGATTCGTAATAAGGTGTAAGCCTTAAATTTCTAAGTATTCATTGGCACATACACTGTATAATTTATTTTACACTGATAAATTTGAGGATTTCCCTGTAATTGAGACACATTAGGAAATCCAGCCTGAAAAAGATAGAGTTAAGACCTGGTTTGGTGTATATATTGACAAGGTAGTGTTGAACTTAGAGTTAAAATCTCAAATTAGTGGACATTTTAGAGATATACAATAATTATTATCAATTCACGTTATGGCGATACTTCGTTGGGCATACAATGTTGCCCCAGGTTTAACTAATATGCAGTTCAGTAATTTTATGGGAACTCCTGATTCTCTCAGGTAACTTGAATTGCAAAAGAAAAACTAGCTTTTCATACGTAACATTACACAATACTACACAAGCCTCTAATGTGTAACCAATGATTTTTTCTTATTTTATATCAAAAATATAATTTAACCGTTTTACACATTTAAGCGAATCTCTTAGTGGATTATAGTTTATAAAATCTTTTGCTCATGTTATGTTAGACATACATAAACGATGGAAAATTGCATTGCAATCGACTTCTTCCACATGTCCAATGTTACTTATAAAAATACTATGGCTTTAATCACAAATATACCCTTAAATTGATGCGTTAAAATAGTTTACTAGCGATATTACGTTAAGATGTTTCAAAATAAATACAACCTCTTACATGTGAAATGCAGCAAGTGTTTTATTTATCCTATGGCGCAAATATTTAAGAAAAGCTTTATGAATAAAATTAAATACATCGCCTTATCATGAATAACATTCCACCAGTCTGTTGCATGTTTCTCTTTGAATACTAAAATGGGGGATTATTAAAACATACCTAGAGAATGTAAGAGTTGAGCTGACAAAGAAACAATAGGACTTTGTAGTGCTTAACCAAACAAAGGGCTTTCCTCGATTGCTACATACCTAACATTCCTTTGTTCGAAGCTCATTTCTTAGGAACCAAACGTTAATTGGGAATATACTAAATATACAAAATGTAATTTTACTTGTTTCTTGGAATTTTTTCTTTATCGTCATTGCCTTTTGCGCACTATATCTAGCAAAAACTATTTACTTAATTTTTTTTGTACGATTTATTAACAGTAAAACATTTCACACAATGCAACAGTTGAAAAGTACATAGTTCTTAAGAAAAATAATATTTTACTTTAACTATCTTATCCACGTCAGTACTTAATTGTATGAACGTTAAACAGGTAAAAACCTTTTAAGCAAATTAATTATAGCAATTTTGATTTGGATTTTTGCGGACATTTGCCATCACTGATTAGTAAAAAACACGTTTCACGACGTTTCGGGATCTGGAATCTGATCCCGTCTTCAGGTGGAAGAAAACATAGAACATAACAAGATTAGTAACACATAGCCAGGAAAACCTGGACAAAAACACAGCTAAAACAGAGAACTGTAAAAGTAGTCACAAAACACTATGCTGAATAGAAACACAATACACAAAATAACTCAGGAATCACAAGTATCAAGAATCACCAGACAGGAGAGAGCACGTCCACACCCAATCAGAGATCAGAGCTGAGCTAAGACTGGTGGGAGGAAAGGAAATGGCGGTGACGACGGAAATGGTGGTGCCCACAGCCAACCAAATCACGGCGCGCTACCGGTGGCGAAAACCTGAAACAGAGACATGTGATATGCAAATTCCGTTTGTCTGTTTGTGTTTTTTAGTTAATTGTTAACCTGATTTTGCCCCTTGGCCTTGCTACGGGTTAACATGCTGTGAGAATTTTGAGCGGAACTGTTAGTAACTACCCTATTTTCTGACACTTTATTTTCCCTGTCTTTCAATTCTTTGTTTAATATTGGTAGCCATACTGGCCTTATTTCAAGTGAAGATTGACTGATTGGTTGATCTGCTAGTTTTATGTATGAAGCTTCAATTAATTTTCTTTTGAAAAAATGAGGTTCGCGGTGTACTATTTTTGCTTCGTCAAAATTCATGTGGTGATTTTCAGACCAGCAGTGTTGAGCAATTTTTGATCTATCCACTAAGCCCTTCCTCGTGTTATCTTTGTGTTCTTTGATTCTAACATTTAAAGGTATTTTTGCCTCGCCATAGTACGGCCTAGAGCAACTATTGCAGTTTATTCTGTAAACACAGTTTTTTGATCCCTGAGTGCCATTTTTTGGTTTGGTTTTTACGAGACATTGCCTAAGAGTGTTTTGTGTCCTAAACGCGGTTCTAACTTTGAACTTCCTAGCAACTCTTCTAATTTTTTCCGATAATACCGGCACATATGGGATTGACATAGGAACGAATTTTTCAGCGTTTTCTGACTCCTTCTGTTTAGCCCTACGGTTTTTGCACTTTCTTATTATGGATTGAGGGTATCCATTCTTAGCCAAATCTTGCTCTACTTTTTTGATTTCCTGATTTAATCCATCTTGATTTGAGCAAATGCTCTTTGCTCTGTCAAATAATGAGTAAGCTACCCCTTCTTTGACAGATTTTTGATGGTTTGATTGAAAAGTTAAGATTGTTATCATGGTAATATGATAACATAAGTCACATCGAAATTAGGCCAGTTGACATAGTCATAGAATTAATATTGACATGTAATTGGCAGATAACTCATAAAAGCTTATCCTTAAATAGCTTAACACAGATTAAGACAGATATTTCTTCCAATAAAAATTTGACTAAAATACACAATGCAGGGAGTTGAGTCGAACAACGAGATAACTATTTTCCAATAATATTACATTGAATAAAATATATTATAAACTACTTAATTGATTTACTATCAGAATAAACAGTTTGGATAGTCTTGTTCTGCAATAAACCCTTATGTAATGATTATATGACAAATAAATTACTTACTAGAAATAAGTAATTGTATAAATTACTTTTGTACTTATATCGCTCAACAGAAACATTTATCTAGAATTCAAAAGCTGTTCTCTAGAGAAAGAGGCGAATAAAACATTCAACTGACATTAGCGTTGTCGGAATAAAATGTGTGTCTTGAAATAGGTTCCAGAAGATCTTCGAATTTTCGCCTTTGCTTTGTCAGTGTAGCGCCATAAATCTACAACGCTGCTCAGTTTGCTTAACAATTTCATCTCCTCGTCCGACGTTGAGAAAGTATGGCATCAGTTTTAATCTGTTCCGAGCCTTGAGTTATATTTATTTTACACACATGTGGCAGGCGTTACCATTTTATTGCTTAAAAACTGTATTTCAGCCGCTTAATGGCATTTTAAAATGTTGCGACTGAATTTAAGTGGAAATAAACACTTATTACAAGTATTAATAGTATTCTCAATTATAGAACACCATGCATTATGCCAATCAAGAGGTATTCCAGAACTTTAGTATATTCATACTTATAAATAAAATGGGAATTCACATTATGATGTATCTTAGCAATCATTTAAAATTTAAAGTGATTAGTGTGACTTGCCAGCAATTGTTGCTTTCATAATAAAACCTTGTGGGCTGCTCTGACAGGTCTTTCATTTATTTGTCAAAGCGAATTTGCGTTAGCTAGACATATTTTGTGAATATACACTTAAGTTTCCCGTTCCTCTAGACTACAATATGGAAACTTTGTGAATTAATATATAGGGTAATTTCTACGCTAAAATGAAAAAGGAATTATTTAAGATTCAAAGGTTTCTTAAAAATAAGAATCTGATTTAAATAACTAAGCCAGTCCAAAGTTTACGTTCAATGAAAATTAACAAAAATACTTTTACCCCAAAAGTCTTAAAACCAATTTATTTTTTAGTACATACGTCTACGTTTCTATTGAGTGTCATTCTGCTGAACTTATATCTTTAATTTTCCTTAAAAATCCCAAACATCATATAACTCTTTCATCTTATATAAAATTGAAAACGTGTTATTTAGTACACTGAAAAGTGTTATCTAGGTGGTAGTTACTGACCACCTTAACAGCTGGACGGGAGCCAAGTTCTAATTAGGGCATCGACAAGTTCAGAACTTCTACCCAAACTAATACCTACCTCTGCAACGATAAGCCTTCCAACATGAACTTGTACTGGGGCTAAAATCTGAAATACGGTTTGAATTTAAATCAACAATTTATTTTTTAAGTTGGTATTCATTCATGAATATTATACAAAATTGCATGCATAACATGTCAAGGAAATTAATTATACCGTAAATTGAATTATAAGGCTGAACTTTTTGAAGTGATTGTTGATAGGATGATAACGTATTTTTTCTGGTTTTAAATGTTATTAAAATAGAATGTAGTATAAATGCAATACGTTATTTCAAGCTTGGATTCATTGTACATGGTATCGTAAAAATATATCCAAACAATTGATTTTTTTTGACAAACTGTGGCAGAATTTTATGAAGAGACTGTTTAATGTTCCTCTCATCACAAAATAAGTTTGCTATAACAATCTTACCTAAGGTTTAATTAAATGATTGGCTCGAATGTTTTATTTATGTTCGATTTCAGGCCATAATTAAAACCTGCAGATCGATTGCTTGCAAAAATTATAAGTTTAAAGTACAGGCCAAAATTAAAATTTGTAGATCGATTGGTTGAAGATCGAAGACTCGATCGAACTCCTGCACTTTTTACTTGTCGTTATCAAACAATGAATAAAAGTCATCCTTACCTTTTCAACGCCATTTATGAGTCAAATTATACAGTCAAAGAGTGGCAGTTGAGGTCGAATTGACCAGTATTAGTCAGATTCGCCCTTTGACAGTATTCAGCGGAGGGTCGCTGGCGGATTTCCAGTTCCCATTAAGCCGCCCTTCATTGAGCGACCCCGAGCTGGTCCCTTGTCTGCCCTTGAATTATTATATTTTTCTCGCTATATGAACATGCCATTTACACTAGAGTGAAATTTTTGTTGATTAAAATGTTTTCAGAACCTCAAAAAATGATACATGAAATCTTTTGTTTCATAAAAAACAGTTTCAGCACAAACATTATTCGGAAACAGTAGATTTGAGTTTGTTTACGTAAAATATTAAGAAGAAAAACGAAAAGGAAAAAAATAATTAGTGTCAAATCTAAAATAATTTAATTAAATTTTAAACTATGGTGTTAAAATTTTAGATTTACTTTACGTCTTCATGTTGAAATAATGAAATTTTTATTTATTTTTAAAACGTTTTTTTCGTTCAATTCAATAATCTCCAATCTTATGGTATTACTATTAATGATGATATTAATTTAGTGATGTTAATACAACATTCTAAGTAAATACAAAAATAGGGAATTTAGAATCACATCCACTAGATAAGGGTGTATTATTATAGTGTTGCATTATAACATGTATAATGGGTGTTGGGTAATAATACATGGGTGTTGAGGGGGAAAACATATTGAAAGAGGAATAAATAGTTTAGAAAGAACTTATGTTAAGGAAGTAATACATTTAGTTGTACATGCATGCATAGTCTTACACATTCATTGAAGTGCCTTAATTCACACCAATGGAGTGTGTGCGTGTGTTTTATTCTTTCTTGCCTCAATTTCGTTACTTCCATCATACTCTTCAACAGTTCACCTATAAGGTTTTATGACATTATGAACTATAAAAGAAATGTTTGAGACAGTATATTGATCTTTTGAGTAAAAGAAAAAGTTTTATTAAAACCTTGAAAACTTATTAGAAAAGGTTAAAAGATTAAAAGATTATGAGGGAGAGAAAACCAATATTGATAAAATGTACATAGAAACAGATGGAAATAGAAACAGGTGATAATAAAATTTATCACAGACTTTTTTTATGATGTGTCATAAGATTTAGAATTAGAATTTTAGATTAATCATAAGTGCTGGTAAAATCACTTGGTGTCAGCTCAATGAAATTAATATCCATTTACAAACTCAGAAAAGTCGTTAGAGACTGTGTTACACCCAGGACTTATCGGCAGTGATTTGAACTTTTAGCAACTTGTTAAATCCATTACAAAGGGAAGATTCAAATGCTAATCACTTAAGTCTAGTCAGTTAGAGAGTCTCTTTTGTGATTAATTTTATTAATTACTCTTTTGATTCAACACTTACATATGAAATGATGAATGAAATGTGAAATAAAAATAACAAAAAGTTATCGTTTTTAAGGAAGAGTGAATCTCACTATTTTAGTAACGGTAATAGATGCAATATATTATTGAACAATTAAAACTTATTATTGAATGAAACTTAAAACAGAATACAATAAATTAAAAAATTAAAATATTTTATGTTTTCACTAATTCAAACAAATTTAGGATTATTATTACAAAAGTTCCCTCCGTATCCTATTTACTTATTTTGAATTAATATTTGTAATCGTAGAAGTTTCATCATGTGTCAACATGTTTGGAGGATACTAAAACTCATTGTCAGTGGCTGATAATGTTTATTTATAACTCAGTGAAACGGTAAAAATAAGAGTCTACAGATCCGTAGATCATATTCAATCTTGGAAGTAAACGCATTCCCTTAAGTGACGTCATCTGCAGCCATGTTGTTGCTGATGGCACGTCAGCAGCAGGCAGCAGTGATGGTCTTATCTACCTTATCCCCTCCTGTCCCTCGCTGATCACCTTGAGTGACGTCACCTGCGGCCGTGTTGATGCTGATGGCACACAATAGCAGTCAGCGGTGGTGGTCTTATCTACCTTATCCCTCCTGTCCCTCTATGATCACCTTGAGTGACGTCACCTGCGGCCGTGTTGATGCTGATGGCACACCAGTAGCAGTCAGCGGTGGTGGTCTTATCTACCTTATCCCTCCTGTCCATCTATGATCACCTTGAGTGACGTCGTCTACAGCAGTGTTGGTGGTGATGGCACGTCAGCAGCAGACAGCGGTGGTGGTTTTATCTACCTTATCCCTTCCTGTCCCTCATTGATCACCTTGAGTGATATTGACTGCAGCCGTGTTGATGCTGATGGCATACCAGCAGCAGTCAGTGGTGATGGTCTCATCTACCTTATCCCTTCCTGTCCCTAACTGATCACCTTGAGTGATATTGACTGCAGCCGTGTTGATGCTGATGGCACACCAGCAGCAGTCAGCGGTGGTGGTCTTATCTACCTTATCCCTTCCTGTCCCTCACTGATCACCTTGAGTGACGTCACCTGCAGCCGTGTTGATGCTGATGGCACGTCAGCAGCAGTCAGCGGTGATGGTCTTATCTACCTTATCCCTTCCTGTCCCTCACTGACCACCTCGAGTGACGTCATATACAGCAGTGTTGGTGGTGACGGCACGTCAGCAGCAGTCAGCGGTGATGGTCTTATCTACCTTATCCCTCCTGTCCCTCACTGACCACCTTGAGTGACGTCACCTGCAGCCGTGTTGGTGGTGATGGCACGTCAGCAGCAGTCAGCGGTGATGGTCTTATCTACCTTATCCCTTCCTGTCCCTCACTGACCACCTTGAGTGACGTCATATACAGCAGAGTTGGTGGTGACGGCACGTCAGCAGCAGTCAGCGGTGATGGTCTTGTCTACTTTATCCCTCCTGTCTCTCACTGATCACCTTGAGTGACGTCACCTGCAGCCATGTTGATGCTGATGGCATGTCAGCAGCAGTCAGCGGTGATGGTCTTGTCTACCTTATCCCTCCTGTCTCTCACTGATCACCTTGAGTGACGTCACCTGCAGCCGTGTTGGTAGTGATGGGACATCAGCAGCCGTCAGCGGTTATGGTCTTGTCTACCTTATCCCTCCTGTCTCTCACTCATCACCTTAAGTGACGTCACCTGTAGCCATGTTGGTAGTGATGGCATGTCAGCAGCAGTCAGCGGTGATGGTCTTGTCTACCTTATCCCTCCTGTCTCTCACTGATCACCTTGAGTGACGTCATCTGCAGCCGTGTTGGTAGTGATGGCATGTCAGCAGCAGTCAGCGGTGGAGGTCTTGTCTACTTTATCCCTCCTGTCTCTCACTGATCACCTTGAGTGACGTCACCTGCAGCCGTGTTGGTAGTGATGGCATGTCAGCAGCAGTCAGCGGTGATGGTCTTGTCTACTTTATCCCTCCTGTCTCTCACTGATCACCTTGAGTGACGTCATCTGCAGCCGTGTTGGTAGTGATGGCACGTCAGCAGCAGTCAGCGGTTGTGGTCTTGTCTACCTTATCCCTCCTGTCTCTCACTGGTCACCTTGAGTGACGTCACCTGCAGCCGTGTTGGTGGTGATGGCATGTCAGCAGCAGTCAGCGGTTGTGGTCTTGTCTACCTTATCCCTCCTGTCTCTCACTGGTCACCTTGAGTGACGTCACCTGCAGCCGTGTTGGTGGTGATGGCACGTCAGCAGCAGTCAGCGGTTGTGGTCTTGTCTACCTTATCCCTCCTGTCTCTCACTGGTCACCTTGAGTGACGTCACCTGCAGCCGTGTTGGTGGTGATGGCATGTCAGCAGCAGTCAGCGGTGGTGGTCTTGTCTACCTTATCCCTCCTGTCTCTCACTGATCACCTTGAGTGACGTAACCTGCAGCCGTGTTGGTAGTGATGGCACGTCAGCAGCAGTCAGCGGTTGTGGTCTTGTCTACCTTATCCCTCCTGTCTCTCACTGGTCACCTTGAGTGACGTCACCTGCAGCCGTGTTGGTAGTGATGGCACGTCAGCAGCAGTCAGCGGTTGTGGTCTTGTCTACCTTATCCCTCCTGTCTCTCACTGATCACCTTGAGTGACGTCACCTGCAGCCGTGTTGGTGGTGATGGCACGTCAGCAGCAGTCAGCGGTTGTGGTCTTGTCTACCTTATCCCTCCTGTCTCTCACTGGTCACCTTGAGTGACGTCACCTGCAGCCGTGTTGGTGGTGATGGCACGTCAGCAGCAGTCAGCGGTTGTGGTCTTGTCTACCTTATCCCTCCTGTCTCTCACTGGTCACCTTGAGTGACGTCACCTGCAGCCGTGTTGGTAGTGATGGCATGTCAGCAGCAGTCAGCGGTGGTGGTCTTGTCTACCTTATCCCTCCTGTCTCTCACTGATCACCTTGAGTGACGTCACCTGCAGCCGTGTTGGTAGTGATGGCACGTCAGCAGCAGTCAGCGGTTGTGGTCTTGTCTACCTTATCCCTCCTGTCTCTCACTGGTCACCTTGAGTGACGTCACCTGCAGCCGTGTTGGTGGTGATGGCACGTCAGCAGCAGTCAGCGGTTGTGGTCTTGTCTACCTTATCCCTCCTGTCTCTCACTGGTCACCTTGAGTGACGTCACCTGCAGCCGTGTTGGTGGTGATGGCATGTCAGCAGCAGTCAGCGGTGGTGGTCTTGTCTACCTTATCCCTCCTGTCTCTCACTGATCACCTTGAGTGACGTAACCTGCAGCCGTGTTGGTGGTGATGGCATGTCAGCAGCAGTCAGCGGTGGTGGTCTTGTCTACCTTATCCCTCCTGTCTCTCACTGGTCACCTTGAGTGACGTCACCTGCAGCCGTGTTGGTGGTGATGGCATGTCAGCAGCAGTCAGCGGTTGTGGTCTTGTCTACCTTATCCCTCCTGTCTCTCACTGGTCACCTTGAGTGACGTAACCTGCAGCCGTGTTGATGCTGATGGCATGTCAGCAGCAGTCAGCGGTGATGGTCTCATCTACCTTATCCCTCCTGTCTCTCACTGATCACTTTGAATGACGTCACCTGCAGCCGTGTTGATGCTGATGGCATGTCAGCAGCATTAAGCGGTGGTGGTCTCATCTACCTTATCCCTCCTGTCTTTCACTGATCACTTTGAATGACGTCACATGCAGCCGTGTTGGTGGTGATGGGACGTCAGCAGCAGTCAGCGGTGGTGGTGTTATCTACCTTATCCCTTCCTGTCTCTCACTGATCACCTTGAGTGACGTCACCTGCAGCAGTGTTGATGCTGATGGCACGACAGCAGCAGCAGTCAGCGGTGGTGGTCTTATCTACCTTATCCCCTCCTGTCCCTCGCTGATCACCTTGAGTGACGTCACCTGCGGCCGTGTTGATGCTGATGGCACACAATAGCAGTCAGCGGTGGTGGTCTTATCTACCTTATCCCTCCTGTCCCTCTATGATCACCTTGAGTGACGTCACCTGCAGCCGTGTTGGTAGTGATGGGACGTCAGTAGCAGTCAGCGGTGATGGTCTCATCTACCTTATCCCTCCTGTCTCTCACTTATCACCTTGAGTGACGTCACCTGCAGCCGTATTGGTAGTGATGGCAAGTCAGCAGCAGTCAGCTGTGGTGGTCTTGTCTACCTTATCTCCCCTGTCTCTCACTGATCACCTTGAGTGACGTCACCTGCAGCCGTGTTGGTAGTGATGGCACGTCAGCAGCAGTCAGCGGTGGTGGTCTTGTCTACCTTATCCCTCCTGTCTCTCACTGATCACCTTGAGTGACGTCATCTGCAGCCGTGTTGGTGGTGATGGCACGTCAGCAGCAGTCAGCGGCGATGGTCTTGTCTACCTTATCCCTCCTGTCTCTCACTGACCACCTCGAGTGACGTCATATACAGCAGTGTTGGTGGTGACGGCACGTCAGCAGCAGTCAGCGGTGATGGTCTTGTCTACCGTATCCCTCCTGTCTCTCACTGATCACCTTGATTGACGTCACCTGCAGCCGTGTTGATGCTGATGGGACGTCAGCAGCAGTCAGCGGTGGTGGTCTTATCTACCTTATCCCTCCTGTCTCTCACTGATCACCTTGAGTGACGTCACCTGCAGCCGTGTTGATGCTGATGGGACGTCAGCAGCAGTCAGCGGTGGTGGTCTTATCTACCTTATCCCTCCTGTCTCTCACTGATCACCTTGAGTGACGTCACCTGCAGCCGTGTTGGTGGTGATGGCACGTCAGCAGCAGTCAGCGGTGGTGGTCTTGTCTACCTTATCCCTCCTGTCTCTCACTGATCACCTTGAGTGACGTCACCTGCAGCCGTGTTGGTGGTGATGGCACGTCAGCAGCAGTCAGCGGTGGTGGTCTTATCTACCTTATCCCTCCTGTCTCTCACTGATCACCTTGAGTGACGTCACCTGTAGCCATGTTGATGCTGATGGCACGTCAGCAGCAGTCAGCGGTGGTGGTCTTTTCTACCTTAGCCCTCCTGTCCCTCACTGATCACCTTGAGTGACGTCATCTACAGCAGTGTTGGTGCTAATGGCACGTCAGCAGCAGTCAGTGGTGGTGGTCTTGTCTACCTGTTCCCTTCCTGTCCCTCACTGACCACCTTGACAACATTTATTGTAATTAGTATGACAAATTAACTTTTATAATCCTTGCAATACAAATTTCGTTGACAATAAATATCATATATAAATACACTTTATTATAAATTAAATTATCAAGCTTTTATGGAACTAATTAGACATATTTAGTTGTTTTAGGAACAAATATATCAGTGGCTGACAAGTTTTTTTCCGGCTGTTTTAGATGTATTAAACTGTCATTAGAGGCCTAGATTATGGATAAAGACCTGTTTGGCCTTAGACACGCTGTTTTGGATTTAGTTCGCTTGACAAAATCTCTTTCAAAGCTTCAGCTATCTTAGTAAAATTGAACTTTTTTGACCCTTTTTACATAAGTAAACAAGGAGGAAATTCAAAATGTAAACAAGTAGTACAAGTTTATTAACATTTATCTGAAAAAATAAAAAATCATAAATATGTAAACATGGTCCTAAGAGTGAGGTGGAAATACATCTCTACAATCAATAGAATCTGGTAACTTATTTCTCCATCATTTTCCACATCATTTCATTGTGGGTTTAATCAGGAAAGAGACTATTCATCTGATGAAAACGCCTAAAAACAAAATATACAGTAGTTCAAAAAGATTACATATATCTAAGATGCAGGGACGGTCTTTTTATGAAGCTCAATATGAAAAGTAGCTTTTGCATTTTGATTGTTTAAGCTACCTTCATGTACTTTTCATTATTTCTTATCATTATAATTAAGGTTAATCTTCAATACATACAAGGAATACATAACTATTTTTAGTTATCAATCCCAGATTACCCCAAAACATTGACGGGTAGTAAGTACTTCATTTTGAGTGGGTGGTCATTTTCGGCCTCTATCTAAGATTTGCCATATTAGATAAACAGAATTTTTGTATTATAATGTTGCGTATAGTATTTATCTCCATTATGTTAAACTAAATTTGTAAACTGGTTTCAATCCCGCAATCCGTATCTTTCAAATGTTAACTCATTCTTAAGCTATGAGGCTTTTAAAAGTTCATTTTCTAACTCATTTTAACTTTACGCTTTGTAGAATTAAGCCCATAATTATCGAAATAAAGCTACATATAAATTATTAATCACCAGCAGCCAATGTTGAGCCATTTTCAAGTGATTTTGACGGATTTGAAATTTTATCGCGCCATATTGGACCTGGGATTGGTATTTTTTATATGAAAAAATAGGGGGGGGGGGGCTTTAAAACTAACCCTGTATATGATGTGTCCTTTGTTATATTTTGAAGTAAAAGTATTCAATGATATAATTTAAATGGGTTCCTTAATATTTTATCTTCTTATCACAGTTAAATACAAAACCACTTTTTGGAACAAATTATTGAGTATTTATTGGACGCAGTGCATGTAATAATATCTAATAGTAAATCTATAGCGAACGAAACGTTAGCCTTAACATAGTTCATAAAGCGCAGGCAGTGCAACTAAGTTCCAAGCAACTTGTCTCTTAGTGACTTGTATTTGCTTAGTAATTACTGTAAACTTCCGTTTCACTTAACTCGCTAACACTGTTATGATTAACAACTCATGTTGGTTGGATCAACCGTACATTACGTTACGTAAAATGAGATGTTAATATGTTTTGCGTCTAAAATAAAATTCCCGATAGCAATTTATCCATAGTATTTCAAGTCTTGTTTTGAGAATTTCCGCTCTGTGGAGAAAGCTATGTAGGTCTAATGGTCAATCGTAAGCCTTGACGTTTGTTATTTTCGTTTTATGCCCCCCTCCCCCCGTAAATAAAAACACCATTCGTTAACATACAAAATGTATACCGATCGTTGACCAAATAGTTATATCATATTGTGAGAAATGTTAATTTTCAAATTTTTCTCTGGTGATTGTTTTATTCATTATGAATCAATCTTTAATTTGTATTGTTTTAGTTGATAAACAAAAATTTATCTTTTTAAGTGGTATGACATTTTTATCTGCATTATAAAAAATTACTCGGAAGCTAACCGAGTTTTTTATTTACCATTTATTGTTTACAACGTGTATGTAAAGAGTAAACCTTATGTACATGCAAAGTAAAGTATTGGGTTATGTGTAAAAGATGTACCTCAAAGAAGCACTGCAATAATTGGAAACAATAGTTATACACGTTTATCTCCAGCCCTACGCGTACATTTCTGCACTTGGGATAGTATCAATTATCATTAAAAATAATCAAGATTTTTTTCGAACAACATTTATGAAGTCACAAGTAAACTAAAATCAGAAGCCCATTCGATTGCCGGCAGAGCTATTCTGTTGACCGTGGTATAATCCTGCCGCCAAGTTAGTTGTAAATATGTATGTACATGGTATGTTAGTTTATTCAGTTCTATTTTTTAACGCCATCATCCACTCTGTGGTCATCGATGAAGTAGGAGGTATGAGGTAGGCAAAACTGAAGGAAATTCAATTAAGTGCCCCCTTAAGCAGAAACTGGATAATGCCCACTGCAATTCTACTCAATCCGATCAAAGTACCATTGAAGAACAATACAAATACGACTGAACTGCTGCATAATTATGAGAAGGAATTCTAAATAAAGATTCAGTCTCTCCTTGCTGGTATCAAATCAGGCTAGACAAAAATCCTGATGAGTTTGAGTTCACTTAAAAAAAACATATATTTTTGCCTAAAGGAAAATCATCCAGAATTTCTATTTCGAAAAATAGGGTACAAAATTTCTAATGCTTTATTTTCTTTTACTATTATGTTTACAACTTCCGCTAACCGGGTAGTAAAAACTAAGATTGGCCTATGTAAGTTTTTTAAAGATATAAATCATGTATATTATAGATAAATACTATATTAAAAACTGTAATGGAAACATTAAAACATATATATTTCTAATGTTTTTAGGTCTGACGCCTCCATCAACTCTTATAAATTCCGAATATTAAGTTTTATCAGCCACTGTCCTCACTCCAGATTTAAGGATAGTCATGCTGCGAATTTCTTGAGTAGTATCAAGTGGAGGTTGCATTAGTGGTGAAATTTAACTGAAAGGATGTTAAAGTATCTTGAATTGATAACATCAGTATGGATTTTAATTCATAATATAGTTCATATAAAGGAATAACTTTAATTTTAATTAATAAATTAAGCCTTCGTTTATATATTTTTTCAGTTAACTTTGAACTTAAATATAAAAAAGTGTGTAGTTATTTACTACCTGTAATATTTACATTGTTATAAGCAAACCAGATATTTTCATAAATACGATGTATTGTTTACAATAAAGTTGTTTAAATATTGTTAGAAAAAAATGTTATTAGAGACGAAAAACACATAAATTCCAACAACATAAATGTTTGCCTGATCACTTCTACACGTTTGATAAAGTCATGAGCAGAAAACATGAATATTATAATTTCATATGGGACAAGTATCATTTAAAACACCAAGGAATGTATTTTTGTAGTATTTAGGTAACGTTTTTATTCCTTACGTACTATTAACTTTTGAAATATTTTATATATTGTACAACATTCTTTTGGTAAATATTTCTCTTGAAGGAAAAAAATATATTAAATCCTAAAACACTTAAATCGAAAAATCTTTTAGTTGTGATGTAGCTCTCTTCTACACACAATTAAACTGGAGTAAATGGACTTTTTTACCTACTTGGAAAAAAGTCTAAAATCTTAAAATTATTTATATTAATATATTTACTTTTTTCTCGTCACTTTATTAGTATGAGTAGATGTGGTTGGATAGGTATAGACCAGCTGACATAGGCAAAATGGTAAAATAGTGTCGTAATTGTGACGTATCGGTGACGTGTTTTTGACGTATTGGTGACGTATTTGATGACGGATGTGTTACGTAGTGATGATGTCACTGAGGCGATGACGTGTAGGTTTAAAGGGTTAGGTTTTGAAGTGACGATGTCGGGGTGGACGTCGCGACGGCGCCGCCGAGAGGCCGGTGGGACGGGGGACGGGACACGCCGAGAGGACGGTGGACAGCGCAGCGCGCCGGCCGGCGGTGCAGTGCGGCCGGGGTCACCAGTCGTACTGTGAGTGGCCAGGTCGGTTATACATAGATGGTTTTAACGTAAAGTCGTATTTTCGAAGTGTTGCGATGTTGCTTAATAAAGTATGAAATATAGTCGAAATAAGGAAAAGTGATTTTCCGAAGAATTAGTTTTACCCCGTCTAACATAGTGTTATGTTTAGTTTTTAATGTATACCGTAGCGTCGTCGCCAAAATAGTACTGAAACTTCCCGAGGACTCTAAATGAAATATATATTTCCGTATACGTACTATTGCGTGGTGAAAATTATACAAATCGTAGCCTCTTACTAATCGTAGGCCGTACTAATTAATGTAACTCTCCGAATACGCGAAAATTAAATATATGTTTACTATATACGCACTTGTGCATGCTCGCACTTAGAGTCTTAGTGGGTTTAATGTAGCGACGGCGTGAAATAGTGATAGGTAAATTTATTGTATAACAAATAAAACACCCTAACGATTATTGTTTTAGAAACATGTTTGTAACATACTTGCTTCAAACATATATTATATCCCTAGGGATGCAGATAACAGTATTTTTTAAAAAAAAATGAGCAAAATAGGCCGCCACATTTTAATTTGATCGGTGAATTTCCGACAATAAATTCATCCAGTCAATTGTGACGTGTATCCCGTTTTGCCCACTCCTTTTACGCCGACCCAACTGGATCAATTTATCATCGGAATTCACCGATCAAATTTTAGGCCCCCAGTGACAGGTTCGAACTAACCAACACTCACACGCACATCGTTGGCCAGACAGTGCACGTGTGGTAGCGATATAGCTACAGGGACCTAAGAGATAAGTTAGGAACTGTCTCATTTAACATGCAGTTATCGCGACAGACAACATTATCTATATGCTTGGAAGCACATCGTTGCGCATTCTGGTGTTTGCAGCGTACAACATGTGTCCAACTTGTTAGTGTCGCTGTTTAGCAGTAATTTATCAAACTAATTGCTTGCCTACATCACCACCAGGAGTCTCTGTGTTTCTCTGTCTGTATTAACGAAGTGTTTGCTCAAATCGCCGCAGGATAGCGTGCGAGTTAACTTTCGGAAAAATAAAATAATTTAGTGGATATTTTTACAATTTATTTAAAGAGAGGCTACGAGCATAATAAATTATAGGATAGTTTACGTAAATTTACTATATATTAACAACTTGACTTAACAAAACATCTAAGTATTAAAAATATGACTTGTATTGAAACATTTTTAATATTTTCAGACGATCGCTGAAAAAATCTTGGGTATTTGATAGTAGTTGCGAAACCGGGATTCTAGTACACAGTTTTGTTAAAACTATGGTGTTTGATCGTAGATGCACAAAATTAGGTACGAGCATAAAATTTATTATTTAAACCTTGGTGTTTCAGAGTAGATGTAAAACTGACGTTCTGGCACACAGTTATTTTTGAAGGTTGAGTAAATTAATTTTCAAAGATTTACTGGGGGCCCGCAGCTGCGAGTACTCGTTACGCGTGAAGTTTGGTAATTTTTTGTAACGAACATGTTCAAACAGGTTCAAGGTCATTTGACAATGTTAAAAAAGAAGGATCCCGACTGTACCAACTTCACGTCGGCGACCAGTCAGGAAAGGAAGGGTCTACCATAGTGCCTTCACGGCACCGACTGGAGACCCCTAGGGGGTTTTTGGGCGGCAGCAAACACATTGCTATAACCGCCCGGGCTTTTAGGATGTGACGGGAGAAAGGTAATGGGACACAGTTTAAGTTTTACACTTTGGGAAAACAATGTTAGTAGTAGTAGTTATACGAGTACCCCATGCAAAGCGCAAGCCAAATAGCAGAAAATGACAGTAAAGAGAGAAGGCAAGGCATCGACCCGACAGGGCCAGACTGCACCGGGATCAGACAAGCAGCCTCAGCTCCGCAGCAGACTTGTCCAACGGTGGGGGCTGTATTTCCCAGGCATGGCAACAACACCCCGACGATGTCGCAAGTCAGCTCAAGAGGCCCACGGCGATCGGGACGGAAAGCCGCGTGGTTCAGAAGCGTTGAGCGCAGTGACATACTGTGACTGTTGTATGCGCGAGGTTCCATCCAAGGCGGTTACCACGCAGCGGGGATGCGTCTTGCAGTGAATCTCGCCTCGCTTCTTCCTCGAAGATCTCCGCCGTTTCGCTGTAGGTCTTCTGTGGAGGTCTGAAGATGCTTGGCTTGCCCCGGTGCAGTCGGCCCGTCGAGTGATGCCGAAGCAGTGTGCGACCCAGTTTTGTCAACTTTCCCGCTGAGTCAGCAGAAAATACAGCCTCCTCATTGGTTACAATGTCTCGACCAATGGGAGACGGGATGTAGTCAACGACTAGCACCGAGGCTCTGGGAGACAATTACTGCTGCTCTGACGCACCTACCATCATGTTGAGGAAGCCTACCCGTCCAACGATGGTCACCCTGCCCCGCCGAGACCCATCTCAGCAGCTGGCCGCCAAGCGGACCAAGTCTATTTTACGACGCCCCGACCTGCAACCATCTGGCGACCGTCAGAGTACTGAGCCACGCAAGCGGGTGCATTTCGCCGACCTACCTCGCCGGATAATAGTTTCCAGCTATGCCGCAGATGCCCACAGCATACTCCGGGAGATTCTTTCCGTGAGTCACGGTCCGGAAGCGGCCAAGATGTACGAGCTGCACGCTAGTACAGTGCTGCCGACTAGCAACCCGTTGATTCCCGAGGACGGCTATCGGATCCCGGTGATTGAGCCTTCGCATCGCAGAGCTGATCGCCACACTTGGTCGACAGCGTTTCCCGGAGTAAGAGGCCACCGCTTTTGGAAGCTGAAGTCGGGACAATATCGCCTGGTTGACTACCAAACAAATGGACAGCGCAGAGAAGTTTTACTCGGGCGCGGGAAGGATCTGGTCCGAACTACTCTACCTGTCGGCGTGGTTGGACCATCAGAGACAAGTGCAAACACCTACCTCGAGATTGAAGAGCTTCGAGATGGGTACTGTCGCAAGAAAGTCAGAGCGAAGTGGGTATCAGTATAATTTTACTGGTATATAAAAAACGGCCTTTGTAAAGGCCACCAATTGTTCTCGTATTTGAACTCAGACACGCTAACTGGCAACACCCGATTTTTTCAATCCTTGCATTCAGTATTCTCCTCCTAAGACTATTACATCTGACCGTGGACATCTTTAAAATTATGTTAAGGCCTCCAATAGTTATACTTTATAACTCAGTCAAACTAACAGCCAACACCCGATACTTTCAAAAATCCCATCAGTAACACACTAACTATTACACCTTAATTATATTTCAGCGTGAATATTGTACACTTGTGGTCAACTTGAAATATATACCCCTGGAATCTAAAATATGAACTGTAAAAAACGGCCTTTCTAAAGGCCACCGTTTAAAATGCTGAGTCAGTGTCTTTTCAGCGCACCAATGGGAAGCTAGCAGCCGTGCATAAAACGCGTACCGGTTGCGATGTCTCACCATTCGTTCCAGCGACACTGAAGATAGAAGATGGGCTCCTCGAAGACACCTCGGAAGACTATTTTACGACGCCCCGACCTGCAGCCATCTGGTGAACGTCCGAGTTCTGAGCCACGCAAGCGGGTGCATTTCGCCGCAGATGTCTACAGCGACCCGACTCTGCAACGGATCCTGACCGAGATGACTGCCCCGCCAGCCTTGCTGTCACCGATCATAGAGCACGACGTGGACAAGATTATTGCCTCGGTCTCCAAGCGGAAACGACTGCTGCTGGAGCGGCGGTTTTTGACCCCGTTCAAGTTTAAGTTCGCCGGGGTGAAGTTTTGGCGGCTGTATCGGTTGCGAGCCGGACACTACGATCTTGTCTGGTTCGACTACATACTTGGCGAGGCTTTACTACGGCGGGGATCCTCGACGCCCATGTTCAAAGTCCGCCTGCCTTTGTGGATGGCGTGGCCGTGGATGGCGACTCATCTCGAGGTCGGATGTCGAAGCGCAAAACTCGGTCGGCGGATGGCAAGTTGGATTCGCCGCTAGTCTTCTAGCTACATAAAAAACGGCCTTTCTAAAGGCCACCATTTTGTCACTCGTTTTTAACTTAGTTTGCGTACATCATGGGCGAGGGCTAAATGTTGTAGAGTCAAGTTAATCTACCCTACTTTTAATCCTTGCTTTCAGTGGCATCCGCCCTCTAACTAATTCCACTAAACATTCGGGCTTAAAATTATATTTGACCTGACTTGTAAAAATAGTGGGCAACTCAAAAACTATCCTCCCTGCTTTGTAAAAAAAATAACATAGTAAAAACGGCCTTTGTAAAGGCCACCAAGTTGACATCGGTTTTAACTCAGACTAGCTAACATTTAACGCCCGACCAATAGAAAGAGAGTGCTGAGTAAGCAAAGTGTATATAAGGAGAGACAGTTGTCACATGAAATCATTCTTCCTTCGCATCGACAACTGCACTCATCGCAGCAACCATGGCAGACGTCTCCGAGCAAGAGCTTGGTAAAGCCGTTGCGTCGATCTTCGATCCCCCGGACGAAGCTCCCGCATCCCCCCATCTGATCAGCCCCACGAGTCCACTACGTTTCGGCCCAGCTGAGGATCAGTCGTCCGACGAAGAGACACGGATTTTCATCTCGAAGAACGACGGGTTCGTCCCGAAGGAGGCTAAAACACCGAGAGTAATGTTTCGCAAGACCCCTCGGTTGAAAAATGCCCCGATCTGTAGTGCAACCATCAAAAGGGGAGACAGAAAAGGAGAAGTCTGCGGAAACTACTGCAAAATTGGAGAGGAATTTTGCTCCAGACACACGAAGAAACCAACCATTGACTATGAAACTTTTGCGGTAAATACTAGCTTTAAACGGCTGAAAGTATCAAAGAGGTACAGACTACTGAAACCTTTGGCTGCGTATAGTGTCATACTTGAATGTGATGGACGAATTTTACGGGTAAGACTGCCCAAACCATTATTACCGATACCTAAGACTGGGTACTTGAAATTTGAGAGAGCGACAAGTGGATCACGTCCGATGGGGATGTGGGAGTAAATCTCGGATGTAGCAGCACTTTAAACGGCCTTTCTAAAGGCCACCAAGTATTTCAATCGTATTTAACTTATGCCTTGCCAAAGTGTCTTGTTGTTACCGTCCATACCAACAGCCTGGTGCTATTTGTTCAATGAGAAGTATTTCCCTGAGGGCTAAACGTTGTAGATTCAAGTTGATCTAACTTTATTTTTTGTATTCGGTAGCAACCGCCCTCTAACTATTACCGCTAAACACTCGGCTATAAAATTATGTTTCACCGTGACTCCCGTAAAATAGTGGACATTTAAAAACTATCCCCCTGCTTTCTAAAAACGGCCTTTGTAAAGGCCACCAAGTATTTCAATCGTTTGTATGACAAAGTGTCTAGTTGCTACCGTCCACATAACAGACTGATCCTTATCTCCCATTAACACTTACATCAGCACTTATCCCCCCTTAAATCGCCTATAAAAGGGGTTCCTCACATGTTGTAAAATCATTCAGCTGCTTGCACCAGGACGGATAGTCTCGAGATATGGCGCCGAAGGAGAACATCTTCCCTCTACCCAGCACAATTGTTGGTATAATGAAAAATCTTCCACTGGTTACCCACCCAGAAGAAGAGGAAGAAGAGGAAGGCGAAGTGATTGACAACGCACTGATTGACAACGCAGTGACTGACGACGCAGTGATTGACGAGCAGAGTGAAGCTGGAAGTGTTGAAGGTGGAGGAATGGAAGAAATAGAGGAATTGAGTGATGTAGACTCTGAAACAATGAGTATATATCAACAACTACTCTGTTTCGAAGACATCAAGAATTCCTGCTCCTTCGACCAAGAGACTCCAAGTACCAGCAATTGTGATGGGCTTGCTTTCGATGCCATGAGGGGAGTGTACTACGTTCCTCGTCGCTTATTCCCTCCGGATGAGTCTGACGATGAATCCAACTAACTTCGGCGGCCACTGCAAGCAGCCACAAACGGCCTTTCTAAAGGCCACCAATGTTTCCAATCGTTATTACTCTCAGCTTGTAGCTAACAAGAACTATATTATTTGTTGCAATAATTAATTGTAAACTTAATAGAAGAGGTGACGTTTTCTTCACAAAACGTAATGTATACCTCAAAACCAAAGTTTTAAAAGTAAATCCGACTAACTTCGGCGGCCACAACGGCCACCAATGTTTCCAATCGTTATTACTCTCAGCTTGTAGCTAACAAGAACTATATTAATTGTAAACTAAGTCGAAGAGGTGACATTTCTTCACAAAACCAAAGTTTCAAAAGTAAATATACGTATCTACTGCTTATTGTCATCACTTTTTTTCTGCTGACTAAGGTGGAGTGATTTAATTGGTCATTTTATTTTGCTTACTAATCATGTTTATATGGTATAAATAGCAGTACTCCCTACAAGACCCTCATTCACTCACTGCAGCTCGGCCGCCAGGATGGTGTACACCATTACATACTACCAAACTGCCGGGAGGGTTCCTCGCCAACCGCTGTCTGTGAAGACCCTTAGCCAACATGTCCCAATTTATTGGGAAATGCAGGTTAAGCCGTGGGACAAACGGGATGTTCGAGCCGTGAGGAACATGCTGGGTCGCATCCAATTCGACGGCCGAGAGAAGACCATCACGCTAAAGGTGGAGGCCAAGCTGAACATCACGCCTACACCATTGGATGAAGACTTAACACTCAGGGCGAATGTCATGAACGACCTAAGACGGCTTTTACATCTACGGCGAAAGGTGGCAGTTTCCATCATCGTCGAAGACTAAACGGCGGCCGCTGCAGCCCTCTACAAACGGCCTTTCTAAAGGCCACCATTATTTTCAATCGTATTAAACTCTCCGCTTGTTGCTCGATCTAAAATATTGACTAACTTTAGTTGTAATTGTTGTTTATTTTACTAAAACCATATAGAAGTTTTATTTGTAAAACATTATCTAAGGAGTAACGTATGTCTCATTCCTAACTTTTTCAACATATTATCAAGTCCCTTCGCCCAGTTACTTATTATTATTATTGTCGTCAGCACTTTAATCAGCTGACTAAGGGGCTGTTATATTATTGGTTCATGTTTTTGCTTACTCATCACAATTATAGAGTTAAAAAGCCGTACGAAAGACGCGATCCTCACTATTTGCTGCTCGTCTCTCCTAGCACCATGGCTCCTAAAGACGTGCCACACCACTGGCATAGCACAGAGGATATTTTGACAGATACTCTTCTATTAGCAGCAGATGTTCCAGATGACGAATCTGTTGTTTCTGAAAGCTCGGAAGATATTTTCGATATTTTTGACGAATCTTCCGACGAATTGGAACTCCTACTGGTTGAAGATATTTCTGATACCGATGATGATAGTATTATATATTTCCAGCTTCAAGACCAGTCTGAAGACGTCTCTCATGAACACTCCGGTAGATCTACTCCAGCACTCCCTGAAGAGCAAACAGTAAGGAGGCGGCTTTTTGAAGAGTGTAGCAGTGATGATGAAGATGATGATGATGGAGTAGCATACTTAGACAACTAAAAAATCACTTTTATAAAACGGCCTTTCTAAAGGCCACCATATTGTTCACTCGTATTTAATCTCAGCTATGCAATGTTAACTTAGTTATGGAATAGGTAAATACTATAAAAATAATTCGTGGATTGTTAACTAACCCAGACATTATTCCTAAATTCAAGTGGAAAATATAATATGAGAGTACGATATAAAAATGAGTAAATTCCAACGCAAATAATTTGTACTACTGGTGAATTAACTTGTAACTTGTGTTTGTAATAAAGTATACAAAAGGTTTGATAACATGCACCATCAATGCTCAAGTACAGTTGTTTATGGCAGCGAGCTGAGTCACATACGATTAGATCTATTGGCGGCCTTTAAAAAGGCCTTTTGTAGCTGGTGTATTTCAACATACAGCGAGAATAATATTGAGTAAAACTTGTACTTTATTATTCTCTGAGTTGTGAAGATGGTGTGGATGTGAGTGTTTCAGACTCCTCCAACTGTTGCTGTAGGATTTTAATGTACTTGATAGCCATCACTAGAGTTTGATATTCCGATTGAATATTGTAGGCCAAAGGTATAACAGACCTCAACTTTACAAATCCGTTTTTCCTTTCATTTCTTAGTCTACTTTGACGTTCTCTCTCTCTCCTTAGTCTTCTTTCTCTCTGATCAAACGAATGGTGAGGAGGGCGATCCATGGTCTTAGTGTTTGTACTCCCCTGAGGTTAACACCACAATGAGTCGTTAAACAAAAAGAAGCTTTATAAAAGCACAACCCCCCCCCCAGTTTCCTCGAAACATTAACGTTTTGATGTACTGTAGTAAGTAAAATGTATTGTGTCCGGTTAAGCGAATGTTTTTCAATAGCATTTCATTTAACTAACCATCACCTTCATTGTCAGACAAGTGGTCTGCGCCTAACAACCTTTCCATTGCTGCTATTGCATCCCTTGAATGTAATGGAATTGTGCTTGAAACTTTGTTTTCCTGGATAGGCTGGTCTTCACTAATACGATTTGGGACGGATGGTTCTTGTTGAAACGGTGGGGTAGTGGTAGATACTTCTGAGACTTGCACAGCTTGAGACATCTCTCTCTCTTCAAGTGATACCATTGAAATGACGAGTCATTTGCTTGTCAAATTGATGTAAGATAATGTTTAAACCATCCAATCAAAAGAAAGTGCTGATATAGCAAACAAAATAACCAATGGGAAGGTAGTGCTGATGTCAGCATTTGTTATAAAGCCGCGAAATGTGAAATTTTATCCTCATTATCCTGTCTGCAGCCATAGATATCACATCGAAACAATTTTGCAACCCCAAGATGTATTACTGTCACATTTGCAACGAAGAATTTACAGATGAGACTATTTATCTCTCTCACTGTGAATTATTTCATAACGTAACTCAAGTAGACTTATCTGACTGTGAGACCCATCCTGATTTTGAGGATTTTCTCAACGATACAGAAGAAACTCAACAGTACAACAGACCCAGCGTTATTGCTTATGCTCCTCCCAGAGAGCAACAAGAACATTCAGACCAGCAAACCAATAGTGAACCTGATGTAACAGTTGAATTATTGGCTCAAGCTTTTGAGGGTTCCGTAGTAAGACACTATCGAGTAAGGAATAACAGTACTCTTGATTTAGACTCATTTTTGGCACGAGTGAAGACTCTTATTCTAGAACGATTGCAGTATGAGCGTAATCGATTACATTTTATGAAATTCGGATTGCTCTTGGATACTACTTTTAATAACATCGATGGAGAGGAATCTAACAGGGGGTTTATTTCTAGAAATCGAAATGTTATTGAAATCACTGATTTGGCTGAAGTTGTGGAAGAATGCATCCAGGAAATCATTCTTAAAATAACGGAGCACGAAGCACGTGGTTCAGGATGGTCCTTGTCGACCGTAAACAGTTTGGATTTGCGAGTGCATAAACATGGATACGGAGATCGTGGGAGTAGTTACATCCCCTTACCCAAGAAGATAAAGAGTACTCATTCTTGCATTAATGTTCAAAATAACGATAACGAATGTTTCCGATATTCAATGCTGGTAAAATTCTTAATAAATGACCATGAACTTCACGTAAACAGGCCAAATGCAAGATTCCAAGTTTATAATAATAGATACAACTTCAACGGTCTGACCTATCCTGTATCTCTGGCAGATATTAAGCGATTTGAAAAAAATAATCCAGGTGTTTCAGTAAATGTTTTTGGGCTAGATGATGGTAACAATGTGTACCCCTTGAAAATTGCTCCTCAGGAGTTAGCCGATCACACTGATTTGCTGTTAATTACCAGTGATAAAGTTTCGCATTATGTATACATCAAAGATTTTAACATACTCGTGCATAAACAGTTAACGAAAAGAAATAATTCAATTACTGTTTGCAAAAGATGTTTCTGTTTCAAAAGTAACGATAGGGGAGGTCGTAGATGGTTGTCAGAACACAAAAGACTTTGTGGCAACCATTCTGCCGTAAAGGTTGTACTACCTGCAAGAGAGAGATCGATATTAAAATTTAACAAAGTACATAACCAATACAAGATCCCTATTGTTATTTACGCAGACTTTGAGTCTTGTCTAATTCCCATGGAAAATGAAGATCCTGACGCACCAGACAACGGAAAGTACCAAAAACATGAACCAAACAGCTACTGTATTCTGGTTAAATCGACCCTTTCGAATGATCATCTTGAACAATTCAACATTCCAACAGAACCTATACTTTATCGTGGGCAAGAAGCTGCAAAGAGATTCGTAACTGACCTTTACAGTATAGCTGAAAAAGTATCATCATTGTACAGTGTCATTGTTCCAATGAAAGACCTTACGGATCTACAAGAACTATCTCACCAAATTTCTGACACTTGTTACTTATGCGGACATGAATTTACTGATAACAACATTAAAGTCTACGAGCACGATCATTTGACAGGAGACTACAGAGGAGCGGCTTGCAACGCTTGCAATATTAACTATAAATTGCCTAAATTCGTTCCTGTAGTGTTGCATAATTTAAGTGGTTATGATGCGCACTTTGTTATACCGCAACTTGGGGAGGAAAAGGGTCGTATTGACGTACTGGCCTTGACAACAGAAAAATTTATTAGTTTCACGAAAACTTACAAAGATATAAAATTACGATTCATCGATTCCTTGAGATTTCTACCCTTTAGTTTGAGCACTCTTTCCAAGAACCTGCAGAGGGATGACTTTGTTGAAACAAGAAAGCTGGTTCCCGATGACAAGATGGAGCTGGTGCTGAGAAAAGGAGTTTTTCCATACGATTATATAGATTCCCTGGAAAGATTCGAAGAAACTTCCCTACCGCCTCCGGAAATGTTTTACAACAAACTCAATGAATCGGAAATTGACCCAGAAGATTACGACCACGCCATGAGAGTTTGGAGAGAGCTCAATATGTCAACATTAGGAGACTACAACGATTTCTATGTCCGATTGGATGTCACTTTACTCTGTGATGTCATGGAACAGTTTCGAAATGTGTGTATGTCAGCTTATGGACTAGATTGCTTTTATTACTATACCTCTCCAGGATTAGCATGGCAAGCCATGATGAAAGAGACGAAATGTGAACTTCAACTTCTGACTGATATTGACATGGTTCTCATGGTGGAAGCCGGAGTTAGAGGTGGTCTTACAAATGCTGTTACTCGATATGTTAAAGCGAATAATAAGGATCTTCCGAATTACAAACCCAACGAAGAGTCAGTCTACATAGGTTACTTCGATGCAAATAACCTGTACGGTCTTAGCATGTGCCAGCCACTTCCACACGGTGGCTTTTGTTGGGTAGATCCTGCTAATTTAGGGGACATTCTTAGCATTCCTAAATATGGTGATGTAGGGTATATTTTGGACTTTGACTTTGAATACCCTGAACATCTTCACGACGAACATTATGATTTGCCCCTACTACCGAGGTCAGAAATTCCTCCTACGGGAAAGCATCAAAAACTTTTGACCACCCTAGAAAACAAGAACAATTATATTGCTCACTACTGGACCGTGCAACAAGCTATAGATTTAGGAATAAGAATTGTGAAGGTTAATCGGGCACTTCAATTTTCACAGAGCTGTTGGCTGAAGAAATATATTGATTCAAACACCTCTAGAAGAGCAGCTGCAACGTCAACATTTCAAAAGGAATTCTTCAAACTTATGAACAACAGCGTCTATGGAAAATGTCTAGAGAACAAAAGAAATCACATGAATTTAAGACTTGTTAATGACAAAAAGAAGTTTTTGAAATTAGTTAAAAAAGCAAACTTCAAAACATCTATTATTATAAATGACTCTCTCGTGGCTGTATGCATGAATAAGACAAATATTGTGTTGGATAGACCTCTCTACGTTGGTATGTGCGTGCTTGATATTTCAAAGACGCACATGTATGATTTTCATTATAACAAGATGGTAAAATTTTACAAAAGAGATCGAATTGGTATCAGCTATATGGACACAGACGGAATCATTTATTGGATAAAGACTATGGACTTATACGAAGATCTGAGGACCTTCCCTTACAGGGGTGATTTCGACTTTTCCGACTATCCGACTGATCATAAAACATACGATAAGTCAGTCAACAAGAAAGTTCTTGGGAAGTTTAAGGATGAGACATGTGGAATACCCCTGGAAGAGGTTGTAGCACTCATGTCCAAAATGTATGCGTTAAAATTATTTATCAATGATACTTCGAGACAAGTGGATGACGAAGAGAGAGGAGTAGTCAAAAAAGCAAAAGGAGTAAAGAAGTTATATCTTGCAAGAAATGTTAAATTCGAACACTACTACAACTGTCTCTTCAGAGGGACTGAGTACAATGCAACGTTCAACACAATTCGGAGCTTCAACCACAATCTATTTAGTATCACAGTGACTAAAAAATCACTCTCAGCAAACGACGACAAGCGAGTGATCCTTCACGATAACATTCACACTCTTCCTTACGGTCATTATTCACTGAGGGAAATTCATTGAACATTTTGAAGAAAAACACTGATTGATAGCCACTTAATGCCCTACTTGCTAAATGTCACCATAAAAAAGGTCTTTCTCAAGGCCAACAAATGTCACTCGTATAAAACTCACTTGCGCCCCTATGAAAGGCCTTAAATCATACAACCCTCTGTCAATTTTGTCATTACGCTTTCGTTGTAAATAAGAGTAGTACAATGGATAATAGAAATCTTGTTATTGAAGAATTGCACAAACCTGCCCGAAAAAACTTTCCTAGACGACAGACAGTCTTGAAAGGCATAAACGACCTATACCAAGGAGATCTCGTGGAATTAATACCTCACAGCAGAGAAAATAAAGGATTCAAATATATCTTAACCGTTCTTAATTGTTTTACGAAGGTAGCTTATGCTGTTCCTCTGAAAGATAAAAAAGGACAAACAATTACCAATGCAATGGAGGAGGTATTGAAAAAAATTAAGGGACGTATTTTGAATCTTCAAACAGATGATGGGAAGGAGTTTTTCAATAAAGACTTTTCACAGTTAATGAAAAAATATAAAATAAACCATTACTCGACCTTTAGTGAAAAAAAGGCTGCTATTGTAGAACGCTTCAATCGCACTTTAAAAACTGCAATGTACAAGAAGTTTTCAGAACGAGGATCGTACGTATGGTATGATATCCTCCCCATGCTGATAAATGACTACAATGAAAGAAAACACCGTACAATCGGGATGAAACCTATTGAAGTAAAGAAAAAACACGAGTCTGACTTGATAAAGCGCATTAAAAATAAAACCAAACCAGCCGTTGACAAAAGAAAACCTCCCAAATTTGCTATAGGAGATAAAGTAAGATTGAGCAAATATAAACACGTGTTCGCTAAAGGATATCTTCCGAATTGGACAAACGAAGTATTTACCGTTTACAGAGTGCAACCTACTATCCCTGAAACGTATATACTTAAAGATAGTAAAGGTGAAATTTTGCAGGGAGGAATTTACGGTCATGAAATGTTGAAATCAAGATCAGGAAATGTTTATTTAGTGGAAAAGATTTTAAAAAGGAAAGGAGATCGAATTTTGGTCCGTTGGTTAGGATTTAATAAATCGGAGGATTCGTGGATAAACAAAAAGGACTTGCTTTAATATTATGTAGTCAGTAGGAAAGTAACACTAGATCGAGCAATTACAAGTTTCATTGTGAAATGGAGGTTATAAGGCAAAATGAAAAACTTGATATTAACAACATAGATCATTTGACTCCAGATAGCTTTAACAACACTGTAAGTAAGCACGGAACTTTGTTTCCAGACTCGGTTAGGTGTATTATCAGCGGACCATCAAACTGTGGAAAGACTAATGTAGTTTTTAATTTGATAACCAAACAAAACGGACTAAGCTTCGATAATATATATATATTTTCGAAGTCTTTAAATCAACCAAAATACCTATTATTACAAAGGATTTTAGATGATGTGCCAGACGTTTCATTTTACAAGTTTGATGCTAGCAGTGAGATTATGGAACCAAATGAAGCTAAGCCGCACTCAATTTTTATTTTCGACGATGTATCAAGTGAGAACCACGAAAGAATAAGATCGTATTTTTCAATGGGTAGACATAATCAAATCGATTCCATTTACATTGGACAAACGTACAGCAAGATACCAAAACAGTTAATCAGAGACAATGTAAACTTTTTAATTGCTTTCAAGCAGGATGAGAAAAATCTTAAACATGTGTACAATGATCACGTTGGAGCTGACATGAGTTTTGAAAAATTTCGTGAAATTTGTGGAAAAGCTTGGAAAGACAAATACGGCTTTATTGTTATCGACAAAGAAAGACCAATGGATAAAGGTCGCTACAGGATTGGATTCGATCACTTTGTAATTGTACATTAAAAGTATACAAGTATATTTTAATCTTTAGTATGTCTTTCGAAGTCGTGGAGTAAAGAGGACAACAATCATGACGGGTCGAAAGGAGTTGCTAAGTGAAATAAAAGCGCTAAGTGACTCAATACGAAAGAAACATCAAGCATTAAAAGTAGGGCTTAAGGAAAGAAACCGGTTTTTAGAAGAAACATTTAAACCGATTGTCGACCCTCTTAACAAATTGAATGATACGTTAAAAAAACCATCTCTATTGACAGATGAAATATCACCTAAAAAAGAACTTAAGACAACCGAAACGGAAAGTTCTGCTAATGATACAGAATCGTATAGTAAATCAAGTGACATTATAGAGGAGGAGGAGGAGGAGGAGGAGGGGGAGGAGGAGGAAGACGAAGAGGAAGAGGAAAAAGAAGGGAACTTAACAGAAGAGGGACATCATGAGCATTCTGAAGATCAAACTGAATCACCAACAAACATCAGTATTTTGAGTCAGGAAATCGGGAATAAAGGACCATTGTCAAGAAAATATATATTAAAAATGTTACACAGTGGTCGTAAAAGTGCAAAATATCACGTGTACGGTGCACGTCTAGAAAACGATGGACTCAGGATAGGTGATAGTAACTTATCTGTCGATGATAAAGATAATATAATTATAAAAGGCCAAACATTTAAAGGTACGGCTGGATTGTTCGAGTTGATATTCAAACCTATTCCTACAAAGTACTCGAGAAATGATTTAAATAACTTCAAAAAAATTTGTATACTAACGAATTCTCATAGGAAGGCGTACTCTCCTTCCACCCCTATACACAGGAACAGATCTGAAAAATACAGAAACATAATCGCAAAGCTGTTTTCTAAATATAGAGGTAAAAGTCGTTCCGTTAAAGGTAAGGGGATGACGATGAAATCAATGTACGAGACTAATATAATTTATTATAACGATGTGAACAAACTGGTTGATAGAATGCGGTTGTTGTATGAATCAATTCAGGCTGGACACAATGGATTAGATAGTGAAATGGTAGCATTAACAGAGGAGTTGAAAAGTAGGGGGTTTATAGTGTAAACACTCAGTCTTAAAATGAGTGTGGATAAGTTCGGTCGCCACGAGTCGTCTGTTGCTCGTGAAGTTTTAAGAGGTCCTCCTGGTGAAGGATTCTATTTAACGCAGGACGGTCATTATGACCTGAAAAGGAAACGTATTTGTAATTTAGCAGATGCTATTGATAGTGAAGAAGCCGTAAACCTGAAAACTATCCGTACAATTTCCTTACATTGTGACAGTGACGATGGCATGTTTGATGCTAAAAACAAATTAATAAAAAACGTAGCTACTGCCGTAAATGACACGGACGCTGTAAATTTTGCACTTCTTTCTCGAGAAATAAACAAACTAAAACAAGACCTATACGATAAACTTGAAAAATTGTCATCTACAGTTCCACTTACCATTAGTTCCGTTGATAAAAGTGACAAAGAAAACTCGAACAATATATACTATGCATATAATGTTACAAATGAGAAAAATGACGCATTACCTCTTCCGCATTCACATAAAAAGCCTCACGTTGATCTCATTGTATAAAATACAATGAGAAACGACAATGGATTCATTTGTTGTTCAACTCCCATGAGAAGAGGAGGAGGACTCACTAGTTCTGCCGTTTCTATTTTCAAAAAAGCCATTGACACTTTACCAACAGGAAATCTTGTGAACACAGCTATCGACGCCTTGCCAATAGAACTTCATATCCCGGGTGGATATCAGTATTGTGGACCAGGGACCAAATTACGTCAGCGATTGGCTCGTGGGGACCCTGGTATTAATAAATTGGACGAGGCCTGCAAGGAACACGATATAGCATATTCGAATTACACCGATACCGAAAGAAGAGCGATTGCTGACAGGGCTTTGGCCGAGAGAGCTTGGCAAAGAGTTAAGTCTAGTGACGCTAGTCTTGGTGAACGAGCAGCCGCTCTAGCGGTAACAGCAGCCATGAAAGCAAAGACTGCAGTGGGAGGTGGATCGAGAAGGAGAAAACGAAATGTACGCAAAAGAAAAGTTTCTGGAGGAGGCAAGAGAGCTAGAAATACTAATTCCCATGGCAAGCGAAAGAGAAAAAGATCCTGTAAATGCTCTAAAAAAAAGGTAAACGGAAGAGGCTTGTATTTAAAACCTTACCGTGTATACTGAGTGAGAAACATAAGTTAATAGTACCAAATAAAGCATTGAGCAACACGGATTTGGAAAGATACGCATTTTGCCTAAAAATTCCATTTTTTAGGGGGGTGTTTATGCGCAATGACTTGCCAAAGAATATTTGGAAAAACGAAACTGCAATTGTAAATCTTGATGATGCCAACGGTGTTGGTACACACTGGGTCTGTTACAAAAAAATCATGGATTCTGTTTATTATTTTGACAGTTTTGGAAATCTTCCCCCTCCAAAAGAGCTAAAGCAATATTTCGGTGAAGGATCTAAAATCTTGTACAACTATGATCAAAAGCAAAGTAGAGACTCGTCGGTTTGTGGACATTTATGTTTGGAGTTTCTAGCTACTAGCGTTAGTCAACTTCATGATGGCGTCTTGTACAGTAACCATTAATGGTTGTTCGTCAACTTTACGGAGCACCCTTTTCCCACCATTGCAACTGACACCTAACAGACAGTGGGAAGTTGCACTGTTGGATTTTTCTACATATAATTCAATTCCAAACATAATAGAAGGAGTTAACAATAAGCTTCACTACATTCGTAATAAAAATAGTCAAGAATCGTATGGAGAGATTGAGGTTGTTGAGATTACAACTGGTTCATATGAAATTACAGATATTAACAAAGAATTCCAGAACCGTCTGGGAAATGATGTTATTGAACTGCGAGCTAATAACAACAACTTAAGAAGTGAAATCAAGTGCAAATATTTCATCGACTTTACTCAACCGGCTTCGATCGGTTCCTTGTTAGGATTTCCGCCCTTTTCATCAATACTTGAACCAAACGTTTATCACACAAGTCCAAAAACTGTAAATATTGTTAAAGTTAACGTAATCAATATTACCTGCAACATAGTTCAAGGTGCTTATAAGGATGGGTCAAATCAGCATATATTACATTCGTTTTACCCAACTGTACCGCCAGGATTTAAGATAGTTGAAAAACCACATAACCTAATTTATCTCCCATTAAACACCAGTCACATATCGGACATCGTGCTGAACGTACGAGATCAAGACGGAGACGAAGTAGATTTTAGAGGAGAAGTAATAACTATACGCCTACATATTAGGCAAGTGTTGATAGGTAACGATGGGTCTTAATTTCGTATATAATACCAAAGAAACTTCAGAGAAGGTCAGTACCACTCGGAACGAGAAGGGACTAAGTAGAGAGAACGTGCAATTTCTGGAAAGACTCGGATTTACAGTTAACAAATATGGACATACTGGACATAAAAAATGGTCCAGTTTTCGACGAAACGTTATGGGAGAAGGAGTATCACACACACAACCCTTACGCTTCATCGAAATTGGGAAACAATGATGAGATACGAATTCCAATACAATATCAAGATGCTTATACATTGCCTTGCGAAAGCTATATTTATATTGAAGGAAGAGTAACAACGACAAATGGGGACGCTGGATCAAAAGTGCCTTTCACTAACAATCCCATGGCTTTTTTATTTGAAGAAATTCGATACGAATTATCAGGGATCGTTGTTGACTCCACAAAGAAAGTTGGAGTTAGCAGTACAATAAAAGGATTGGTTTCACTGTCACCAATTGAATCAAACTCTTTGATAACAAGTGGATGGGTATTGCCAAGTGAAACGAAATTCACACCAAATACAAATGGTTATTTCGATTTTTGCGTTCCTTTAAAACTTTTATTAGGATTTGCTGAGGACTACAAAAGGATAATAATTAATGTTAAGCAAGAATTGGTTTTATTGCGATCATCCTGCGATACGGATGTGATAGTAGCTGACTCTGGAACGTCAGCAACAACACTTGATTGGAAGCTAACTCTAGATAAAGTTGTTTGGAGAGTGCCGCATGTACGATTGGCTGACGAACGGAGAGTAGGACTATTGCAGATGCTCAATTCTGACAGAGATATAGTTGTCCCGTTTAGAAACTGGGAAATGCATGAATGGCCAATACTACCGACAACACAGCGTCAGACCTGGGCTGTAAAGACATCAAGCCAATTAGAAAAACCTAGATATGTGATCTTTGCGTTACAGACCAACAAAAAGTCGAATATCACAGCTAACGCAGGTAGTTTTGACCATTGTAAACTAACAAACGTCAAGTTGTTCCTAAATTCACAATTCTTTCCTTACGACAACTTGAATGTTATGTTTTCAAAGGATAGATTTGGAATTTTGTATGATATGTACGCCAGATTCCAATCGTCATATTATGGAAGAACGAATTCGCCTCTTCTGAACCCCAAAATGTTTAAGGACATTGCACCTATTGTATTAATAGACTGTTCAAAACAAAACGAATCTGTTAAAACGTCTACAGTTGATATTCGGATAGAATTTGAGTTGGAGGAAAACATTCCTGAACAGACAACAGCATATTGCTTGATACTTCATGATACAATCATAACGTATACCCCCTTGACAGGAGTTGTAAGGAGAATGTTATAGATTTCACTATTTCCCCCCCCACCATCAACACCGAGCTCATAAAAGCGAAGTCAATCGTCGGTACATTAGTTTATCTTCTGTCAGCAGACTGGTAACATCGCATCTAAAACAATGGATAATACATCGTTAGATAGTGCAAAGGAAATCTTAACCGACAAAAACTTGGAGCCGGCCACAACATCAAATGGAAATCCGATGAGTCGTGATCCTAGAAAAATTGTAGCAGACGCAAGTTCAAATGAAAATGTTGATAATACAGACACCAGAGCTCATTCTACAACGACAGTTTTGGAAAACAAGTCTACCGAGGAACTCAACGTAAACGATGATACAAGATCTTCAAAAGAAGTCAAAGAGGAACTTCTAGAGTTTATAAAGTTCAATGAAAATAATCCTCCAACAAAAAGGAAGAGATTTGAAGATGAAGATAAATTAATGTTAACAACAGGTATATTTCTACGAGCTATGTACCCGTTGAACGAAAACATGGATAAGACTATCACGGCTGGAGTATTTAAATCGTTGAATTTTAAACCCGCGGTTCTTCTTAACCAAAGTGGAAAAACATCTATAGTGCTTACCGTTGAAATGTGGGACAGATTTACCAAATATATCTCCATTATTGAAGCATATCTTTTCAACAATTTGACTGGGAGAAAAACAGCGATGGGGTTTGACGAATCAGACTTGGAAATCGACAATATCCGACTCAGAGGAACCCAATATGTGAGATTCAGGGACTTGTCCAGACACAACAAAAAGATACTTTTGACTTATGAGGAATTTTGTATCCTCTCCAATCTGACACCTGTAATAATCAGATACTTACAACAGCTCACGTCATACAGTTCGATTATCTTTGACTATCTCGATAGTTGTATGATCAGAAACCCTAAAGTCCCATTGCTCTACGGGCCGTTGGATAGCTCTGTATATAACCGCTTGCCTCAAGAAGTGTCGTTTTACAGAAACACAGAAATTTTGCGCAATCAGCTCAAAAGCGAAATCGTCAAACCGGAAGACTCTACGACTAACGGTCCTGAAGACAAGAAAGAAGAACCTGCTACGAACGATCATGAAGACGAGAGCAAAAATGAGGCCGATGAAAATAACACTTTGTAAGTGGTAAAGTACTGAAATGCCCGCTTTTTTAAAACGCCTTTTGCATGACCTTGAAAAATAAACAAGGTGCGAAAATTATTATTCTTCTCTCCTGTAATAAATATGGTGAAAGTCGAAAACGTTGTCAGTCTTTACTCAGTGATCATGGAGAAAAACTCTCAAAAAAGTATGATCAGATACTGTTGTGAAAGTAAATGTTTTACTCGGCCCATATGTCAAGTAGATGGGATGGCGTGTAGGCGTTGTGAGAATTTTGGTTTTTGCAGATGTCTTTGCGAATCGTTTAAAGCTGAAACACCAAAGCCTGTCACTCTAAAAATCTACAAGACTCCACATTTTTGGACTTGCTGTGAAGAAACGTGTTCCAAGTTTCATTATGAAGATTTATCGTATCCTTGTTCCACTTGTTTTCCTAAGCCGCTCTGTGAATGTAAATTAAAACATTGTAAAAATAGAAACGATTGGTCCTCTTAAATAAGACAGTGGATAAAACATATTACACTTCCATATTTGTGTCAGTGTCATCAAGTTGCTCAGAAAAATGGACAGGACGGTTACATTTTATGATGAAATTACACCACCTCCCAAAAGATGTGCTGTAGAATTTCAAGCATTTAGGAACAATCGAAACCAGTTTGTTATTAAAGAGCTTGCATTTTTCGATATATCAACTAATGTTGTAAATTATTTTCTATTTAAACCGCCTTACCCTTTTAGACTTTTGAACAGTAAGAGTGCAAGAACCAACATTTGGATAACAACACATCTCAACCACATCGAATGGGATGAAGGTTTTACACAGTACAAGGAGCTCCACAATATAATGCGTCACTACTGTCGACAGTACGACGAAATTTACACTACCGGAAGTGAAAAAACCAAATGGATCGAAAAATACTGTAAGTTTAACGTAACAAATGTTACACTAGACAAAGACTTTGCAACGCATTTAAACGGTCTATGCATCGGAGTGAAAAATCCTCATCATAAGAACACTAATTGTGCATTATCTCGTGCGTACAAGGTCGGTGCGTTGATGTCCAGTAACTAGTGGAGGGGGAAATACCACATATATACGTAACAAGACTTGTGGTATAATCATTCGTACCCAGATCGCGACACGGGAAACATCTAACATCTCACCATGACATCGATGGAAAAATTGCAATCCCTAGCCGATAAGTTCAACCAACATTCAAAATCCGACCTCATAACTATAAAAAAATGCAGCGAACTACAAGAGAAGAAACACTACGCAGTTCACGCGATGAGGAAAATGGACACATCAGTTGGCGAAGCGGTCCTCGCTGTTCTTGGCGATTCACCGTACAAAGAAGGCGATTCACCAAAGTTCCAAGTCTACCTTCCGAAACGATTTGTCAGTGTGCTTATGAACGAGGACTTAGACGCTATTAAGCCAGGTTCATTCTACTTAGTCTCACACGGCCCTTCGGCGAACAACTCTACCGAGATCACTCTCCATGTAAATAGTTCATCTTAGTTTTACTCATGTTTACTCTTTATGTAAATAAATAATTGTAGTTTAGTTATTTCGTACTCATGTTTATTTCCATAGGTTTAGTTTTTATGTATCATTTTGCTTTAGCGATATTAAATTACACAGTTTTTTTTAAAAACCTCCTACGGTGACCTTGAAACAGTGTTTGGAGAACACGTACCCCCCCCCCCACCCACCCACACCCCTCCATGCATAAATACGCGGAGTGCACGTCGCCAGACGCCATTCTTCCCTCGACAGCGGACCTGCCGACATCAGCGATCCCCAAGACCCCGCACCGCCAAGCGCCATGCAGTTCCAACTGGTCATTAGTGACGAGATCGATCTAGGAATTCTACATGAGACACTTCTACACTTAATAGCGGACCATCCACCGATACAACTGAAGGTCACCGTGGAGTTCGACAGCAATCTCTGCGGATGGGTAGATTCTTCGTCGTCGTCTTGTTCTCAACACGCCCCCGAATGGTCTCCGGAACCCACAGCGTCACCTACGATTGAAGTTGAAGTGTCAACAACCGAAAACGTTCCACCGGAAGAATCAACAGGCACCGACAACGGGACTTCGGATCCCGTGTACCCGCCTAATGATGAGCCGCAAAATACCGGACCAGACCAAACAGAATAATCCAACATTCAACTCACTGTGCTGATTGTCGTGTTTTCCAAATTTGTAAATTAATTAGTTATAACTTAAAATTCTGTATTGTAGTTTTGAAAAATAAATGTTTTTAAAAACACCTCTAAGTGGCCTTGACCCACATTTCACAGCAGTTCGGTAAAACCCTAATTTATTTTCTAAGTCCAAGTTCTCCCTCCGGTAGTTTTGACACCGACGATACGGTAACCGCCCGGTCATCCCGCCTGACACCGCAACGCGGCCGTCCCCCGTCGCACCGGCCTCTCGGCGGCGCCGTCGCGACGTCCACCCCGACATCGTCACTTCAAAACCTAACCCTTTAAACCTACACGTCATCGCCTCAGTGACATCATCACTACGTAACACATCCGTCATCAAATACGTCACCAATACGTCAAAAACACGTCACCGATACGTCACAATTACGACACTATTTTACCATTTTGCCTATGTCAGCTGGTCTATACCTATCCAACCACATCTACTAGTATGATTCATAATATGATACGTAATACTACAGCATATGTTTCATAAGTAATTTGCATTCTTCACAAAAATGATTGTTCAGTATTACTAAAAACTAAGCTCATGTAACTTAGTCTAAAGTTAGTCATTGTTAATTGTTCAAAGGCTAAAAAGAAGCACTAGTGAAAAAGCCTATTCGAATCTCTGAGAATTGTAGATGGGTAAACAAACCCATCTAATCAAATAACCGTTTTTTTTTTTAGCGAATTTCCCCTATAGTGTATAGTAGCTATCACCGTTGGCGGCACGGTGAGACTTAAGCCCGGGACCATGTTATTTTTTCATTTTGAGGTCCCTAGACCCCTAAAACACCGTTCGTTCATTTTCATATATATATATATATATATATATATATATATATATATATATATATATATCTGTCCTTAGGTGCGATAACTTTTGTAAAAAAGGTCCGATCTTGATGAAATTTGAAACAAACGTGTAAAGCGTCATTTATGACTTCGAGTTCGAAAACCAGCAAGATTGATTTACTCTAAGAAGGTTTTTTTCACAAAATAAAATTTATTTTCAAGATTTAACACCTTTTTACTAATTATTTTTAAACTTAATTGTCAAAATTGAATTCAGCTTAAAAAACAAACAATTTAGCATTTTGAATTATTATTCTACGTCAGTCCGTTGCTTAGATATTGGACAGTATTGGATGTGCTAAACACGGTACGTTGTCCAATATTTTGTTTTTAATTTTTCCCTCCAAAAAGTATAGTCACCCTGATTTGAGATTGTTAAAAAAAACAATTCTGAACATATGATTAAATTTGCAGGTGTTGAATATTTTATTTGTGTTTATTTTGAATAGAGTTCATTGATCAAGAGTTTGCAGAAAATATATACTATATCAAAAAATACAAATTATTTTTAAATTTAATAAAGAAAGTAAGAGCATTTGGAGGGGGGGATGTCTTGGTATAAACTGCCTGAAAATGTAGCATAATATATGATATGTAGCATAATGATGAGAATTGATAATATGTTGTATTGAAATTGGCTGGAGATGTAGGTCTGTTGCAACAGGGATGTTTTAATTACTATAACACTGACCATATGATTGAATTTAATTTTTTCATGAGATTAAATTATTTGTTTGTTTTGAGAGTTTTGAGTTCATTGGTTATATGTTTCTTAACATTTATATTCTATAGCTAACAAGATTACAGTTATTAAAAATTAAAAGACTAAGAATTATATAAAATACAAAAGTGTATGTGTTGCTAATGAAAACCAATATGGTCTCTTTGTTAATTTTCCTCATGTTTAAGCTCATGAATGATTAAATATGCGTTTTTAGTATGTCATTTACTTAACGTATTCAAATTATACTTTCCTTCAAACAAGTTGAATGCTCACATATACAAAATAAATCCTATGGAAATTAGCTGAGTTCGCAGGTCTGCTGCGACGGGGGTATTTTTTTTTTTGTTTTTTTGTGTACATTGACGTGAAATGAACTATACATGTTGCCAAGTATACTGCTTTATGCTAGATAATCAAATATTGTTTCTATTTGATTGCATTTTTTTCGGATAAAACTAACTGTATTTACTTGTATGATCGGTCGACGGTTAGAAAATCGTAGATTCAAAAACGTTCTCATTCGTTATTTATTGCTGATTGTAGTTTTGTTAAACACAAATCACCGCACAAACATTATTACGAAGTAAATATTTACGATGTTTTAATATTTGCATTATAAATATATACAAATATTTTGCTTCTATGTATATTAACAATAAAAATTAAACCGGAACTCCTGCAACAACCACTTATAAAAATACTATAAGATTACTCTTCCAGTTATTATGTTATCACTACGGCTGATTAATACGTAATATTCACTCAAACGGAGCTTCATTAATTTTTATTTGTATTTATAAAGAACAAAAATACTTAAAGCAGAAATATATCAAAATTTGCTGATAATTGACAAAGCTAAGACAACGCCCTTATAAAGGTTCCCTGCGGTTAAGGAACGCTGCGTTAACACTCAAACAATATCCCCAAGGCAGATAAAAATATTTGATCTATACCATGTGAAGCCAGAGACCAATATTTGTTCATATAAGTTGAGAAATAAGCGATTCAATGAATGCAACTTGCTTTCTATAACGTTAACAGCTTGGTAACTAATAAATAGTACGTGAACCAATACGTAACCAAATCCGTAAACATGCGGTTCAATAATGAATAATAATCATAACTAAATATGTGGTGGGAACTAGAATTACATTTTGCTCACTAAAAATACCCTAAAGGCATTTGGGTGGGAATTCTTCCCCTTTGCCCATGTCCAAGTTACGTTCAGGTCGGTTTTTGGGCTTGGTCGATTAACTACTACCTCACATGTCTAAGCAAAATTATTTCAGATCGTATTTTTTATATGTGAGTTATCGTGATTACAGGCAAATATCTGAAAATATTTATCAATATGAAATAGGAAAAATGTTATTTTGGCGTTTTGGGAACTACAAACAAATGTTATGATGGATGCGGGCTTAATTCTTACCATGAGACCAACGGTACTAAACTTCCTCATAACAGAACATTTTTGAAATACTTTAAAGTTTAAAGAAAACTCAAAATTAACATTGAAAATTGGTTTAAAGATATGAAGTAGTACTGCAATACTGAGAAAAAAGGTATATTCTAAAGTAATCCTTTTTAAAGGTCAATAAGGAGCCCAAGGTGAGATACGTGGCTTACAATATTAGTCACTATAAGAGAACATTGCCTCCATTTCTCAGCGCTCGACTTCTAGATCGACCTCTACTCTGATCCTCTATAAAGGTTTGTCTTTTCTCGTAAAATATTGCCTCTTACTTATTACTTCAAATAGAGGGTATTCCTTTCCAAGCTGTATTAAACTGTATCGAATATAGGAACTTAATTCCTGATATTTACATGTTTAACAATAATATAATGGTATATTGACAAGAAATGCAAGCCTTGGAATTTTAAGTATTTTTATAAAAAAAAAAAACTTATTACGTGTTGAGTCGCATATCTGCGTAAAAGATCTGTTACAATTTTATGAAGGAATAAAATGTTATCTTGAGTTAACTTGTAAATAGTTAATATTGTTAATATTTACTACAAATACTACTACATTTACTACTCTTTAGGCCAATGAATGAATCAAAGAAGTATACCTAGACTGTGAAACGTTTTGTGAGTGTGTTTGTTAAATCTCGATTTGGTTAATAGACGAAAACAAGCACACTAGCTATATTTTCAAACGTATATAGAAAGCCTGCTTTAGAGTAATGTTATAATTGCTATAAGAACAGTTTTGGATTTATAATAAAACTCCATTCAGTGGTTTGATTCAAAACTTGTCTTCAATATCGGATCTTATAAGCAAATACCAAACTTTAAAGGCGTGTCGCGTTCTACCGCTAAAGCTGACACTCATAAACTTGAAGCCATGCATAATTGGACGAAGAGCTCTTTCCAGAAATACCTGGAGTCCTGATCACAGTAAAAACCATAACGTTGTTAAAAAACTTCCCTATTGGGGACATTCACTAATAAATACATTTTTTTTACGTTTAATCATGTACCGCAAAGTATAAATAATTATATTAGAATTTTAATACTACAATAAGTAAATATGCTAATCATAGTGGATGAAATAAAGAAGGGTTCGAGGAGACAACAGTTCAAGGTGTTGAGCTACAACTGGAATTGCCAGTTATCTATCAGACATTGTTTCTTGCTTCGCGAAAAAACAACTCGAGTACTACATTACTAAGGGTACTGTAATAATCCGACGATTTTTACGAGAGTTATCTTTAAGGAAAAATCTAATGTATTTATATGCAAATACAAACGTTTCCCAAAAAGATTTATACATTTAGAGATATAATAATTGTATGTTTCTAAATATGTACATATACATAAGGAAAACCATTTACACGGATTGTGTTCCTTCCGTTCGTCAATATTGAAAGTTATTATAGTTGCAAGGGATCGCAAAATCACTGAAGATAAAATAAGGGAAATACCTTATAGGGATAATATTATTATATTAGTTAATATTTCACTCCTTAAAGGGAATTTTAAATCTTGTAAGAAATTAACCCATACAAAAGAAAGGCCAATCATCAACTATCACCGCTGTTTATAATCTTTGTCGTAGACATAAAAAGATATAATTTTAACGCGTACAAAATTTAATCACTTTTTTTATAGCTAATGTACATCATAAAAATTACAATTTCAGAGTCTTATTTAAAAATAAGTAATAATGCAGTAATGGTTACTTTGTCTCAGCATTATTGACATTATGGCATCACGGAATAGTTTTGGAGAATTTTAACTGAGCACCTCGAAAAAAACCTTAAAAATCATGGTTAACTTAAATCTTTACCCCTAAAACTACATTTTAACTGGACAAGATGCAAAATAAGTTGTAATAAATATCAACAAAGTTAAAAATTAAAAATAATAAATTAAATGTTTTCATAACACTTTACAATAGATGAAGAACTTACAGTTATATTTTATCAAAAAATTGTATTGCTATTTTAAAATAGAGACCAATAAAATATCATGTTGCTAAATGTTTAAGTTCTTAGTGCAGAAAATATTCTATTTGTCTTCCAATACATTATTAAATACATCCACCTAGGCTAGTAGATTGTACATTATATATTAGGTATAGATTATAATATCATTTGTAGAATATATTTGTGGTCGCCTCTGTTGAAATGGATTGGATATTACAAAAGGATATTATATATTGTGGGAAAAATACCTAATATTTGTATTTTAAACAACTTTGTGGAGCATTTAGTGGGAACATATTTTCATCATGATTACAATGTTTTAATAAATTTTGGAAAATTAAAACAGTAGTTGATTCAATTCGAGCCAAATTAGTAGCTTTGGCTTTGTTTTGTGGAGTGTAACACAAGCTACAACTTGGAAACTTGGATCTGACGCTAGTTAGGTTGTTAAATTAACCTAGCCTTTGAAATTGTTTTGGGAGTTTCGCTAGACAAACATTAAAACATAATACAATTGCAATTGTACATGTAACTAACTGGTAAACTCAAGCACAAAAATTTATAAACATTGAAATAAAAAAAGAAAACTTAACAATATGCCCCTACTTCAAAATTGGTAGATATATGTATAATTTTAACAGAATTAAAATCAAAACTCTTTTAATAATATAAGCAATTTTGTTCATAGGTTAAAGTTATCCCAACTATAATTAATAAGAAAAATTATGTGATTCGCAGTTTAAAACCAATTAACTTAATTACAAGTTCGTATGCATTAAATAATTTTTAAACTTAAATATTGATAATTTTGCATTATAAAAATTTACCGTATGTATGTAAGTTACAGAAAATAACATAAAAATCGAAATAAATAATACTTTTAAATATAAAAGTAATTTGCTTTGTTAAACATAAACTATATAAGTTGTCGAATAGGTGTTCGTGATATTCAATCAAATTTATGTTAGCTTTATTCCTCAAACACGCACAACGGGTAAAACATTTATATAGAAACCGTTTCGGTAATTTATTCTTGTTTAATAATGTCATAATTGAGAGACGGTGCTAAAATACGAGAATAAATATTTTTTTCTAGTATAACTAGAATAACTATAAATACCTTTCTTGTGATCAAATGAAAAAATTAAGGTGACTAAATAAATTAACGGAAGAAAATTAGTATATGGAATAATTAATTACTTAAAACATAAATTATTTATGTTCTCGAATAGGTGTTCGTGATATTCAATCGAATTCATGTTAGGTTTATTCCTCAAACACGCACAACGAGTAAAACAATTATATAGAAATCGTTTTAGTAATTTATTCTTGTTTAATAATTTCATAATTGAAAGACATTGCTAAAATAGAGCTAAAATTAATTTTTTTTTCAATTTTCTTGTGATCAAATGAAAAAAATTAAGATGAATACATAAATTAACGGAAGAAAATTAGTATATGAAATAATTAAGATATCTAACTTAAAATATAACTGTTTTGAAGATCCTAAATTTTAATAAGTAAAAATGAGAATGATAAATATCCATTTTTTGTATTTGTTGAAGTAAACCAAGGAATTTTAACCTCTAGAATTAAACCAAGGAATATATCCCGTTCTAGAGAATGATAAATCGAAGTTAAAAATGCGTCATCCAAATAGGTGTAAATATTTTTTTTTATTTACCAAAACATGTTATAGTAGTAAATAGACGGATTAATGTTAAATAGATGAATTCGTAATGACCTATACTAGCATTAACGAGATCATGAAATCGAATTCCATATTATGAGCTCTTACCAGACTGATAGTATATTTTTGTATTAATAAAATTTGGAATAGGTTGTAATTTTTTAATCAACAAAAACAACAACTTAAGCAGTTTACATAAATATCAAGCTCTGCAGCACATAAATATTCGTTCTCTTATTTCAGAGCATCTCCATTCTCTAATTCGGAAGCTTCCGGTTTAGTAGCGGAAACAGTTGTTTACAGGTTCAAATCTCACTTCCCTCGCCAATTTTTCCAGTAAACCTCACTAAATAATATCTTAGGTACAAAAGTTTCTAAATAGCTGAATAGCTTTCCTTTTTAACTAAAAAATACGTTAGGACGACTTTACAATGGTTAATTATGTAAGTGTAACTAAATGTATCGCAAAATAGGTGTAAGTATCTTTGACACACATTTTAAAAAATGTGTTTTTAAATATTGCTGATTTTTCAATCTAGAAAATTTTAACTTTTATTTATATGAGAGCAAGATTTGTTACTAGCAATTTCTCGAACACACCAATTGAACCTCACTAAGAAAATAAGGCCATAGTTAGAAGTCACGTCTGGAGGGGAGTTGGCTCTGTGCTGCAGTTGCGGGCGACGGAGAATGTTCTGGTAGTGATGCTTGTCATAATTAAATAATAAAAGATGTGGCAGTCTCGTTATAGATCTCAAGTAATAACGATTTACTCTTTGAAGAATACACAGTAGAAGTTAAAAACAAATAAAACAAATGTTCTTAATGGGATTACGATTAAACATGTCATACATAAATATTTAAAACACTTTATTCCTAATATTATATCATCCAAATTTTCGCTGTCTCACTATAATTTATTTTTTATGAATAATAATCTTAATTATTAAATTTTTAATGGCATTTAACCCTGTTACTCACGTTTCACGATATTGAGCATGATTATGGGATTATTATTTTGTTTAATAAGACTATCTGTGATATTTATGTTTGTCTGCCGCAGCACGGAAATCCACTGTTTATGAGGTTAACTCGGATTGACTTGTTTGGCTGACAGAAACACAAAGTGTTGAAGCGGTTTTTATCAAATATTTAACACCCATGTAACACCGAAATGTAAACCAAATATTTCTTAAGAGGGCCATGGCTTCACTTGACCATAGTGTTGCAACACAGCAGAAGTAGCTTATTGTGCACCCTCTGTCAACAGGCCTTCACTCTCCGTCAAATCCCAAGGTCCTTAACAAACCTTGTGATCTTCTTGACGAAGGTATAACTGGCGCCAATTCTTGGGGCCCAGTCCGCGCATGAGGCGGGGAGTGGACAGGCTGGGAGGAAAGGGGAGTAGTACTAATGAAACATTATTCTTTAATCATATGCTGTATTTTACTTTAATCGTTAATGAGAGTCAATGTTCCGTCGGTCAATGTTTTTAGGACGACATGTAGTGACACGCTATTGTTGACGGCTGAGAGCAGAATGACAGTCCTGCGCTCTAGCGACGCGTTGTCGCGCATGCGCACTAGCCGTTTTGCTACCGCGCATCCACCATACTGGGCCCCAATAATTGGCGTCAGTTATACCTGAACGTCACAGCGCTTCCTTATGATAAAATTGCTTAGAGCCGCGGCCGGGAGTTGAACCCGGGCCGGCTGAGTGAGAACTAAGAACGCTACCAACTAAGCTACGGCGCTACCAAATATGGCGATAATAATTCAAATATGGGATTGTTGATCATTTTTGCGAATAATATGGATGCATTGATATACCACTATTACCAGAATTCACAGAGCACGTTTTTAAAATGAAGGCTAGCTATCCTCTGTGTTTAAATCGTTGGTGAATTTTACACAGACTCGAATCAATATAACTTTATTGAAAAACTATCTAAACAAACAGTTCAAAACAATTCAGTTTTCAGCTAGCGAAGGTAATATTCCATACTTCATGTTATTGTGTTTTATGAAATAATGTTGCACTTAACAATATTTAATTTAATTTATAATTAATATAAAATCAATTACTGTTTATAGGTAGTAATTCAAGTAATTACAATCGGAGTGTTAACTAGTTGATGTATAAGTTGCAGGTCTCGTTCTCCTAGTTATTTCATAACTCGCAGTTACTGATAGTTTATTAGACTTTTATAGAAACGCTTATCGTTGGTGCTTCTCCTTTTACTCATATCATGAACAGAATAGAGAGGGAATGACAGCAAAAGTCTGAATGCTTATGGACAAAATATTTTCTAACTCATAAACGAGTATAGAAACAGACTTAAATAATTTCATGAGAATTAAAACTAATAACGCTATTTCCACTTGGCGAATTGTACAGATAGCTATGTACTACGTTAATTAAAGGCCATCTGTCGGACTTTTGACTCAATTAGCCAAGTATAATAAAGTTCAAAAGTGGTATAAGTATACCAAGTGCATAATTATACACCACTGAAATGTCGATGAACATTTGAAGGTTTTCTTTGTGGTTTAAAACTTCAACTTTTGCTATACTGTAGATTCGTAGATAAAATACTTTTATCTCCTCCTTAAGCTAAGCGTTGCGGTGAGTACCAAAATAAATAATAAATAGCAACCAACCAGACAAGTTGATTCAATTTCAAAAGAATACTAGGATTTACAAAGAAATTATAAATAACTATTAGGTAATTAATTTACCGTAGATTAGTTTTATTCACGGTAGATAGGCTATATTGTGTGCTTATAAGGTTCGAATCACAGCTATAAATTAAGATTTTCTGTAACCCTTAGTAAGCTCTTCCACTGACGCATCCAGGAGATCAAACCAATACATTACGACCAACAAGATCAAAAACACCGAGCTGTTCCAAGAGAATATGAGGTCAGTATCACATCCTCTTTCCGAAATTATTCTACTTACCCTCCCTTGAAGATTGAAATTTTTATATTAGTCTATTTCATAAAATATCTACTTGTATATACTATATAATAACCAATACTATTCATACTCTACATACAACACATTACAATTAATTGACAGTTGTAATTTTCACTTTTACAGGCAAAATTAAGTGAAATTAAAAATCTGAATATTTTGAACGGATGTTACTGTGATTGTGTTTTTTTCCAAACTAATAATGGGCAATATCTGAGCTTTCTATAATCTTTATTGTGCGTGTTGTTCCGAAATTTCAAGTATATAAATTTAAGATTAAAAAAACTGAAAATCCTCAAGTCAAGAATTATTTTTTATTCAATGATTAAATTACTCAAACTTGTTTTTTTATATCATGGAAAATCTACTTTTGTTAATAATTGTTACTAAACATTCTCATTTTTTAAATTTGTTGTAGTAAACCTTTACTATTACAATCATTTTTGCAAACCTAAACTATGCTAACGCTAATAACATTTTTAAAAACTACATTTATTTGAATTCGACTACAGGACGGCTCAGCGAGTAAAACGGTTCGTTCCTTTTAATTGGCTAGAGTCCTACAATAATGCTGGTCACCGATGAGGATAAGACGTTCTTCTCAGACCTTTAAAAAGAAAAATGCAACCAAAGCTTTGGCATGATTAAGTTAATATTATGAACACAATTTTATAAAAACAAATTTATAACTATTTGGGAGCAGGCATTTAATCTAATAAGACCCAAATTAAATATTCACTCTAAAGGTAAAGTAGGAAAGTATTTTAAGAAATGGGACTTTTGTATTCAGACCCAAACTTAAGTCTAACGGGCAAATCTCGGTCCTTTTCGTTGACCACTGAACCCTAAACCTTCCGCAGAGTGACACTAACCTATAGAAGGAGGTGTAAGAACTATACATTCCTATTAAGATACTACATCTAAAAACCTGGCTGAGCATTTATTTGATCAGAAAGATAACAAAAAAATTAGGTAGATTTCGGGGGCTAGGTTATTGCTCATCAATAGGCTACGATAGGTAATTTTTTATTTTATTTTCGCGGGCGTTTTCCATCACTGATTAGTAAGAGTAAACGTGAATAGTGAAACTTCCTTTTACTAATCAGTGATAGCAAATGCCCGCAAAAATCAAAATCAAAACATAAAGTCCAAAACTAAAAATTAATTTCAACCTACGCTTGTTGTTGATTCCATAGCTCAGTGACCGATTTGGAAGTGTATTACGGTAAATACGCAGTAAGGCTACAACCATACAGAACCTCATACAAGGAATGTGTAAAACAACATACTGTATATTTGGTATTTGGTATTCCGATGTCTTATTGTGATTTATATTTTTGGTAACTATGGTATGGCTGACCGTCAATCAGTGCATCTAATCTCAGAAAATTAATTTATCTTAACAATAATAATTGAGGATACAGTAGTCATACATTAGTCAGTGTTGGAAAAATAAAATCTCTCCGTCACCAAAAATGAGTCTAAAGCAAAAATTCATACCAGGTTCCATTAAAATGGCTAAAACTCAAACTGGCTAAAGTGGAGTACGACTTATGGAAAGGACATTTTTTGGCCTCAGTCATATTATTTTTAGGTAGAATATTGCCACGTAATCTTCTACATTCAAGCATTTCAACAATAGCATAGATTTATTCCCTCACACCAACAAACGTGGAACTGTACGATTTCTTAGCACTTTAAGATATGTTCGGGAATCACTCGAGTTATGAATGTTCTAAATTATTGATGCAGCCGAATCAGAAGAAATTAATATCGCTTACATTGCTGTCATTGTTTTTCTCTTGATTACAAGTAAAAGATTTCTACATAGACTAATTTCGGACTACTTTTTTGCCAGCTTTGTTCGTGCATTTTCAGAAGTTTACTCATTGCGTGAGAAACTCAACCAGCAATTTTCGCTCATTCACTGTTAGTGCCAAGAAATACAATACATTTTAATTCGTGTTTAGATGAGTATGTTAGATAAAAAATACGTTTTCAACGATTTTTTTAGATTTGATTTTTACTGTGGGGTGAAGTTCAAAGAGTAAACTAATAACTGGATCTTCAGTTGTCTTATAATATCCAAATTAGAACCTATTTCAATTCTTAGTAAACTTAAATGTAACAAAAGCAATTACTAAATCGGTTGTTACGAAAGTCATCGTAACAGGGCGAATCCGGGCAGAAAATTGACATTATTCTTTAGTTTGATGACCTTTTAGCTGGAAAAAAGTGAACCCGGCTATTTTACATAGGCCGCAAAGTCAACAACTTGGAATTACAGACTCATATTGCTTTTAGCAAGTTAAGGTGTTTGAAAAAATACTTTTTCATCATACTGTCCCGAAAACAGCCGTTTTTAGTTCTCTAAATCGTACGCAAAATGATCGTTTTTGGATCACTTCGAATAGGAGTACTGGAAAAACATATGGTAAATTTTGCCGTACTCTAATGTCAAAATTTGTTTATGTTACGTTTGAAAGGTTGAACGATTTCTTATCTTGTGTTTGTAAACAACTAACAGATGTGTAAATGACTATGACTATTTTGGATAACCTCAAAATTATGTAGTCTAATTTTTAACGATTAAATGATTATTTATACATAATGATGAAAATAGTTGTTCATCACATGGAGCAAAAGTGTCTCCTTGGTACTCGATCGCATTTATAAGCTCGGCTGCGCCTCGCCTGTAAATTACGATCTCGTACCAAAAAGAGCCACTTTCGCTCCTAGTAATGAAAACTACTAATATTTATATTGTGTCCTAGTGATTGATATTGATCAATGGATAATGTTAAATTCATGAATGTATTAATCCATAAAGTGTTCACAAATGTAGCTTTTTATGAACTCGTTTTTACCGATATTTAATGAGTTTTTATTTTTTTATATCATTTATGTATTTTTTGTATTAATGGGGAGGTCGTATAAGTTGTACATTTTTAGTAGATTTAAACAGCTGAATTTTACATCAAAGAGTTTCTATATGTCAATGTTGCCATTTGAAGGGGGTTAGCCTGTAGGTACTTGTGTATATAAGGCACGTGCAATGTCTCAGTGGGGGAAGGTACTGGTTGTCTCGGGGAGTAAATTAATCATCATTAGCCAATGAAGCGTCGTGAACGCCAACCCTAGGGGGACAGCCCGGAAGCAACTTAGCATCATGCTTTTTCTCTGGAGGTACCGTAAAACTGTAATATCTTACACTGCCAATAATCGTAATTCAAGCTTTTTATTTTGATAGAAACAGTACATTTTGAAGAAAGTTTGTATTTTTGCAAGTAAAGACAACATATTGAATACCGAGAATAAGTAAATTTGAAATGATAACGATTTTTACGTATGTGTTCCAGGATAAAATAAATGTGATGATAATATTAAGTACAGAAGTACTTGGTTCATTTATTACAGAGGAAAAGTTTAAAAACAGTACATTCTACGCAAGCATCAAAATTACAAAAAATACCCTTATTAACGAATAATACTTTGGGGAAATAGTTTTAAAGAATATGTAGTGAAAATTTATTTGTAATCTGGCATGGAAAATTTTAGGAGTCTTATCAGAATTTATTTTACATCCAAGCACAAGTTCTTTGTAATCTAAGCCTAAATGGTTGTAAGGAAGAATGCCATTATTGCTGATTGAACAGGACTATTTTTCGTTAGGTGCAAGTAATGTATTAATATATTGTAATGCTTATGTTTTGTAATACTTTAAATTGAATTTCCCTTGTGCTATGCGGGAATCCAAAAATAATGTTGGACTAAAAGGATGTTTAGAATTACATGGGTCCCGAAATAAGTAATTTTGTTTGTTAGGTACAGTACTGATATGGTACACTGATATATCTTTAAAAAAGTTATATTATAAATTTCATTTAAACTGCGTTTTGCTTAACTATATCTCCGAAGAAGAAGTTTCTTCAAGTCGGTGACTTCGAATAACGGTATCTTATAAAGTTTGGGTAAACAAACTCATCAAATTTAACGTGTCGCTTGTTTTGCCCGTAGACTTAACTCTGGAACCATGATAAACATAGACTCTCTTGTTATCTCAATTTCAAACAAAAAACTAATAAATAATATATATTGTATATTATACACTTCATATTAGAGGAAAATTAAAATAATAAAATGTTATTCTTATAAGTTTTAAACTATTATGGCTTAGTTTTGAAACAGCATTACGATAATTTTTTTTACAGAAAACACTAAAAGAAATCTAACATATAAATGCTGTTATTAAGGACAATTCTTATAACTACGTGAGAATATTATGTTTCACATTGCAATAAAGGCCATTAAGTGCCCCTGCTTTACACTGCTAATCCACTGACAGATTGGTATAAAATGCAAGTTTTGCAGTAATTTTAGACTAAGCCTGTTATGAAAAAAATTAAAGTGAAAAATTCTTTGTTTTTACAGGCAAACTTAGGGCCACATGGCCCTTTCCTACACTTAACCTGCTTATCAAAAAATATAAGATAATACAAAATAAAACCTTAACAATATATTTAACTAGCCTATAAGATAAATAAACTGTAATCCTTTCATTTAAAATCAAAAAAAAAACTATTTAACCCATTTACACCAACGCTCTCTAATCTGTCAGCAAACCCGCCCAAGACAACCACCAATAGGATACGCCGGCCAAGCACATTTGCTCGAAAAGCAAATTTTTCAATGTTGCCACAAACCGACGACGACTATCAAGGGATTAAATGGAATAGGGAAGATTATTCCAAAGGCGAATGACAGTCACAACAAATGCCCTATCACACACTGCAGTCGTATGTTGTGGCATTCATAAGTGAGCTCCGCATACTAACTCGAGATAAAAATTTGAAATAATTTTTAAAATGTTTTGGGAGATTATTATTTAAAATTATGATTTAAAACGTGTTAAAATTGAAAATTTTAAAGAAAGAATTTCACCGTTATTTGATCATTTAATTTTAATAGTTTTTACTCGATGTAAAAAGGTGACGCATGCTCCACGCGTCTCAGATCATAAACGTATGGTTCTGAGACCGTTGAAGTATATCAGAAAGAGCCGCAGTCATGTCATTGATCAGAGAGTTACAGAATGTAAAGTGGGGTAATACAAGTGATTTGGGGGACTAGAAGGTGTAGTTTAGTATGTAATGGTAAAAAACGTTGTAACCTTTTTAGCGAGTGGATTGATGTAAACACCTTCTTCCTGATAACTACTACTGCATAATCCCAAGGAAGTGATGAGTTTCAGTCCAAGGTTTTCACTTTTTCAAGAAAGACTGATTCCATTTACCATAATAGAACTTATAGAATGAAGTTTTGCAGACGTGACAAATAATGATATGTTTTTTGTGGTTCAGTTTAAGTCCAGTTATATTGTATTTTGTGAATACTAAAAAAACTACGTACTATTTACTTCACGCATTGCTTGTTAAAACGTGTTGCGGCCTATACAACACCAATTTTTCGAATCGGATAAAAGTAGGTAAGGTATGCAAATGAAAATCACAGAGGAATCTGACCCTTGATATAACTAAAAATTGTCAAGGAAAAACTAAATATGTATTGACGAGTACAATATATAGGGCCTACTTTTAATATAACTTTTTAAATCCGTTTGTGATTACCTATAACAGATTTCTTAAAGCTGGACAAATCTTCTACCATTCAGAATTGCATCTCCTGAATCACCTGAAAAACCATTACGATAGACCTCATGAGTTTATGATTTGCAATGAAACTAATGTACGACAATATAAGCTGACAAGGGCAGAATACTCGCTGACCTGTTGTTGATGTATACTCTGTTTCATGACTCCCAGAGGTTTAATTATACTTGTTTGTCTCTACCACATAGTTATTTTATTTAAGCTTGTGTCGTGATTGCGAAAAATAAATAGTGAATTAAATATACATTAAAAGTTTGATCAGAGATAATATTAAATAATTATAACGTTTTTCTACTACACATTAAACTCATAAGGAAAGCTCGTTTATAAACTAGTTAACCTCAATTATTGGTATTCGGGATCTTATTTAAATATTTTATAAATGTAAAGTATATAATATAACAATAGTATGTAAGTTAATGTGTATGTATAAAATACCACAGCGTTGATATATTTATTAACAATAGTCATATGTATTTTATAGAAGTAGCTTACAAATAATTCCTCAGTAAAAAAGCAATTTCAGCACAAGTTTTAACTACCAATACGTAGCCACGTTTTCGTAAATAATAGACTTTTGAGAATGGACGAACTATATGTCCACTATATGTAAATAAGTCAACTGAATGTATATAAGTCACAATATGTTTCCTTAACTATACGTTCATTATAGTAAACATTGACGCTTTTACTTGCTATTATTGGGATTATTATATACTTCATATACTATATATACTTAAAAAATTATTTAGTAAAAGTATTTAGTAAAAATTTGAAAATCATCCAAAAACTTGCTTGTTTTAATAATTGTCATAATCCTTTTATCACTAGGTAGTGGACATTAATTGATAATTGTTTCCTGTACAAGTCTGATGACTTAACGTTTGATTTGGTCAACTTAATCGTTAAGATTGTTTTCTGATTTTGCTTTGATATGTATTCATTATTTTTTCGTTTATTACGTATGTGTATAATTTTTAATGGAAACAATGATTTCGTGTTACTTTAATTTTACGGGTATTGATTGGACTACACCGAAATAATTGATGTGTCTTTTAACTACTTTTCGTGGCTACTAGACCACAGTCTAGAACGTAAATCTTTCCGTGGTCAAAACTATTTGTCCAACCTATCGAAATGAAAATGTTCCATACAGGAAAAATTATGTTTGTAGTATTAAGTTAGTGTCCTTGATATACAAAACAACTTAATACTATTTTTGCATTAAAATGTATGTTATATTTGCGAGGACGTGACCAAAAGTGTTTGCTATGGAGTTAGAAAGGATTTGAAGTCAAATCACGCAAACACACTTACGACGAAAAGCGTGCCAAAGTGCGTTCTTTACAGGTACTGACGCTGAGCCGTACATCAACCTTTTTAGTTCTATGTATTTTCCGCCTCGATCAATTATTAAAAACATAGCCTTATACAACAAATAAAAACCTCACTCGAACCCTTTTAGCATAGAAATACCGCAGTGTTATTTACTTTATAGAGTTCATATAAAACTATTTAAATATATTAAATTATCATTTGTGTTAAAATAAATACCGTCAATATATATAATCTCACGGTTAAACAACCTGAAAGTATATGTAACCATCCTCATCAATTTTACTATTTTTACTAGTATGCCTGGATCAATTTCATTAGCAAGGATTTCATTGAAAGGCCTAAACCCGAGCCCATGATTTTTTTTTATGTAGGGTTCCCAGAAGCAAAAAACTATATTTTTTAAAATTATCATATAATTTGTTGATAGGATTTTGGAATCAAATTAATAGAAGTGTTAGCGGAATGTATTACACACCTATAGAATGATATTCCTTCAAACGAGTTAAACAATCAGCCCGATCAGACTACCAAAATGGGGGATGAAGCAGATCCCCCCCCCACAAAAATCAATCTTTTATCAATCATTGTTTCGTTGTAGAACGGGATTTCAGATTGGCTTAGTGCCAAAATAAATTATTTTGTGGGAACTTGAGTCCGCTCTTTACATAAAAAATCAACATATGTAGGCTTATTTACCCAATTAAGGACTTTCACAAACAACTAATGCTTAGAAGTAAGTTATACTTTACGGAAATGAAAATGGAGTAAGTACATCTAATAACTTGCCAAGCTCCACCCAAGAAGTCAACGTTTCCGGCATAAAGGGCCGTGGATCTAAGTTACGGGCTTCCTCAACTTCAGTCATTACAGCTAAAAGTTTAACTGTGAGTTTCATCGGCCGCCGAGCGTCCTACAATGATATTTATTCAAGAAATGAAATATCATTTATTCGGCTTTAATAGCATGTATTTTATTTTTTGACGTTATACTTAGTATATTTTATGATATTGATTACCAAAAACTAAATTGTTAAGTAAATTTACATCGTGAAAGTCTTCGGTGGTCTTCATACACATATGGAGAATCCTGGTCTTCGGGCGATGACCACGATGGCGACGAGTTGGAGGTTGCCGATGTTTCGGACGCGTAGCAGCAGTGAATTTTCAAGGCGAATTCTTACACTCATTCGCTGGCCGGCGCGGCGGGCCCTTCAGACGGGCTGCCTCAGAGGCTTCGGGGGTGGGTGAGGGTTGTTTACACCTCCCGTTGTTTTCCCGGAAGGCGCGGCTGACCTGGACCTTTCTCGAACACATTCACATCTCAGATTTTCTATAAGGAGAATCCATGTACATCCCGTACATGAGAACTAAGCTATATCCCGTTGTCTCTATTAAAATTATTATTAATTTTTATTTTACTAGAGACAATGGGATGGAGCTTAGTTGTACATGGATTCCCCCTACAATTAAATTTTAAATTCTCCATTATTTGTTTTCCGATCATTATATTCTTAATATCATCGTATTTGGATTAAATTTTACACCTTTTTTGTCTCTTGTATAATTTTTCTAAAATTTACGGGTTTTAAGATCATCGCCCGAAGACCAGGATTCTCCATATAAATTTACATCAGTAGCCTAAACTGTCAGAAATATAGTTAAGATTTGCCTTTTAAGAAACTTGATCATTCACAGTTTTCATAGGACAAACGAGTCAGCTAATAATTAGCTCTCCGGTAGAGTATTTAGAGAATGATTTATCGTTAACATTGATTTAATAATTCACAAGTATAATAAGTGATTAAATGATAAATATACATAGACAAATAACTAATAATAGCATGTATAGTAATTAGTGACGGTGCAGTATATAGTCATTTAAAACTAAGGAAATACTAGGAAAATTAAGCTCTTAATCCATGATGTTGACTTTTAATACAAACCTAAAGTAAATTATATCACTCATTGACTTTGTTGTAGAACGGGATTTCAGATTGTCTTAGTGCCAAAATAAATTGTTTCGTGGAACTTGAAAATTATTATTATAGCCTTCTCAGGCCAATTATCAGATTATATGGCCTTCTCAGAACCGACATGTGAAAATAGACTAGGAAAAATCGTAAGTTATCGGATTAGAGATGACACAGAGTGAGGCCGCCCATCCATGAGAAAGAGGAAAGATATTAAGTAAAGCGTGGATATCAAACGTTCTCTTATCCAAGGCTAAATCTATTAAAACTTAAAAAAACCTTTAAAAACTATAATTGGTAAGTTTAACATCCTTTTTAGCATAATCCTCCTTGAGCTGTTCGATTATGAGTTAATTCATTTTTATATCTCTACTGATTTTAATTTGATGAATCTTTAATGCTTTTGACTGTAGACGCGAGTATGAAAATGTTTTTGATTTATTTGACTCATGGTTTACTTGATTTATTTTAGATTTTTTTCATTTTAATATTAACATAGTCTTAATATTTTACCGAACCAAAATACAAAAGCAGTTTACTGGATGTAAATAAAACGACTTACAACACTTAAAAATATATTTACACTTATACTGTATTTACATACAAGATGGTACATATACAAAAATGGTGGAAAATGGCGATCGATTTCGGTTGGTCACACCAACCATCATCGCAATCCATCAAGAACCAAGAGCGTCTTTCTGATACCACAACATTAGATGGAGGAAAATAAGAAACTAAGAAATATGCGGTATTTAATTACAATGGATCGAGGACACAACAAATTGCAAACAGATTCAAGAAATATGGTGTTTCTATAGCATTCAAAACACAGAACACAATCGGAAAAATTCTGCACCCAAGAATTGAAAATGCAACAAATTTTATACTGCTGGAATATACAAAATTGGCTGCAAGGAATGTGATAAATTTTATATAGGACAAACAGTCAATTTTGGAAAAAGATACAAGAACCATATGTCAGCCTGTAAAAACAAGAAACCGGAAAGATCTAATATTGCCAAACACCTGTTAGAAGATGGACATAACATAGGAAATATAGAAGAAAATCTCAAGATAATGAAATGTTGTAAAAAGGGAAATGTAATGAACGCATGGAAAGAATTATATATATTTAAAGAAAAATGTAAAGATAAAGACAAACTAATTAACGAGCGAGTGAACTTTGACTCTAGTGGTACGTTCAAAAACCCGTTTTCGACCGAATTTCTGGCAACCAATAGGATAAAAGGACGGACGCCATGATGGATCTGCCAGTCTCTCATTGGGCCTGATGATGGTTGGTGTGACCAACCGAAATCGATCGCCATTTTCCACCATTTTTGTATATTTACCATCTTGTATGCAAATACACTATAAGTGTAAATATATTTTTAAGTGTTGTAAGACATTTTTTTATTTACATCCAGTGAATAGAACAACACGTATCATGCTAATCAAGAAGTTATTAAAAGCATTTTGTGACCTCTGCACAAACCAACACCAGTATTTCATCATGACCTAAAACCTTTCGTTAGTTAAAAACGTGACGAACGGGGAGTGAAACCCCCAGTGACTTTTAGTCATTTTGTAAAACTATACTGTTTGTAAAACAAATTTATTTACTGATTACAAAGACACTATTATGAACTTATGTTCCGGAAAAAAGTAATATAAAGAAAAACAATAAATAAACCTATGTCTAAGAGCATAACTCTTCTAGTATCATAACTCTATAATTAAAAACAAAAATAGAGATTTGGAGATACGTATAGTAATAGCAAATCCGCTTGTAACATACACTGGATGTGGACTGGTAATTACACATAAATAGATTTAAAATATATTTATTTTAATTTATAACACGTAAGAAATGGTTGTACTTCTTTTAGTAATAGGTTTATTTTACGTTTATCAATTTGATTTAATTTAGAAATCATAATGATGGTAAACCGATTTCGGTTGGCAACTCTATGTATTTTTCGTGCCTTTTTTTGGATGGTTTTATGCTTTCGGGCTGTGTTGATGTCCATACGAAAGTATATCTCGTCAGTATCAAACCTTTTGATCGTAAAAAGCAGATACAGCCGTTAATTTAGTTGAAATCATTAAAGTATGGGGGGCAAAACACCCCAAAATATTGAAAACACTCAATAAACGGACAAGAAAAAGAATATTTTTTCTTAATCATTAATTTATATGTAGAAATAATGATCATATCCCAAAGCATATGTTTCTTTTTGTTTTATTTAACGAATAAAGTAAATTAGATGAATTTATTTTTTAAAATCCTTAATAAAAATAATCATAAACTTGTTGATGCCTGCTTTGATTCTTATAACAAAAATTTCATGGGCAACATTTGAAATAATATATAGAGGATATTGGTGATATTAAATAAAAAATGAAACGAGAATACAAATAACTAATCTACGTTCACCACTGACCAAAAATAAATGCTGGTATCAAAAGCAAACTAATAGGAACTCCGTTACATTTAGCACACAGAGGTATTAACCATTTTGATAACCAGTTTTATTTGCCAGTGGGCAGTGGATCTGAATGTAATCGACACCGATATAATGGAAGATTATTGTACAAAATGCTTTTCTGAATGCATTTAGTATGATCTCTACCTAGCTTATCGCATGTATAATTGTTTAATTAAAATTGATCATGGAAAACCCAATTGGTATATTATGCGTTATATAGGGTGAGGCAGACCATCCATGCACATAGTTTTACGGGAGTAAGGTTTAACCTAGAAACGCCAAATAAAATTATTCCCTGCTAAATCACATATGAAGGATTCATTTAAAATATTTACAACATAATCTGAGCACAGGATGTTCCAGAAATGAAGGTCGCGAGTTCGAGTCTCAAAATTTTCGCATTTTGGTGAAAACAGAACCTAATTATCTCAAATCGTCTTGAGATGGCAGCCAGTTCTTTGATTTTTTTGCCCATTGACGGAATACCCTGTATTTTCGAAACCGCAAAACATTTTTCAGTTCTGATTGAAAATTTGCAATCCTGGTAAACTCAGCTTTAAAATGATGTGTTACACGTCATAATTTTCAAAATTATCAATTTTTACTAGAATTTTATTTTATTTTTATGTTGGTAGCCCTGTAAATCAAAAAAGTCAAATGGCACCATATGGCAATTACCATATCATTTTTAGCGTCTTTTAAAGACGAACAGCTTTTCAATTTACACCTACTGTCTATTTTTTAAGTGTTGTAGAATAAGCCAAAAAATCAATTTTTCCATATAAAATGCATGTTAATTGTATTAGGTAACAGCATAAGATTTTTTCCCCAGCTTATTATCAAGCTATTCTTTAAATAAAAGTGTAATAGTGATATTTTTCATTAGATTTTTAAATTTATAAACGTTCACAGATCCGAAGATTGTAAAAAGCCTAAAAGTCAAAATTCTAATCAAAATAGCAAAGTATAATAGATTTTATATAAAATAAAATGTGTTTTTAAAATTAACATTTAATGTATTTCAATTTTTTCTCTATCTCTTATGTCAGCCGAAAACCCATTTTATGTCAGTTTACGAAATTTAACACTACTTATTTTTATTCCAACAAACAGGTTTTAGGATTAAATTAATAGTTGTCTTTGTAATGAAAAAAGAAAAAATACAACATACAGCAATTTAACAATGTGGGTTTATTCTTTTTTTGGCATTTATTAATGTTTATCTTTATCAATGACCCCAATAACAATAATTCATGATTTTAGGATTTTTTATAATCTTCAGATCTGAGAATTTTTACAAATTAAAAAATCTAATGAAAAATGTCACTATTACACGTTCCCTTAAAGAATAGTGCAATAATAAGCTGGGGAAATATTTTATGCTGTTTCGTAATGCAAATAACATGCATTTTATATGGAAAAATTGAGTTTTTGGCTTATTACTACTACACCACAAAAAATAGACAGAAGGTTTGAATTGAAAAGTTGTACGTCTTTATAGACGCTTACAATAATATGGTAATTGCCATATGGTGCCATTTGACTTTTTTGATTTACAGGGCTACCAACATTACAAAAAATAAAATTCTGGTAAAAATTGATAATTTTGAAAATTATGTCATGTAACACATCATTGTAGAGCTGAGTTTACCAGGATTACGAATTTTCAATCAGAACTGAAAATTGTGTAGCGGTTTCGAAAATACAGGGTATTTCGTCAATGGGCAAAACAATGAAAGAAACAACCGCCATCCTAAGACGGATTGAGATAATTAGGTTCTGTTTTCACCAAAATGTTCCTCTAAACAAGACCTTTCTGAAAATGTACAATGTGCTATAGGTTTACATAAGAAATTTTCAAGATTCGAACCCGTGGCCTTCATTTCTGGAACACCCTGTACTCAGATCATGCTGTAAATATTTTAAATGGATTCTTCATATGTGATTTAGGCGTTACTTCATTTTATTTGGCGTTACTAGGTTCAACCGTACTCCCGTAAAACTATGTGCACGGGTGGTCTGCCTCATCCTGGATAAAACGTACATTTTAAGAATCAACAAAGAAAATATACAGTCACAAATGTAATGATACATCTTACATTTATGATCTTACATTCATCATTGATCAATGGTGTTGATGTTGATGTTGTTATTCATCACATCAATGATAACCTAATACATCTTATGAGCAGTAATTAGGAACAATCCTTACTAGCAACAAATGGAATTCCCAGAAGCCTTAGAGGGCTGGCTGAGGAATTATCACAGTAAAAATATATAAGTGCATTAACCCATAAACAAATTATTGTTAGTGAAAAGTGTGTTTTAAATAAATTCTTCTAAAAATGAAAACGTGTTACACACAATAATAATAATAATGAATTCCTCAATATGCTGTTTCATATTTAATAATAGCGAAACATTTACAACCTAATTAAAAACACAGGTTAGAATTTACCAAAGTTTAGATTTTTAAAATAACTTAGCTAAAAGCTTCATAGTACAATATTGGCAGGTTAATTTATCAGCTTAACTTGTGCAAGATTAATTCGTAAAACCTGGAGGCCCAATAGGATTCCAATGTAAAATGATTTAAGTGTACTAGATGGTGGTTTACCCATAACGTTTTGATAATGAATCCCTAAACAATATATATTTTATTGAATCAAACAAGAAGTATTAGCTTTGCTTGTATCATTATATGGGATGCTCTGGTTTAAATTTCAATTGCTTAAGTATAGATCAGGCTAAAGAAATAGAATACTTGGGTTTAAATGTAGACACAAAATAAATTGGAAAGGCCACATTGATTTATTGAAAAATAAATTGAATAAGTATGTTAGCATTTTTATATGTTATCCTTTGTATGTAATCGACAACTTCTCAGAACAGTATACTATGCATTAGCAAACTCAAAGTTGGAATATTGAATATGTATATGGGGAGGAGCGTATTCCACTTCCATGAAACCATTTATAAATATTCAAAAAGCATTTATAAGAATCATATTACACAAAGGAAGATTGGAACCCTCTGCACCTTTGTTTAAATCAATAAATGTTCTTCTTATGAAACATTTATTTATTTTTAAAGTTGTTTGTGTATTTTTTGATATAAGTGGATATAGGAATATATAAAAAAGAGATAGAGTAGTGTGACAGCGATATTCTGGCGGGCTTATTGATACAATCGAGTGTGTGAGGTAGGCGATGCCGGACTCTTCCACATCCCCCTCGCGCGCGCTACTGTCGGGGCAACATGCAAAATTATTTGGACAGGTCAGGGCTATATAAGTTAGTTCGGCACCGCCGCCGGGTGTGTGTGTTCCTTCGACGTTAGTTTGTGAGGACCGTGACCACGTCTTCTCGCCAAAATAATGTAAGTCTCATATCGCCCTATTTGCTACCTAATTAAAATTAAATACCGGAATTAAGCAAATTGGACATATTTATCGAACAAATTTATAAACACAGTAAAAGTCATTCTAACTGTTATTAATTTTACTCGGTCAGAGGCACATGCCTCTTTGACCTTGAGTCAACAGCTAAATTTGTTTAAGTATTGTGAAACCAACTAAGTTTTACCGAATTTTTATTAAATACGCTGCGTGGGGCTGCTGTCTCGCGCGGTGATTTTTGAAAAATTTAAACTAGCCCGAATAACGTGTTGCCTTGCCAGTTCGTTGTAATTAATCAAAGAGCCAGAGCCAGTATATCGCTGCACATTATTAGTTATTTTGTCATGTGCAGTTTTATTTCAGTGTTACGTAAATCTCGGGGTGAGGCAATTGTCTCGCACCCTTGAGATCCATTCACGAACTAGCTTATTCATTTATCCAAAGTGATTTTAAAAGTGCGGAAAAATAACCAGTGACATATAGACTGAATGACTGATATTCTGGCATTTCCTCTTTTGAGTTGTGCAGGGTATTAATTTTTCCATGTTAATAAATCCCATTTCGCATAATATGTTGTCCATATATATTGATACCCATTAAGCTGAGGCTTCATGTATTTCTTATTAAAGGGGTTGAACCCAAAACTCTGAGACTATTCCAGGCAATATATTACGTTTTGTAACCTGGGGAATTGACGTATAGTTAATTTATTAGTGGAAATTCCGATCCCACTCTGGTTACAGTAGGCTCATTAAGAAACAGGTTTGATATGACCTAGACCAAATTTAACTCATTTTAAAAAGTTTTATTTATATCTTGCCCCAAAATTGTTTAACTGTTTACCTTTGAATATTAAAACATGCGAAAGTAAACAACAATTTAACAGAATGCAATGGAAGTATTTACTGGAACGAGAAAATGTTGATTTTTTTCCCCACTGTCATTTAGTCTTAAGTTTTTTTCGTAAAGCCTATGCTGTGAAAACGCTGTAGTGAGGAAGTGATACAGAAAATGTTAAAATCATTTTCTCAGTGTTTGTTTTTTGTTTCATATCTAGACTGGTCTGCTGCCCACCACAACTCTTTGAGACTATCAAGTTATAATGAACAGTGGTAAATCCACCGCAACAGGTAATAACCAAGTGGTTATTGTTTAAATTATTTGCCTTTGTAAAACATGTATTTGTTAATGTTTCTGAAACTATAAAGATTTTCTTAAAAAAATGTCAAGAATTTTATGATTATATGTTTACAGAAAACAGTAATGCATTGAGTTGGCAAAATAATATTTCATTAATTTTTCATAAATATGCCGTATTTTTATGAAATACGGCATATTTATCTTTTTACAATCTTTTGAATAATCCTTTTTTACTGTTTGAAATAAGACGTTTTACCACCAATGCTTCCCTGCATGCACCATCCTTTTACACCATATGTTACATTGTTTGGAAATATAAAAAAGGAGCTTGTTTGTGGATACTCAACGTATACCATTTAAGCTAATTAAATGTCTTCATATACTGGGTTCAATAACACACAGCTTCTTTAATAAGACAATTAATAAGTTAATCTGTTAAACAGCCCTTAATAAGAACGTCGTTCATTGTGTCTATCGTTCAATGTATTCATTTCCTCCTTATTTGCTACCTTATGAATTTTATAATTTTTTTTTTTAAGACAAGTTTGAAATTTCTAAGTATTCATTGGCACAAAGATTATAATTTATTTTTCACACATAAATTTGAGGATTCACCTGTCATTACGTTACATCAGGAAATCCAGCCTGGAAAAGGTAGAGTTAAGACTTGGTTTATTGTACATTTTGACAAATTAATGTTGAACTTGGTGTTAAAATCTCAAATTAGTGGACGTTTAATATATATATGATTATACAATTATTATTATCAATTCATGTTATAGCGTCATTTGGTAGGACATATAATTTTGCCCCAGGTTTTGTTAATATGCGGTTCAATAATTTTATTGAAACTCTTGATTCTCTCAGACAACCTGGTTTACAAAAGAAAACAAACTTTTCAAATGAAACAGTACACAATATTATTCAAACCCCTAATGTATAACATGTGATTTTTTATTTTATCATACAAATTGAATGTAACCGTTTTGCACATTTAAGCGAATCTCTTAGTAGAATATAATTTATAAAGTCTTTGGCTTATATTTTGGTAGACATGCATAACGATAGATAATTGCAATGGAATCGACTTATTTTAACCTGTGTCATATTACTCATAAACTATAATGGCGTTTATCACAAAATATACCCTTTGATTGATGCGTTAAAATATTTTACCATCGATATTACGTAAAGATTTTCCAAAATAAATAAAACCTTGTACATGTGGCATGCAGTAAGTGTTTTATTTAACCTACGACGCTAACATTAAAGAAAAGCTTTATGAATAAAATTAAACACATCGCCTTATTATAAATAACATTCCACATTGTTTGTTTCATGTTTCTCTTTGAATACTAAAATGGGGGATTACTAAAACATACCTAGAGAATGTAAGAGTCAAGCTGACAAAGAAATAATAGGACTTTGTAGTGCTTAACCAAACAAAGGGCTTTCCTCGATTGCTACATACCTAACCTCCCTTTGCCTTTGTTCGAAGCTCATTTCTTATGAACCAACGTTAATTGGGAATACTAAATATACAGATAAAAAGTGATTTTACTTATTTATTTTAATTTTTCCTTTATCGTCATAGCTTTTTGCGCACTACATTTAGCAAAGACTATTTAATAAATTATTCTTTACTATTCAGAAAAATATTTCACATAATGCACGAGTTGGAAAGTACTTAGTTCTTAAGGAAAATAATAATTTACTTCTAACTATCTCATCCATGGTCAAAGTTTTAATTTGATAACATTAAAAAGGTCAAAACTTTTTAGCTAATACATTACAGCTTTTTGTATAACCTGGACTACACAAAATTGTGTAAATATAAAATCAAGAGGTACAATGGTGAAGTTATATCGATTAGGGATAGAGCAAGTGCCTAAGTGTATGGAACTGTTAATGCCAATTGAACGTCGTCTACATTTGCATTCATGTTTAAGGAATTTGTATTCAATAAATACGTACAAGTTTACTAAGGATTTCAATAAAACTTAAAGTGACACTTCCATTTACTTAAGAAGCCATACATTTTAAAAGTTAATAAAGTTAACCGAGATCACCCTGACGCAGCGTTTTGAGGTAATTAGCAGTTAAAAATAACTCGTGAAGTCTTCCTGCAATCTAGGCTATTACTTACTGCACGAACTATACCTTTACTACCTATTATTCTCAATAATTGGAGCAATCTTGAAAGCCAATCTTAATTTAAATTCAGCAAAGTTCAATATCTGAAGAATTATTTCCTTACTGTATTGAGGCCATTTCTCACGTGTTGAATGTTTCACTTGCCACTGGAGTCTTCCCTAATAACTGGAAGGAAGCAATTGTCATTCCTCTTCCGAAGGTAAAAACTCCGTCATCTGAGGCAGAACTTCGACCGATTTCTGTGTTGCCTGCCCTTTCAAAGGTCCTAGAGACTATTGTGGTTACTCAGATGGTGGAATTTCTGGAATTGGAGTCGATTATTCCAGCTACACAATCCGGGTTTCGGAAAGGGTATAGTACCTCTACAGCCCTTTTGCTTGTCTGTGATGACCTCATCAAAGCTAGAGCTGCTAGAAAATGTACTACCCTTGCCATGCTTGACTTCTCTCAAGCATTTGACTCCATTGACCACCGCCTGCTGTTGGCCATGATGAAGTTCTACAGGTTTGACCATCATACTATATCATGGTTCCATTCCTATTTAGATGGAAGAAGCCATAGGACGAAAGAGGGCTCTAATATATCTGCTCCTGTGAGTAGGACATTAGGTGTTCCGCAGGGCAGTTGCCTTGGTCCCGTCCTGTTTACATTATTTGCTGCCACCATGGGGAAAGATTTACGACATTGCCAGCTGTATGCGTACGCTGATGACGCTCAGCTTGCTCTTCAGTATGAAGCCGACCAAGTCAGCCGGGCTGTCTGTGATCTCAACTCAGACCTGGAAGCTATTAATACCTGGTCCATAAACCATGGTATCCAGCTAAATAAGAGTAAATGCTCTCTGCTAACGTTCTCAGCCAGCAAGGTACTGAATTCTCAATCACTACCCGGTGTTTATCTTGGCGGTGTTTTGCTGAATGAGTGTGGCTCCACTAGACTTCTAGGTCTTCAGTTTGATGCCAGGCTTTCTTTCTCAGGTCATGTGATTAGTGCTTGTCAGAGAGCGGTGTCCCGACTGAGAATGTTGTACAGGCAGCGACACTTATTTCCCTCACCTACTAGGCTCCGTCTTGTACAGGCTTTGGTACTCTCTGTATTTGAATACTGTCTTCCGGTATATGGCAATGTCATATCACTGGGTGACATGGACAGAATGCAGATAATCCAAAATATGCGTGTCAGATACGTTTGCGGGCTGAGGAAATTCGACCATATTTCACTTGAGCGGAAATCCTTAGGCCTATTGCCTATGGCTGATTTGTGCACTCTCCGCACAGCTTGCCTTGCCCGTAAAGTTCTGGCACAGGGAAGACCGGAGTACCTAAGAGGGAGACTCAGGACCCGCTCTGAGGTGCGCTCCCGCTGCACTAGGCAGGACCGCATGCTGGAGATGCCTCGTGTGCGCCTTGAGTCCGCTAGGGGAGGATTTTCATATTTTGCCCCTAAGGTTTTAAATTCATTGGCGACCGAATACAGTCATGAGCTTGGTGGCCAGAGAGCCTTTAAAAAGAAATTGCACAATGCATTGTTGAATGGAAAAATGACTAATTAAGTTATATTTTTTAAGAATTATTTTATTTTATGAATTTCAGTTGTTTTTTTTAAGAATTGTTTGACAAGAGTTATTTTGAAAAACATGTACACATGAAAAATGCTTGCTGGAAATAAAGACGATTTTATTTATTATTATTTATTTATTTATTTATTTCATAGGCATGACTGTTATTAAATAATTTTTCACCTTAGTAACGTAATCAATTTGAAAAAAAAAACATTTATTTAATTAGATTATTTTCTCCAAACCATTTACTGAAAATCATAATGATAAATAATGAGTTACGCAACGAATCACTTACTGTCACTTACTGTCTTGTGGAATCAATTGCAAGATGGTATCTTAACAGGACTTGCCTGCTGCTGACAGAGTGATAAGTCATAAACTGACAATGTCAGGCATGTCATAAGGGTCATTTTTATAAGCACTTTGTTCATTGGTGCTGGGCCAAAAATAAGAGTAGGCCTATTTCTTAAGTCCTCGTTATATATAAAGGAAATCGAAAAGTCATAATGCAGTTATTTAGAGCTATCTAAATCCATTTCAGTAAAATTCCGTTATCTGCCCACAACTGTATATTTTCATTATAACAAGGTAATATAACATTAGGCAATAATATAACAAATAAAACAAATCGATTGGTTGAAAATCGAAGACTCGATCGAACTTCTGCACTTTTTACTTGTTGTCATGCCATTAAAAATTAGAATGAAACAATGAATAAAACTCAACTGTACATTCAGAAAACCATTTATAATTTGAATTATGCAGTCAAAGGGCGGCAGTTGAGGTCGACTTGACCAGCATTAGTCAGATTCGCCCTTTGACAGTATTCAGCGGAGGGTCGCTGGCGGATATCCAGTTCCCATTAAGCCGCCCTTCATTGAGCGACCCCGAGCTGGTCCCTTATCTGGACGTTGACGAATTATCACTCTCGCTTAACATACAGGCTTTTTACATAGAGTAACAGTTTAATTTTTGTTCATTGAAGTTCTGCCAATAACTCTCTAAGGTTATCAAAAACAGTTTTAGTTTTAGTAAGAATTACAATGCATTAATCATCAACACAATGATTATTCTGAAAAGATCACGATAGTTAAAAAAAGACTCTAATTAAAAAATTTTCGGAAGCTCTCAAACATTATTCATGAAATATTTTGTTTTCATAAAAACAGTTTCAGCACAAACATTATTCTGAAAAAAGTAAATAATATGTATTGAGTTTTGCTTTGCATGTAAAATATAAGGAAGATAAACAACAAGGAATAATTTACGTATATAATATTAAAAATTAAAAAAAAATAATGGAATACTAAACTATAGCGTTAATATTTTAGATTTACGTAATTTTCCACGTTAAAATAGTGTATTTTTTATTTATTCTGAAAACATTTTTCATTCAATTCAATACCATCCAATCTTATATTATCAGTATTGTTAATGACATTTATGATTTAACTATGTTAATATAACACCCAAAGGCAATTAAAAAAATAGGGAATTAGTAATCACATTCACTAGATGAGGGTGTATTTAGAGTTGTACTACAACATGCTTAATGGGACTAATAAATTATATGACAAATATAATTATTCAAATTGTAAATGGGTAGGGCATAGTTTTATAAGTTGATAGAAGAGATGAGGTCTCATAAACAATTCTAACACATTTATTGAGTAATCATAAGTGCTAGTAAAATCACTTTGGTATAAGCTAAATGAAATTAATATCCGCTTACAAACTCAAAAAAGTTGTTAGGGATTGAGATTCACCCGACTTATCATCAGTAATTTAAACTTTAAGCAACCTGTTAAATCCATTATAAAGAGAAGATTCAATTGCTTATCACTTAATTATAGTCAGTTAGAGAGGGAATGACTCTCTTTTGGTCAGTTTTATTAATTACCTTTTTAATTTAAAACTAACTTACTGAATTATGAATAAAATGTTGAATAGAAATAACCAAAATGTTCTGTTTTCACGGAAGAGTGGTAAACGACCAATGATAGATGCAATGTATTAAAGAACAAATAAAACTTATTATTGAATGAAACTTGAAACCGGATACAATTGAAAATTTTAAAGAATTTCTGTTTTCACTTATTAAAAAAAATTAAGGTTTAATGCAAATAATTTATTTTCGTAACCTATATTAATTAATCTAAGATAATATTTGTGATTGAAGAGCTTTCATCATGTTTCAAAATGTTCGGAGGACACTAACCCTCATCATCTGCATTTGTATTTATAATTCGGTGAAACAGTAAAAATAAGAGACTACAGATCCGTAGATCATATTCAATCTTGGGAGTAAACGCATCACCTTGAGTGACGTCATTTGCAGCAGTGTTGATGCTGATGGCACGTCAGCAGCAGTCAGCGGTCTTATCTGCCTTATCCCCTCCTGTCCATCACTGATCACCTTGCTAACATTAATGTTTTGTTCAAATAAATGTAAAAATCATAAAGTCAAGCAGTGCGAGTTTGGTTGACAACAACTAGCGAAAATAAAAAAAAATCCTTATTGTAAACTAAGTTCATAGGTTTTACGAAACTACTTAGCATAGTCTGTTTTCTCATGAACTGTGCCTGAAAGTTTTTGTTTCGACAACTTTAAACACACCCTTACCTGTCTTAGAGGTTACCAGGCTAGAAGTACGACCTGTTTTACGTTAGCCACACTGTTTTGGGCTCGGTTTGCTTGTCAACATCTTTTCATAAGCTACAGTTATTTTAGTATGATTTTAATTTCAATTAAACTTTTTTTCAATCCAAACTAAGTAAATATAATACTAACTAAAAATTGTAAGGCAAGTTTTGTAGCAATGATAAAAAAATACAAAATCAGTAATATGTTGTATACACGGTGTTATAAGTAAGGTGGTAGTAAAATATATACCTTCAACGTAATCTGGTAATGTTCGCCATCATCACCACATATCATGTCGCCACTGGTTTCATTAGGAAATGGGCTATTAATCTGATAGAAACACATTACCTCTAAATAAAACTCTTTACTTGTGGCGGAACGACTAACTCTACAATCCAGTATATTCTTTTTTTCAATTTTTTAGTAGATCTAACATAATATTGTGGTATAATTGCGTAATATACCTTTAATAAAAGCCCTCTTAAATTTCCAATAGAAAGTACTTACTTACTTTTGATTACTTTTATTGCTTAGACTACTTTTTATAATTCGAATTATTTTTATTTTTTATTTGATTACATTCCTGTTATGTTGAATATATTTTTAAGGCATATTTTTATTCAAATAATACTTCTTATTGCAAAAAGGGTCTTTTTAATTTTTCAAATCATCCTTTTTATTTTGACTTTATTTTGTATTATTACATTTATATTTGTATCAATGTACAGAAAGGTTTCTGAACCAAACACACAAATACACTATGAAGAAAGATTTTCATGTTTATAAAAGAGCTAATCCCTATTATAAAATTGCTACAAAAGTATTTCTTTTTTCCAAACAGTTTATATGTATCTATGAAGCAAGTATAGTCTTTAAAGAGGAACTGTATGACATCTGTTGTTTTTTTTGGCTTTTTAAAATAATTTCCTTGTACTTTTCGTTATTCTGTTTCATGGTAATCAGGAAAATCCCCAAATACATACATGATTTGTTTTTCTTTATTTATTCCTAAAAGAAAAAGTATTCAATTAAGTAAGGTTAAATAGGTTTCCTAACATTTTACATTATTAAAATGGTGGAATACAAAATGTCTACTAATCAGGGCCAGTTATCAATTATTTATTACAACCAGCACATGTAAAAATATCTAGGCGTAATTCCATAGCAAACAAAACGTTAGTTTGAACATCTTTCACAAATTCCAGCCAGTGTAACTAAGATGCAAGCAACTTGTCTCTTAGTGACTTGTATTTGCTTAGCAATCTCTGTAAATTTCAAGTTCACTTAGCTCGCTAAAACCGTTATGATTAACAACTTATGTTTATAGGATATACAATATATTGAATTACATCGACATAAGGTATGGCAATTTAATTTACTCTGCGACTTCTAGTATATTCTTGATAGCAATAAAAATCAAGTTTTCTTAGAGAATTCTCGATCTATTGAAGAAGCTATAACTGTAGTTCTTGTGGTCAATCTAAGCCTAGACCAAAAACAATTTTGTTTAGTGGCCCACATAAAAAATAACACCAACCATTAATATATACAGTCGGTATACTGATTGATGACTAAACTATTATATTATGTTGTTTGATATGTAGATTTACAAATATTCTTCGATGATTGTTTTGATAATAAGAAACTAATCTTTAGTTGTTTTTAGTTTCGTTAACAAGTATGACATGTTATATTTAAATGGCAAGCAATTTTCTTCTAGATTCTGCAAACTATTATAGCAATTCGGAAAATAATTTTAAAATTTTCTGTTTGATCATGGCTAACTATAAATTCACTTTTGTACAATATAGTTAAAATGAAAAAATAGAAAAAAATATTAATTAATTAATCTTATATATTGAAAAACGTTTGTAAGGCTTATGAAAGCGAGCCTGGCCGTTCTACTGGACCGATTTACATGCGGGTTGTACCAAAACGAAGGTTATCGGCCCTATATGTGCAGCTTTTATTTGAATTTTGAAAATGTTTTTGTTAACTGGGTCAAAAATGGAAAATCAACGTTTCTTCTGGAGATTTAACATGGGGGAAGAAATTTGAAGCTTATGACAGCGAGCCTGGCCGTTCTACTGGACCGATTTACATGCGGTTTGTACCAAAACGAAGGTCATCGGCTCTATTTGTGCAGCTTTTATCTGAATTTTGAAAATACTTCATTGAAATGGTTCAAAAGTGGAAAATAAACTTTTCTTATTAAGATTTACCATAAGGAAGAAATTTTAAGCTTATGACAGCGAGCCTGGCCGTAATATTGGATCAATTTACATGCGGGTTGTACCAAACCAAAGCTTATCGGCTCTATATGTGCAGGTTTCATTTGAATTTTGAAAATATTTTATTTTAATGTGTAAAAAATGAAAAATAATTTTTTTCTTAAGGAGATTTAACATGGGGGAAAAATAAACGTCTCCAATCCTAAGGACAGTACGTCTGAGACTTCCTGTGGACCCATTTTCATGCAGTTTGTACCAAATAAAAGCTCAACTTTTCTATATTTGCGGTTTTATTTACTTTTACGTTATCTTTCTGTTTTAAATTACAAAATCTTCATTTCCAAACCTTTGTGATGATATAATCTGACAGTCATTTATTCAGCTGATTGTGAAGACACGAGGTACTTTGTCTAATGACAGGAAAAGAGCAAACGCTCAAGAAGCATTTGGTTTATCATGGTCAGTACCAAAAATGTATGCATTGTCATGTATTATTAAATGGAAAGAAAAAACAGATTTATATTATTTAAACTATAGAGTTTTATAGATGCAAATAAAAAATAATATTTGATTAATAAATTTTTTAGTATTATAATACTTAAATTATGTGAAACCGCTGGTTTCAATAACGTTGACGGTCCAAATGTTTATTACAATGGAAAATTGTAAAAGGTCGGTTTTAATGGTTTACACTCATATTAAATATCATTTTGAGACTTATGATGAATGCTACATTTGAAAACATCTATGTTAATTGGGTTCAAAGGAAAATAAACTTTTCTTTTGGAGATTTAATATAGGGAAAAATTAAACTTTTGGCAGCGAGCCTGACCATACTATTGGACCGATTTGCACACGGCTGGTACCAAATAAAAGGTAATTGTATCTAAATTTGCCCATTTTTCTTCGATTTCAGCTGTTAACTCAATTTGCCAATAACTGAAATAAAAATCACTTCAGACTATACCATGAGTTAAAGTTTTTAGCCTATTTTAGGTGCAATCTGGAGTTCTATCGGAACGATATACATGCAGGCTGTGTTAAATGAAAGGTAATTAACTCTATATAGGCCTATGGCCACTTTCCTGAAAAATTAAACATTATTTCATTTTATATTTTGGAAATGGAATATAAAATATTTTCTTTTAATTAATATCATTTTTACTGATCAACTGAGAATATTAGCACAGCAAAATAATTACAAAGCTTAATTTTAAAGCACGTGATATACTGTCATAACATGGTTTGTTTATGTTGTGAGTTTACTTTATTAAGTAGGTTAATGGTAATTCAGTGTGTAAAATTTCGTTTCAAAGAACATGAAAAATAACATATATTGTTACTTTCTAGATGTTTTACCATTGTTTATAGGTACCGAATGTCCAGCCTTAAGTTTTCTAAGCTAACTTTTTATTTCATGTCAGACAGTTTTAAACTTATTATGAGAAAAAGCCTTGTTTTTATGCTGATTATTTGTATGTATTACATTTTTTCTTGTCATTTTTACTCCCTCCCTCTTTGCCATAACATATGGGGAAAGTTTTTGTCAAAATTTTTGAATTTGAGTTGTTAGTGGAAATATTTCCTTTTAGTGTTCCCCAAATTAAAAAATGGTTTTTGGTGAAAGTATCGTTTTCGTCAAAATGTTTTAATTTGAGTTGTTAGGGGGTATTTGTTTTAGTGCTCCCCAAATTGAAAAGAGTTATTTTCAGAGTGGTGTCTGTGTCTGTGTGTGTGTGTGTGTGTGTGTGTGTGTGTGTGTGTGTGTGTGTGTGTGTGTGTGTGTGTGTGTGTGCGTGTGTGTGTGTGTGTGTGTGTGTCTGTGTGTGTGTGTGTGTGTGTGTGTGTGTGTGTGTGTGTGTGTGTGTGTGTGTGTGTGTGTGTGTGTGTGTGTGTGTGTGTGTGTGTGTGTGTGTGTGTGCGTATGTTTGTGGAGTGACTGTGTTGATGTATGTAAACAGAGCTAGAGATTACACCAATTGTTTGATTTTCATGAAATTTGGCATGAAGGTATGATATATCCAGGCGTTGTTTTTTGAATTTTAGATTTTTAAGGGTATTTAACCCATAACAACCCATAAAAACGACAAAAACAAAAACAATTTTTTAAATGGCTTTTAAGATTTTGATAAAACTTTCATGGTTTGCAGCGCATCAAATGGCAAACAAAATTTCACCGCCCGCATGTCTGTAAAAATTCAGGTTCTGAACTTATGAGAATTTAAGAGTTAACAAATTCAAATTTTATCCACTTAAACTGTGCCAAGCTATGTATTACTTACGGAATGTAAGAATATTTTAAATAATACCATGCCATGAGTGAGTATCAATAAAAATAGTATTATATGATAGAATCTCAACAAAAATCACATTTTTACGGCACTTTTACCATAGGTATTTCTTATTTTCCCAACAGCTTTCGTTATACAGACTACCAAAGACAACATTTCAAATCAAACTTAAACTGATCATATATCTTCATAACAATTTGGTGTATGAAATTATGTTCTTAAACATAAGAACATATGATTATGTGTTTTGGTGTATGGGATAAATAGTTCATAAAATTAAGTTCAATATCCAAAAAAACCATAAAATACAGGGTGTTCTATAAGAAAAATCAATGTTATCCGCCATATTGGTAAGTTACAAGAAGTTTTAAACTGAAATATATACCTAAAAGGGTAAAAAAAATAATAGATCTCCCTGTAAGAGGTTTAATGTTATACATAAAATAAAAAGTTAGCTATTGGAAAATCTAGGCTGGAAAACCGGTATAGTGAAGAATAGTCATATGCCGAGATTGACCAACGGTGATAAAAGAGTTTTGATACCTGTGAAATCACAGAATCTCCAAGAAATAATAAAAAAATCTACCGAAGACTATACAATTGAGAGATTTTCCTGCCTCAATTTAAAAAATTGTGTATTCCCATCCTTGCATATTTTTTTCTATTTTGGGAGAAGTTGAGCCCCCCCCCCCCCGGATTCGCGAATGCTAACTTCCTCGGTGTATGTTGTAATTTATTTCATTGAAGTAGTTCAGTGGTGATTACAAAAAATGTAGAATTAACTTTCTAAACACAGAACAAATGACATAAAATTTGTTTAATTTCTTAGATGTAATATTATGCCAGTGACTTTATAGTGAAAAATAATAGCATGAATATCAGTTTTTCTGCGGTGCTTTGCGCTGCACGGGATTACTCTAATTTCTATTAATTAATGTTTTCCATCATCAGCTAATAACATCTTACAATAAGATATATTTATACCATAATGAGAAATAAATACAGGTATAGTTCGATGATTGTTAATTAATTTGATCTAACTAATTAATGTAATCTAAACTAATTAATTAAATTAATTTAATCACTTTAATTTAAATTAATTTAATTGCATGGAATTTAAAGTTAAATTTAAATTTAATTTAATTTAAATTAATTTAATTAATTTAATTAATTTAATTAATTTAATTAATTAATTTAATTTTATTGTAATTAATTTAATATAAACTAATTAATAAATTAAATTAATCTAACTAATTAATTTGATCCGTAGAATTTATTACTTGAAGCTTACCAAATGGATAGTTAAAAACACTTTGGAGAACAACTACAGTAATAACAAACGATAGTTTTATGTTATTTATCCATGTAAAGCTATGTAATTTTTATTTGTAATTTAAAAAATAAGCATAGAATCTAAGTTTAAATAAAATTTATGAGGTCCCAAGTCAACGAACTATAATCACGCCGATCAAGCGCATTCAATTGCCGACAGAGATATTCCGCTAACAGTGGTTGGGAAGGGTGGAGGCAATTTAATTAATCGACCCTTTAAACACTAACTGGATAAGGCCTACTACAATGACAAAGTTCCATTGAAGAGCGATACAAAAATAATTTAAATAATACAGAATTATGGACAGAGAGTCCCAAAAGAAAAAGGAACAATCTTTCTTTGACTAGATCTAATCAGGATACATAAAAATTCTGACGAATTTGACTTTAGTTATTTATACTTTTTTAATTACTTTTATGACAATCTATATTATTTTTATAATTTTATGCTATAAAATTATATTTTTGCTCAAAGAAAAATCATTCAGGTTATTTAGTTCGCAAAATGGGGTGCAGGATAGCCTATGTTTTATATATAAGAACGATATGACGTGATGTTTGGAGCTTGCGTTGACCCAGTAATGAAAAAATATCCGATCAAAGTTCCATTAAAGAGCGATGCAAAAACAATTTAAATGATACAGAATTATGGACAGAGAGTCCCAAAAGAGAAAGGAACAATCTTTCTTTGACTAGAATCTAATCAGGATACATAAAAATTCTGATGATTTTAAGTTTAGTTATTTATATTTTTTAATTATTTTTATGACAATCTATATTATTTTTATAATTGTATGCTATAAAATTATATTTTTGCTCAAAGAAAAATCATTCAGGTTATTTATTTCGCTAAATGGGGTGCAGAATATCCTATGTTTTATATATAAGAACGATATGACATAATGTTTGGAACTTGCGTTGACCCAGTAATGAAAAACTAAGATTAGCCTAAAATTTTTATGTACCATAAAAATCACGTACATCATAGATAGACGCTTTACTAAAAATTGCTAAGAAAACTTTAAATAGAGATTTTACGTGTTTAGCAGCCCTTTTCATCCACTCGGATGAATAAAACGAACTACATTATATTTTAAGGATAGAAAAACGTTTCAGGAGATATGCTGAGACAGATTTACAGCTAATACAATCTAAACAAACTAAAACATCCTACTTTTTTCCAATACGTCTACATACTTGTTACATTCTTTAACTACAGTTTCAGACATTGTTAACTGATTAAACATTATTGACTTTTTCAATAGCTTTACAAAAACAAAGATAAACTTATTATTTTTATGCTGAGCTATGATTTGTTTAATACTTTATACTTAAATACTTAAAATTTAAATGGCGACCTGCCCAGGTATGAGTTTAAAGCCACATATGAATAAGAGATGAGTGTAGGATGATCGTTGCGCTATTTTAAAGTCTTGTTACCTAATAAGACCGATATATTTTTTAGACAGGACTGTTAATTAGGGACCTTCAGTTCAACGAAGGATCCGAACCCCAATGTCATCAGTGTATTACGAATTAGTCTAATTATGGGTATGGTCCTGTATATGAGTGTAGTTTTCACTATGGACGTTAATCCCCCACCAGGGAATATCGCACCCAAAAGCCATCTTTTATGACTTCTGTTAACGAAATCCGTGCCCTCCTATCATGATTACCACGCAACCGACCGTCCCAATCCCCTAACTCACATTAGAACACAAGAACACTTACAAAAGGGGTTCCATGTACTTTTAGGAGACAATTCAGAATATTAAGTCTTCTAATAGTTAATTTGTATCTAGGAAGCAGCCATAGTCTTTAAAGAATAAGAATATGACAAACAGAATAATTGTCACTTTTTTGCGATTTTAACTAATTTCCCTGTACTTTTTGTTATTCCGTATCATGGTAATAAAGGAAAATCTTAAATACATGTATGATCTGTTCTTCTTTATTTATTCTTTACAGAGAAAATATTCATTTAGGCAAACTTAAATAATTTCTAGCATTTCACCTTTTTATTATGTTTGAATACAAAATTCCTACTTAAAAATAATAACTATTGTGCAATTAATAATTATTTATTACGCAAAGTACATGTAAAATATTTAATCATAAGTCCATAGCAAACGAAACATTAGCTTGAACATCGTTCGCAGAGTGCAGGCAGTGTAACTAAGATTAAGATACAAGCGACTTGTCTCTTAGCGACTTGTGTTTGCTTAGCCGTAACTTTAAACTTCCGGTTCACTTAGCTCGCTAACATTGTTTTGATTAACAACCTATGTTGAAAGGGCTTACAGTATATTGCATTACGTTTACATACGAAGACAAGGGAAGTTAATCTACTCTGCGTCTCCTATTATATTACTGATAGTAAATTTATTAGAAAATGTTCAGGGTTTTAGCGAATTTTCGCTCTGCTAAGGAAGCTATAACTGAAGGTTTCGAAGCCAAAACTAAGCCTTGACCATAATGAATTTCCATTTAGTGACCCACATAAACTTAGAACACCAATAATATCTTACACAATTTACAAACACAGTACAATTCATATACTGTTTATTGACTAAATAACTATATCATATAGTTAAAAAAAGTTCATGGATTATGTAAAGAAAACCATCTTGGAGAACAACTACAATAATAACGAATAATATTTGTTTATATTATTTTTCCCTAGAACTACGCGTATTTTTAATAAAATTTAATTTTAAAAATGTTGTTTGATAATGTTTTATTTAAATAACATGTATGAAGCCATAAGTCAACGATCTAAAATAACGACGATCAAGTCCATTCGGTTGCCAACAGAAATATTCCGCTGACAGTGGTGGGCAAAGCTGAAGACAACTTATTTAAGTGACCCTTAAACTCTTACTGGATAAAACCTACTAAAATGCTACTCAATCCGATCAAAGGTCCATTCGAGAGCGATACAAAGACAATCGAAATGATGCAGAATCTTAGACGGAAATTATCAAAAGAGAAAGGAACAATATTCCTGTGACTATTTTAAAATCAAGTTAAATAAAACTCCTGATGAATTTGATTCAGGTTTAAAAAATTATATTTTTGCCTAAAGAGTATTAATTCAAGTTATTAAGATGCGGTACAGGAAAGCCGATGTTGTCTATGTTATTTTATAAAATATAAGAACGATACACTATTATTTTTTGAGCTTGCGTTGACCGGTTAGTGAAAAACTAAGATAAGCTTAATATTTTCTTATGTACCCCAAAAAATCACGTATATTTTAGATAAACACTACACTATAAAGAATTTAAAGTAAACAATGAATACAGATAATATTTTGATGCAATTAGCTCTGACATTTTCACCCTCTCGGGTGAATAAAAAACTTCATTATACTTTAAATATAGTAACAACTTTCATATGATATGCTGTGATAGATTTACAGCTAATACAATTTAAACAAATTACTACTTCCACATTTTTTTTCAATATGAATGCATACTTGTTACATTCTTCAACTACATTTGCAGTCCTTATTAACTGATGAAAGATAAAAAAATTCAATAGCTCCAAAGCAATGATAAACTTATTTTTTTGTGGTGGGCTATGCTTTTTTTAAATACTTTATAACTTGATACTTAAACTATAAATGGCGACCTACCCACGTGAATGAGAGATGAGTGTAGGATGATCGTTGCACTATTCTAAAGACTTGTTTCCTAATAGGGCTGATATATTTCTTAGACAGGACAGTTAATTAGTAACCCAACAGCCAATGGCAACTAAGGGACCTACAGTTTAACGGGGGATCCAAAACACAGTTTCATCAGTGAATTACGACACCAGTATAATATATCGCACACACAAGCTATCTCTTATAGCTATTTTAATCACATTCCTTGTCCTACTATCAGCTGGATTACAGGTCTCGCGATTGGCCCAATCCCCCAACTCACGGGCCGAAACATAAGAACATTTACAGAAGGGGTTTCGTGTTCTTTTAGGACCCCATTCCGAATATTAAACTTCCAATCAGTCTTTGGCCTCGCTCCAGCTTAAGAGTAGCCAGGCTATGTATTTCTTAAATGTATTAAGCGGATGTCACAATGTAAGTAAAATTAAACTAAATGAATGTCAAAACTGGATACATTTTATCATCAGTGTACATTTTAGTTCGTACATTAGTTTATATAAGAAATTAACTTTTATTATATTCGGTATATGGGACCCATGGTTATTTGTTATTTTTTGAGCTCAACTTTTATGAGTGCGGTCTATTTATTACACCATAGTATATATTAACCAGCATTCTCAATATTTCCATTAAAACAATCCACCGCTTATAACAACTATTATTTGGATAGTGTTAGTATACAATTAGATATAATTAATTGACATAAAAACATAATTTTCGAAACTATACAAAAACTTATCGAACAAAATGAAATCGCAGTATTGTGATTGCCTGATAAATTTATAAGTTTGATAATGCTAAGTAATTTTAATAGCAGTAGTAGGGGTAGGTAGTTTTAATGTTATTTTTTTAAGATGAGTACGGTTTAATACACGTTAGACGCCCCTAATGCAGTATTTTACCTTAAGTTGTTATTATTTATGTTCAATATGTGCAATATTAGTAGACATCAAGAGTCAACCATATTAAAGCAGATTTCACTCAGCACTCCCTTCCCCTCGGGCAGGCGAGGATATGAAATTGTTAAGCAACTGAGCATTGCTGTGGATTTATGGCCCTACTCTGACAAAGCGAAGGAGAAAGCTCACGCTTTTTTGGAGTCCGTTTCAAGACACATATTTTATACCAAGAACGTTAATGTGAATTGAATTTGTTATTCGTTGTACTTCAAAGAGCACTTTTGTATTTGAATGTTGAGCATATTTACAATACTGTTGAAAACAATAACTGAATACTTTATTAAATTAAAATATCCATAGTGTATTTTCAGTAGTGAAACCACTGAATAACTAGATGAAATTGAAAAACAAATCATCTTGTAAAGCAAGTTTATAGCTTTTATGAAACTACATAATACAAGAAATTCATGATATATGAAACTTTTATCAGAAACAACTGTAACTGAACGTTTTTTACGCTTTAAGTACAGCCGCAGCTGCCCTAGAAGTTACCTGAGCATCAAGTACACACCTGTTTGACCTTAGCCACACTGTTTTGAGCTCTGTTTGCTTGTCAAAATCTCTTAATAAGAATAAGATACATTTCTCTTAGTGTTATTTTAATTTCTCTGATTTATTTTCAACTAAGTAAATATAAACGAAATACAAACTTAAAAGATGTGATACAAGTTTTATAGCGATGATATATAAAAATAAATCAAAATTAGTAATATGTTGCACACGTCGTGCTAGAAGTATTGTAGAAATAAATATACATATTCTAATTATAACAAAATCTGGTGATGCATTTCACCATCATCACCACATCTTTTCGCCACCGGTGTCTTCAGAAAATGAACTATTAATCCTATAGAAATACCATTTCCTCAAAACACTAATTTTACAATTCATTATATTTTTAGTTTTGTTAATATATTTTGTGGTACAAGTACGAAAGTAACCATGTAGTTTCACTTTCTTCCTGATCACGTTTTATTTCTAATCCTGCTTGTATTCTTCCCGTTACAAAACATTTATTGTTCAATTTACAATAAAACTACCGTACTTACTACTTCTGCTTACTTTTATATTTGAAACATGTTTATTTTCTACTTTGCCTTACTTTTTTTATTTTATCACTTTTCCTGTCAAGTCTAAAACATTTCTTAGGTTTATTTTTTTGCTAAAATAATTCTTTCCATTGCGAGATGGGTCTTTTTCATTTTTCAAGATATGTTTTTTCTATTTGACTTATTTGTTTTTTTACTTATATATTTTCTTTCCTTATTTGCTTTTTAATTACATACTTTTATTTTTATTGAAGTCTAGAAATCTTTCTGAATCAAACATACCGAAAGATCATAAAGAAACCCTTTTTTCTAAGACGTGTCGATTGCTTTTATAGAATTGCTAAAGTAGTATTCCTTTTTCCCAAACAGTTAATATGTATCTAGTATCTAGGAAGCAGCCATAATCTTTAAGAGGCGCATGACAAACAGCGTTTTTCTGCAACTTCAGCTAATTTCCATGTACTTTCCGTTATTCCGTATCATGGGAATAAAGGAAAATCTAAAATACATATATGATTTACATTTTCTCCCAGCACGATAAGTTTGTCTTAGATTTTTTTTTAATAATCATATAAGCAGCTTCCTTTCTCAACGACTCATTTCCACGCACGGGTCTTCCCATGTGGAAATTCATTTTGCAAAATTTATATATTTTTAAGATTCTTTCTTTTGTAAAAAATGTATTTGTTTTGTATACTCAAGCTTCCTGATTTGTATAGTTTTTGTGCGAATAAATAATTTTGAATTTGAATTTGATCTGTTCTTCGTTTATTACTTACAGAGAAACTATTCATTTAGGTAAAGTTAAATAGGTTTTCTAGCATTCCACCTTTTTATTATGTTTGATTACGAAATTGCTACTTAAATGGACCAATAATTAATTATTTATTACAAGTAAATGTAAAAATATTTAATCGTAAGTTTAACAACGGAATATAAGCTTGGAACATCGAAAAAAGTAGCAAACGGAATATAAGCTTGAAGATCGTTCGCAAAGTAACGTCTCTCTTAGCGACTTGTGTTTGCCTAGTAATTACTGTAAACTTCCGGTTCACTTAGCTCGCTAACACTGTTATGATTAACAACTTATGTTGAAAGGGTTTACAGTATATTGCATTACGTTTACATACGAAGACATGGGAAGTAATATATTCTGCGCCTCCTATTACATTCTTGATAGCAATTTATTATAAAAATACTTGGTTTTTTAGCGAATTTCCGCTCTACTGACGAAGCTGTAACTGAAGGTCTCGAGGTAAAAAAAGCTTGGCCATAGTACAGGGTGATTTTTTTTTAAAACGCAACCCATTTTTAAGATTGAATAGTTCACATATAAATATTAAATAAGTATTGATTTATGGTACTTTAGGTTTTATACACTCTATTATTTTAATTTGATTACATTTAGTTCACTTTATGTGCTCAAAAAATCCACCAGTGGCATTAGTTTGAGGTTATGTTCTCTCTATAAAATTCCAGAACACGCGTGGCTAGGTAACTCTTTGCATTACATTTGTTTTGTTTGTTTTGGGGTACTGATTATGCTGAGATTGTTTTTTTAGGCCTTACTTTGAATGTATCCCCAAATAAAATAAAAATATAGTGGCGTCAAATCAGGGATGTTGGGGGGAAATAATCCTTCACCGATAAAATCAAGTTTTGGGTTGCGTTTTTAACGTGTGTGTCTTTAAGCACGATAACTCGCATAAAAATGGTCCGATCTGAATTAAATTTGCCACAGACATGTTAAGTAGTATTATTCTACGAAAACAATTCACGATATATTCACACCTCAAAACAAACATAACAAATTTCATCCAAGAAATTAAAAGAGGTACCTTACAACACATGTTCGGGAATTTGATGGAGAGAGCATAACTTTATACAAATGCCAATGACGGACTGTTTGAGCACATAATGTAACTTAAATGTGATAAAACTTAAATAATAGGTTGTATAAAATGTAAATATCAATAAAACAATCCTCATTACACATTCATATGTGCATTATTCAATCTTAGAAATGGGTTGCGTTTTAAAAAAGAACACCCTGTATATTTCCATTTAGTGACCCACATGAACTGATGACCCATATAACACCAATATGTACAATTAATTAGTTTACTTTTTATTGACCAGACCATTATATCCCATTGTTCTGATATGTAAATTTACAAATATTCTTCAATGATTGTTTTGTTGATAATGAACTAACCTTTAGTGTTTATTTGTTTAGTTAACAAGTATAGATATATTACCTTTGAAAGATGAGCAAATTTCTTCTGGATTCTACATAACAGTATAAAAGATAAAAAAAAATTTTGATCTATATAATTTATTATTTGGTAATTACCAACTGGTTTATGTAAAAATAAACATCTTGAAGAATGACTAAAATAATAACAAAAATTGTTTTTTAACGTTATTTCTCCTTAGCACTACGCATATATGCAATATACATTTAAAATTTCAATTTGAACAGCATTTATGAAGCCACAAGGCAAGGAACTAAATTCACGGCGATCAAACCGATTCAATTGCCGACAGAGATATTCCGCTGACAGTGGTTGGCAAAGCTGAAGACAACTTAATTAAGTGACCCTTAAACACTAACTAGATGAAGCCTACTACAATCCTACTCAATCCGATGAAAGATCCATTGGAGAACGATACAATGAAACAATGATTGAACGAAAATGAAATAAATTAATGAATTACTTTCCCGATGAATTCATGTTTAGTTAAAAAATTATATTTTTAACTAAAGAAAAATAATTCAAGTTATTGATTTCGCAAAATGGGGCACAGGATAACTTACGTTTTATTTGCTATTTTATATTGTATAACAGCGATATGTCATTATTTTTCGAGCTTGCGTTGACCGTGTAGTGAAAAACTGATAAGCCTAATATTAATCATGTACACCAATAAATAATATATATTATATAGATAAACACTTAAGTGAAATCTGTAAAGAAAACATTAAATACATAGATTTTTAATGCGTTTAGCTCTGACGTTTTCATCTACTCGGCTGAATAACACACACTACGTTATACTTAAAGGATAGAAACGAGTTTTATGAGAAAAGCTGAGACAGATTAACAGCGAATACAATTTGACAAACTACAACTTTTCCCTATTTTTTCCAAAACGGCTACATAACTACCTGTGCAGACATTGTTATCTGATTAAACATTATTACCTTTATCAATAGCTCCAAAGCAATGATAAATGTATTTTTTTTGATACTGAGTTATGATTTACCGAATACTTTATAGCTCAATACTTTAATTTGAAATGTCTACCGGGTAGGTATTTTAAGCATCATATGTATGAGAGATGAGTGTAGGATGAATGTGGTGTGATTTTAAAGTATTTATATTAAGGCCAACAGGCATGACAGTTGATAGCCCAACGGCCAATGGCAACAAGACCTTCAGTTTAATGGGGAATCCGAACCACAATTGCATCAGTGAACTACGAATTAGTTTGATTCCGAGTATGGTATATGGGAGAATGTAGTATTCACCGGTGCGGAAAATAATCCTTCACCAGTATATATCGCAACCACAAGCCATATCTTAAAACTATTGAAATCACATTCCATGCCCAACTACAGCATGGAATATTTGTTATGAATTAAAGGGCACAGGGTCCCTATCCACCGACACACGGGCCAAAACAATAAGAACATACACAAAAGGAGTTCTGTTCCGTGTGCTTTTAAAAGACCTTTCCGAATATTAAGTCTTCCAATTAGTCTTTGGCCTCAATCCAGTTTACGAGTACCCAAGCTGTGTATTTCTTAATTGGTGTTAAGAGGAGGCCAAACTGTAAGTCGTATCAAAGTGAATGAATGTCAAAACTGGATCTGGAACTGAATAGATATATATAATCAGTGAATATTTTAATTCATACATTGTTTTATAGAAAATAACTTTAATTTTAATAAATATATGATGCTTACGTTTATTTATGATGTATTAAGTTTACCTTCTATGGTGTAGTCAATTTATTTCACCTTAATTGTTACAAATTCTCCTGCAATCCAAATACTCCTATTAAGACGATCATTTAGTACGACTTTTATTTGAATATCGTAAGTATGCTATAACAAAAATATACAAAAACTAATAATCCTAAAAACTAAATGAAACTATATAATTATGTTTGCCTGATTATTTTTATAAGTTTGATAATGCCAAGTAATTTTAATAGCAGTAAGAGTAAATGCTTTTTTTGTTTAAGATGAGTACAGTTTAATACACGTTAGACGTCCTTAATGCAGTATTTTACCTTAAGTTGTTATTATTTATGTTCAATATATGCAATGTTAGTAGACATCAAGAGTTAACCAGATGAAAGCAGATTTCACTCAGCACTCCCTTCCCCTCGGGCAGGCGAGGAGATGAAAATGTTAAGTAACTGAGCATTGCTGTAGATTTATGGCTCTACTCTGACAAAGCAAAGGAGAAAGCTCAATGCTTTTCTGGAATCCGTTTCAGGAAATTTATTTTATTTGGAGAAGTTAATGCGAATGAGTTTTTTATTCTTTGCACTTCAAAGAGAACTTTCATATTTAAATTTTAAACATATTTATGTACAATAGAGTTGGAAAAGGTGAATGAATAATCTATTTAATAATAACATATCAATATCGGATTTCCAACGGTAAAAATCCCAAAAACATAAAAATCCCTAAAAAATTGTAGTACTTAAATTGTACCTATAAATTTACATGTACTTGTACGTGTGATTTTGAACAAATTATTTAACTGATGCTAGATTTACAAAATCATCAACACCAAAAATTTTAATAAAAGATGTTCACAGGTGATAATCTAGTTTTTAATCTAATAACACCGAGCATTGCGAAAATGTCTTTTATCTACGACCATTGCAATAAGCACCAATTATGGTATTACAATAAACATTATAATGATATACATTAAAACACCAAAAACCAAGCAGTACTCTAATGACGACTTTAGAGTACTGGTTCTAGACCAATGAGAGCTCGGCATTTGACGGAAGTAGTGTCATAATAACAATTACGCAATTCGCACATCAGCTGATTGTTGCATTACGATTCATGTTTGAGTTTACTTATCCCATCAGCTGATTGTTCCACAACGATTCATGGTTCAGTCTGCTTATTTGCATAACCTCAAATTTTAGTTGGCCTATTCCATCATTAGTAAAAGTCATGAGTTTTGTTTAACTTCGGGGGAAATTTTGTCGTATATTGTTGGTCGTAGATAAAATAGTGTATGCAACGATTGTATTATGCCTTTAAGCCACTCGTGAGATATTTAGAACACTCGCTTCGCTCGTGTTCTAACTTACATCTCACTCGTGGCTTAAAGGCACTCATTATACAATCGTTGCATAGACTACTATTAGTTGTGAAATGTGAGGTATTTTAAATACTCATAGTTAAACTACGGCGGATGTTTTTCATCTTTGTATTAAAAAAAAACAAACATCTAACATGTATTACCTGCTTACGGTAGAACAGCCTACCTAAAACATTCAACAACTTATCGATTTACTTTAAAATTATAATTTCCATTTTTATGGTATGATAATTTTTTCAACTGCATATTTTTCTGAAGTCAGTTGTTTTCATAAAACGATTATTTTTCCCTTTCATTGCTACATAAGATTATATAATCTAGACAAAAATGAGTATTTTTATCCTTCCATAGGGTAAAAAGAAGCGCCCTTGGAAAAGTTTGTTCAAATCTCCGAGAAAAGTTTGGGTAAACAAACCCATCAAACCAAACAGCCAGTTTTTCCTCGTATAGAGTGCACAGAAAGGAACGATACATGCTATCACTTAGGTTCCCTTATACGACATATGAACATTTGATTTGCATTTTATTGCGTGATTTTTTTACTTAAAAATACTGTATTTACTTGGTTAATGGGTTGACGGATGGGAAATCGTAAATGCAATAAAGTAGCTTTTTAATGATCAGTATGTAAGATATGAAAATATTTAGTTAATTTCAAAACAGAAACACAATATAGGCATAGTTAATTTTCAATTCAATTTCAATAACTAATAAATGATAAATAATTAGATGTAATGATCATTAAAAATATATTTTTATCGCTATCACAAGTTAACATCCATTAGGTTATGGCCCACAGCCTTTTTTTTATTTCCGCTGCAGAAAACTTGCATACTCGCTTTTCATGTCAACCTCATGAGAAATCGATACAATAATATAACTTGCGTATCCCTCATCATATCTTATCAAAATTGTGTATGTGGTTTACATCTTCATTTGGTTTACATGTACTAGGCTACGGGCTAGAACTCCCATTTTTTACATGTTCCCTGCAGCAAACCTGCATACTTCAAATACACCTAAGGGGCCATTTATGCACTATTTTACCCATGTTTTTCTTATGGAGGATATATTTGCATACTAGTTTGCGAAGGTACTTTGATTTTATTTCATGGGAGGCTTCTCCTGAACTACCTCTTCGGTCATTATTAGAAATTCGCTGTTTGAAATTTGTCCGGTCTGCTACAACCTAGGTATTTGTCTTCGTGTTTCTCTAAGTCCAATTTAGTTTTTAATCTTTTTGCATGTTCAATCTGAATTCAAGAAAAATAAGCTGTTTGGAAGTCCACCAGCGTGAATCATGGTTTAGTCTATCACGTTTCAACATAACTTTATCCTGCTATAAACCCTAAAAAAATTCTAATTTGTTTTTCAATAAGTAGAACTAACTGGCTCAAACATTTATACTTATATTCTCTAAAAAAAAACTAAAAGAATTACCACAAAACGCCTAATTTATGCTACAAAACTAATCATATATAGCTTGAAATTTATTTAATTTTCCAACATAAAATAATTGTATTACAAATGATTTTCAATATCAGTACTAGCAACAATAATAATAAGTATTATAATGAAAAAACAAAACGTAAATTGTAAGTGCTCCAATTATCAGTGTATTTGAATCATGATGGTCGTAAACTCAATGTACAGTTTACAGTATTCAGTATAGTTTTGAGTTTCGAGTTAGTGTATTACCAAAAGTGACCCGTTTTGGTTGAGGAGGGTTACCTTGTAATATAGATCTCCTTATCAAGCTTCACCAGCTAAACGGTCCCTAAATTCCGGGGGAACGGTATGGTCAATAAGTAGATGGTTTCGCGCTTTCGCCAGCCGGGCGTCTTCCCCCTAGCTAATGTACACAAAAGTGCCTAGTTTTACTCCTATAAAATATTTCACGAGCCACTTCACTTCATAGTACAAACAATAGTATATTTCTGGCAATTGGACGAACTTTTGTAGTGTCTTAAAATCAATGAACAAAGATAAATTATTGTTTGAAATCATCGGTCGCCGTCGGATCGGTAAAGAAAAGAACAATACGAACAGTGCAGTTTGTAAAGAAGTTGGGTTTATGCTGATAGAGGTTTGGAGGTGTAAATTTGTTAGGATTATCTATATATTAGGCCTATTATGTTTATGATCATTTTGTACTGTACTTACGATGATAATAAATGTTGGTAAGAATTAAAATTTATTTGGGAATAAAAGCAATAAATATTGAAAATATAAAATATAGTGCTTTACCTCGGTAAATAGCGTCAGCAGCAATATAGGCTATATCCTCGTCACAGAGTTGCAGTCACATAGAATTCCGCTGATTGTTTCAGATGGGAAAGCCGTTCATGCTTTGATGTCACTTTGTCATGATGAAAGCGAATTCAAGCTTTAACAGCGACTTAAAGGGTGTGATGCAATATTTAAAATCCCACATTCTGCCGGTAGAGTATGAGGGAATTTATATTAAAAGGCGTGCAGTGCATTAATTTTAAGCTTAAGCTATAAACAGAGACCGCAATCCATGGTAGCTTTTACATTAATTTATTAACTCCACAAAAAGTAAACCTTTAAACCTATCAAAATGGTCTGATAATATAATAATATAAAATGTATTCGATTTATGAAACGACATTTTTCTATAGCTAACACCAGCTAGCTACTACTAGTTAGCTATTCTGTAGCTAATAGCTATATTAAATCTGGCAAACGTGTTTCTTAGTATTTTTTAAATCAGATGATTTTTCAATTTATAATAAGGGTTTTTATTTACTGCTGGTCATCCAACTTTCTTTAATCTAGGGTTAACATGCAATTTTTATCATAAGAGACAAAGTAGGTAATTAATTAAACGGGCAAAGTCTACATTATGCAGTCGTGTTTGACGATTCATAAAAAAAGAATATTTTAGAAAAACAAGGAACATTATTTTATAAAACCAGCAGACTTATAATTCATTAGCTTGAACTTTTACAATCAATTGAAATATAATGTAAATATTCTTTTTAGTTAAAAAAAACTACGTATAGAGGAAAGGAATAAATGAAACTTGAACCTTAGTAAGACAAATATGAAATTTATTACAAAAAATACTTAAGAATAATGTATGTACAAAAGTTTTAGTTAGAATTCAAATAAAAAAGTAATCACAGTATTTACATTATTTTAATCTATTTCTTTAAAACCATCTCTTTTCACATAAACAATTTATTAAAGAGAACAATATTTTACAAATAAAATTTCTATTCGTGAAATTTTGGATAAACTTTATTAATTTACAAACTTTAAATATTTTATCAAGTATTGTTCATCTAATATCACAGGATGTAACCTAATTAAAATTTGAGTTTTCCCACAAAATGAATCAACAACACAGAGTTCGTATTGTTTACAATACAAGAGTTTGCTTTTTTTAACTGAAAACAAATATGAAACATTTTAATCCTTTTTGGACGTAGCATAGACATGTATTCTGACATCTCAGAGGACAGTCGTAGAGTTTAGGTAATAGTAAACAATCTATTCATACAGATTTAAATAAAAACTCTAATATATCCATCACTGGCTTCGAAGACTGTACATAATATCACAATGCTGGAAAGCATTTACACCTAAATTACTGTTAAGTCTCGTCGTCCTCTTCAGCAGCTGTGCTCGGCTTCTGATACAAGGCTGCAAGTCGTGCAAATTTCGGACCCCACTCCTGCAAGTAATCCCACTGCTGGATCGAATCAGTCTCTGAAATATAAAAGTTCTTAACAATATTACTAAAGCGACAAAAAAGGTTGTTTGTTAACATATATTGCTATGAAGAAAATAAACATTAATGGTACTGCCAGTTTTTCGTAATCTTGTTAATGGAGGGAACTGTGGCCATTCTTGCTTGACTGTTAACAAATCAGTTTATCGAGTTAATTCAATTTGAGTTTTTTATGTCAATGGTTAGTTTGGTAAAAAAAGGACTTAACAAATGTTTATGCTCAAAGTCATAATGAATGTATAACTGTATTTGTTTGATTACCGCTTTTACGGAAAATAAAAATAATCTTATAACCGCAAAAAACTTATGTATATAGTCAAAAACTTGATTATCAAATTATAGGAGGAGAGTCAAATGAGTTTAATACTACAGTAATGGATGTTTTAACAATTACTCGTACAATTCATACTTTAAATTGTTGCTTTTAATGGAATCTGATTTTCCAAATATACCTTAATTAAATTTTAATTAATTTAAAGAAACCTTATTTATCAGTTAATAAGCTTTCAATATTTAAATAATTTTATTGAGTGTGGTCCACCTAATATCACAAGTTTAAACCAAATTGATAAGTGAGTTTTTCTACGTAATCAATAAAAGCCTTTTTGAAATCTCAAGAAAATATTGCTGTGTTTTTTTTACTACAAACATTAGTAGAATATTCTTTTTTTTTAACATAGCATAGACAAAAATAAAAAGATTTGAAATAAAAACCTGTTTTCATATACGGTATTTTACGAACCACACAAATTTAATCTGAAAGTGAAATTTACCCATTTAACAATTCGCGATACATTAAAGAAAGACATTTAATATAACATTAGTCAGACGTTTTAATTTGAGCGTTATAGTCATTTTTTAAGATAAAATTTGGGGGTGTTGAATTTGCTTACGCTTCGTTACTCTTAAACTAATTACTTATTTCCTACGCCTTCCTTAAAACATCAACCCTAAAGGGTCCCTTAAGTGTAGTTCCAAATAATAAATTGCCTGTGAATATTAGAAGGTATTGAAAATATCCTGTAGCTTGGTTTTATTCGGTAAACTGCATGTTTAGGGATGGCTATAAAGTCCATAAACACAATAAATAATTTCCTTTGGCTAAAAAATTGACTTGATTTCCCGTTTGGGTTTCAATTTACGACGTTATGTTTTATTGGAAAACAACTTAAATTTTACATTCATACGAAAATATGCGTTCAATTCCAATTATTGTCAGAATTCTTCTTTACCGACACCAATGAAGGTCAGGATTTAAAACAATACATAAAAAATAGTTTTATACATTCAAATAATAAACCTAATTTCGTTTGAGATATGCTAAAACTGTTGAAAGAATTGAAACCTTTTTGTTTTTGTAGGTGAATCGCTTAAAAATACTGTATTAGCGAAACATGTAGTGGCAAAGCACTATTTGTTGAACTGTTTGACGTTAGGTTTGACGGTACCTATTTTAATCTTTTTCGTTCATCTGTATCAGACTTTTAGCCCTTGTTATTCGAGAAAAAACGCGAAAGATCTTAGCTGTTGTAAGAGTTCTACCAGATGTAATCTGTCTCTTTGTTTAACACGGTGAGGAGAGGAGCCACGTCGTATCTCCCCATATAACAGTGCAAGGCGTCATTTTTATCGTGTTTTTCTCCACAGTTTACCGGTTTGGTCACATAATCGACGTTAACGCTCAGTTTAAAGGGTCTGACGCAAGAAGTAAAACGCCTGTGTAACTTTCACACGTCGTTCATTATCCGGTTTCTATACGAAAAAAAATCTGACACATTTTTTCTGCCGGTATAACATGGGCCTTAGACTAAATACCCCAAAAAATATTCACGTTACATTACATCGCTGGAATAGCAATCTATGGACTAGTATTCAATAGTGCGGACGTAAATCCCCACTAAGGAACACTGCCTCCACAAGCTATCGCTCATAACTATCCAAAATTCGTGACCTCCAAGTAAATGGATTATAGGGCAGCCACAGTCCCAGTCTTTATTCTGAAGAACAAGTGATTATATCTAAGGACAAGGTACATATCTAAGGACCGACCAGAGACGAGGGAGGACAAGCAGTCGTCGTCGCTGTCGCCGCCCTCGTACGCGTAGTTCCGGAGGTCGTCGAAGGGCGGGGCCCCGACGTCGTTGTCGGCGCGCGTCCTGCAGGCAGCGATGGACGGACCCCAGTCCCGCTCCTCGCTCAGGGTTGACACTGAAACACACGATTACAATAGACGTTTACGAAAACAGGTAAGAATAAAGAGGATATTATTTAAACTCATCGAAATCATCCTGTTTTCGATATTAAGTTGGCTGCAAAAGTGATGTAATGGTGATTCACTGTTGGCTGAATGATAGAAAAGATTAGCTTATTCGATAACGTATGTGGTTTATTTCGTACCATGTATAAACACTACCTCTTACACACAGCATAATGTTCTTGTATTTATCAACACGAGCGAAGGAGTGTTTGGAAATTCTGTTCCTTTACGGCAAATTTTTCATTGGTATAGTACATTAAAATAATTTATTGCTTAAGAACGTTATTCATTCGTCAAATGTCGTAGGGTGTTGGTGATCGGACAGCTTGAAGCATCAACTTTTCATCTTCGTCTTCTGAATGACTGAAAACAATTACGTATTCCAATCAAAATACGGAACTGAACACTTGCAGCGTGACAATTCCGTCCGACTACTGAGGCCTTAACATGCATACTGTCTATTTTTTGTAGTTTTTTTTTGTAGAAACCACCGATGGCTTAAATCATTACAAGGTCGATCTTTTAAACTACACACCGAACTTAAATATTTTACCTCAGGTTGAGGAAGATTCGTTCCAAGCTTATTACTTAATCAAAATTACCACTATATTTTAGAAATATTAACGTATCAAGGGCTACTCACAAGCGATGATATCAGTCTTGGAAGTTGAGCTGGTGGTGAGGGGGACCTGCAGGGGGGAGATATCGAAGGCCGTCATGTCGTCCTCGCCGCCGCCCTCGTCGTTGTAGCTGATGATGTTCTCTCTCACGTCGTCCTCGGGGCGCGGCTTCTTGACCACGACCGCCACGCGGCGCCGGTTGTACATCACCAGGAGCAGGATCAGCACTGCAACAGGGAGTGTGACCACAGAGAAGAATCAAACAGAGGATTCGAGCGGGTGTAGTGCGCTGGGTAGTGGCTGTCGAAGTCTTAGTTACCCATTAACGCCGCGAGAGAGCAGTACCGTCGATGCTCTCTCCTAATTTTACTTAACTATAACAAGTAGCTGGATGTAACTAGTAACGTAACTGTAACTGTACTGTAACTGGATTTAACTGTAACTAGTACTTGGGCGAAACGGAAAACCCATTAAAAGGTGACCTCTGTTTGATTTTTATCTGTGTTAGCAACAATAATATTTGACATTAAGGCATATAATGATCAGATGTTTTAGTTCATAATCAGTGAAATATCTTACTGAATTATCGAAAAGTTTGTTAAGCAATAATAATCACTTTAATGAAACGTTTATATTTTTGCGCGTTAATATATATTTGATGGGGAGCTTGACTATAGGCCTTACTACTTTACTGAGTATTAGTTAATTGCAAAGTAAAAAAAAACTTTTAAAGATAATGAGATAATTGTTAATTTTAAATGTTTGATGGCTATTGCAAAAAATGATACAAAGATGTAAAAGATGGTGAAAAGAGAATGGGAAATACACTAAAAATAATTTTTATTTCCTCGTACTTTTTTAATATGGTATTAGTTTCTTTGCAAAACGGTCGTTCATTTATCATTCGTAAAATCTAAGAAAATGACATTTTACAAAATGTGAGTTGAATTGAAAATTATACCTATATATGTATTGAATAATCATTGTTAGAGAGTGTACCCATGATGTATATTACCTGACATCGATAGTTATGACGGACTCATTTGCTGGAGTCGGCACAAAAAGATTTAAAGATAATATAAATTTAAAAACAGTTGGAATGAATATTTTCAGAGGTTTGTTTTGCAGGATGGAAACAATAATTCAGTTTCAATTCCAGTATATCGTTGAGATCTAGAACAGCTATCTATATTGATCCGTAGAAAGTTAGTTTGCAGTTCAAAGTAAACACCCAAGTCTTTCGAGTAACTGTGCTACTCCTTCCTATATTCTCAAGACGCACCCTTGAACTTTTGATAAAACTATTGAGATGATATAGAATCAATTAAGATGTTAAAGTTTATGTAACAACTTATATTATTTTTGTATCTATAATCATTGAAGAAATTGTTTTTCATACTCCATTTGATAATTGTTCCACTACGTATCTAGAATATGTTTGTTGGTGTTATGCAGCGGTGTAAAAACTATGACTTTTTCATCTTTACACGCACTCATACATATTATCTTCGACTACGCGATTGCGGGGTACTAAACAAGTGGTAGGCCTAAGTAAATATGATAGGCTACAGTTTCCCATTGTTCCCTATGGTTTTATTTTGAAATTAATCTTTAACCTAGCCAGATTATCGTACTTTTAATCAGTACTTACTTATTCTATCGACCAATCTGCTATAGTATTGCAAAAAAATAAATTAATAACAACTAACACAACTGAACGGAAAACCACCCGTCGTTGATGAAATTATAAACTTCCTGCATATTTTTCTTATATAATGGTCTCTGAAAAACTAAACGATGTCGCCGAGAAGTGTGCAGAACGGAACATCGCCTTCAGCTACCACTGCGGACCGCAACGTATCTGCTTGGTAGGTTGGGATAGGTTAGGTGGGGTTAGGTAAGGTTAGGTTAGGTACAGGCAGGCATTACTCATTATCTGGCGAGGGAGGGACTTAGCAATAGGACTTGGTGGCAGTGGGGAATCGCGAGTACACAACAATTGCTTATCTATACACCAACTACTGTTAATAGACGGCACTACAATCTGTTTTCTAGCTATCCGTTATCTGAAAGTATCATATAAATACGGGTGTTGCCCATATGTCGTAGCCACATGCTGTTATTGGGCACTTCATGAAGTGCCCAGCTTGCCTGAGCACAAAGTGTAACTAAACGGTTTCATTAAAGCTACGGTATGTGACCAACAAAACTAGGCACTTCATGAAGTGAAAACCAATTATAATTATGTATCTTTATTCTACATTAAGTGGTCAATATTTAACTGCGAAAAATAAGCACGTTATTGTTAACTGTTTATTTCAGTCACAACTTAAGTCATAAAACAAAAAATGCATTGTCCTGACATAACGTAGACTAATTATATTTCCAAAAGGAGTATGTAACTAAAACCATTATTAAAATTTTTAGATTTAAAAAATATCAAAAGGCTTGATAGCAAGCAGTAACATTGGCCTCTTTAAGACAGACATTGGGATTTAAGGTAAACATAGGTATTAACTTTAACAATATGTAAAATCGACTGCCCAACATACCTATATTGTTTCGAGCATGTGACCAATGAGTGTTGGGCACTTCATGAAGTGTCCAGTCTCGTTGGGCCCATGCTGTAATTTAGATTCCGATAATCATGTTACACTATGTTCTCAGGCGCGCTGGGCACTACATGAAGTGCCGGGGCTGCGTTGCACACTTCATCAAGTGCCCCCAATTACAGCAAATGGCTATTACAGATGTCATACGTAATTTCCTTGACGACTTAAGATTAAGAGGATAAAGCAAGTATTCAATTTCCCACTAATTTTAACACTGAATCCGTCGACGGCGTCACTGTCTCACTTGAACGTTGGCCTAGGTTTCGGCGGTTCGCCATCTTCAGCACTACTATTGTTTATCGTTGGAATCCTCACTTATATGGGGAAGGTAATGATCCAGGCGTTCTCTATATAACCGAGGATTCCAACGATGTTCAATAGTTGTGCTGAAGATGGCAAGCAGTCGAAACCTAGGCCCACGTTCAAGTGAGACAGTGACGCCGTCGACGGATTCAAACAGTGTTGAAGTTTGTATGTTTTGCGCACGGATAACTCTACAACATTACTCAGATTCCCACAAAACTATACTCACCGAGTATAAAGAAGAGCGAGGCCAGGATGGTGAGGAGCGCGGGCAGGCCCAGCTTGACGGTCTGCCGCTCGGGCACCACGTCGCAGTTCTTGCCCAGGAAGGGCGGCGGGCAGAGGCAGCGGTAGCGCGTGCGTGGCTCCTGGTTCACACAGACGCCGCCGTTGCGACACGGCGAGTCTATGCACTCGTTCTCGTCCACGCAGTCGCGGCCGTCCGGCGTGGGCACCCGCCCCTCCCCGCACCTGCGACGGCTCAGAAGCGTGAGGGTCGTTTGATAAATAATTCATCTGGTGAAATTTTCCTGGTGTTGATATTACTGTTGAAATGTCGTTAATGTATTCTTAGTATGCGATATTTGCGATAGCAACTTTTCAACAGTAATATTAACACCAGAAAGATCCTTGCAAATTTTTGCAGACGACACTTCTCTTTTCACTCAAAATTCCAGCATTTCAGATCTTGAAAGCGAGACTTTCGGCAAGCTCAACGCTGTTTCCTAATACTTCTCCGATATCAATGTAAACAAATTCTAAGAAAACAAATTGGATGTTCATTTCTACGGATCAGAAGAAAAAATTTCTACAGCTAGTTGGCTTATCTCCACCTTCTGTAATTTTAAACGAAGAGATTTTGGAAGTCTCATTGTGTTGATTATTTAGGAGAGAGGCTGGACGATGGTCTGGGTTGGTCACAACACATTGACAAACTTGCAGCAAAATTAAATTCCAATATTTTCATTCTCAGAAATATTGTAGCTCTTAATAACTTGGCTCTTTGAAAATTAGTTTATTTTAGTTTAATTGAAAGCTATTTACGATATTCAACAGTGCTTTGGGGTATTTCCAGTAAAAATAATTTTAATAGAATTTTTGTCATCCAAAAAAGGCCGTCAGATGCATCTCTAGGCTTAGGCAGAGATAAATTGAAAGAATTACAAATTTGTATGGTTACGTCCCTTTTTGTATATGAAGCAGTTATTTGTGTTAAGGATGAAAATCTAATACAGGCTCATCAGCATTATTTATATCTCAGAAGAAGAAGAAACATAAATCCATCAATTCAACACAATCTTAGACTCTTTGAAACTAAACCCAGTTACATATGCACCAAATATTTTTCATTATGACCTTCAGAATTAAGACAAGTAGAAAACATCAAGAAATTAAAAAAGGTCCTAATGTCACATATGATTGAACAGTGTTACTATGACCTGCCTAATTTTCCCTAATATCCAATCCATCCCACCACACTGCCATTTTCCAACCTAAACACCTGATTGACTAAGTCGAACGACAGCAAATAAAAGATAAGATAGAAGATAGATGACGGTTCTCATGCCAGTATGGTCTACGGGACAAACTTCGTACGTAACAAGTAACATCTATATACTGTATATAAGAGCCAAAAACAATTGACTGACTGATCACAGTTTCTCAAAAACTTTAAGTCTTAGAGCGGTGAAACTTGGCACAAATATTCTTTACAGGATCTATTTGCGTAATAAGAAAGGATTTTGCAATATTTTCGCTCTAGTGGCTAATATAGAGTACTTTGTACAATTCAAAATGGCGGCAGTTAATCGTTTCCAGGGTAATTAAACTAGGCTTTAAAACTATGCGCAAATATAATTTATAGGCTCCATAAGCGTACTGAGAAAAGTTTTTAAAATATTTTCTCTCAATCAGCTGAATCAGGATACATTATGAAAATGAAATGACGGCCATTTCAGCTTTCAAAACTATGGCTAGAATACCTACAGAATATTTTGAAAGGGTAGAAAAGACACAAAATCTCATCCTTCAAAATAATAATTTATACAAATTTATAGGGGTCACCTGATATTTGTCAAACACCGCATAAGCTACTTGCGTTTTAATGACCACCGCAAATAGCTGGTAATTTAAATGACCAGCTATGCTGGCATCATCAGACACATCACAAACTTTGCGATGTGTCTGATGACGCCAGTATAGCTGGAGAAAGGTCTCACACATTAAAAATTATTTAAAATATTGGTGTTTTTTCAATATATAAAATTATAAAAAATATTATATGCTAATATGCAACATTTGGGTAGTGCACAATCTACACCCAACTGTATTTAATTTTACACAAAAAACCTACAATCGTCACGCTGACCGCATTCTGCATTGGATTAGAATGTACAAATATGCAGGTTGCTGGTTTTCGAAATAATTTATGATCCCTAGCCACAAAAGCCCCGCTCTCTGCTTCACACTGTTTCCGTCTTGGCGACAGCTTGACTGCCCGGTCTGGTCCACGATTGATGTCTTGCTTTTGTCTGCATTCTGTGACCCAACAGCGCGTTGTAGTGTTGGGAGTAAATATTGTATCCCTAGTTATTTAGGTAAACTAGCTGGTGTATAGTTATACAAGGGTGATTTAATTATTAAACTTTGAAAAAATACAAGTCTTCCCAAACGCTTGTGGGTCTTGGAAGGAAGATTTATTTTAATGAAACAAAATGAGTAAATAATAATTGTCCTTAATTAAATGTTAATTTAATTCGTTTCTGACACATATGTGTTCTCTTAGAAAGTATAAATATTAAAATATTAATTAATAACTATTTTTTGTTTCATTATTTATTTACTTTTTTAAAGAGGGAGCCGGCCTCTTTTTCACCTTGCCTTTGCCCCGTCCACATAGACTATTGATCTGTGCGTGGACGTTATCAAGCAAAGCCAAGGAGTGAGCCGGTACAGTACAAGGGTGAATAATACTGCTAAAAGTAAATGACAAGCTCGGGTCTCGAACCTACGACGCTACGAGGCCACAGTTTCGAAGCCGAGTGCGCTACCTACTGCACCACCGACTCGCTATTACAACATATAATTTATCGTGTTAGGAAGATATGTGGTGTTTTGATTACTGGAGGTTAATATAAATAAATGTTACAACAATCATTACAAAGTGTATTTCAACATCAAGGTCTTTGGTATTAAAACAATATTATAGGTATTTGCAAAGTAAAAAATACCGTTTTAAAGGAACTAAACCCAAACAATCTAAAGTTAACCGAGGCGACCGATGTGAAATAATAGTATTTTCCACCGCATGAGTACAATCACAGTCTTGTTTAACAATAAACAATATTTATAAAAACATTTGGCCGCACTTATAGGGAATCATATTTTTTCTTTAAGTGTTTATCACTTGCGAAACTTTATATTTGCATTCTTTACGTTAAAATCAATGTTAACTATATAAAAAGATTATAATACTTTTATTTTTTCCGATACAAGCAAATAAATAACTACAGCTGATTTCAATTTAGAGCAGTGATAAGTATAGTTGAAAACATGAGTGAAAGTGTGATGCATATTCTCAACCATTTGAAGTGCTCGATGAGTGTCACACGGTCTTGAATGAGCAAAGTCCCTCCTTTTCCTATCGTTATAAAATATAAGATTTCAATCACTGCAGCGTACCTATTTACAATCAAAGAAAACTTATAAAAAATACAAATAAAAATAGTATAAATAGGAAACTACTGTTTGCCGGGCGATCATAAAAGATCCCGCGCGAGCGGAAGCGAGTAGAACTTACCGGCCGTGTAACGTACGATACTTTTCATCATACTACTCGGGGAAACTACTTTCAATCATAACGTATTCCTTGCATAAATCAATGCATTCCTCAATGCTTAAAACGTAATCCATAATAAACAAAACTAACATTTGCTACTGCTGCCAGCGCTTCCACTACATTCCTCTAAAACGTAACAAATAAATACGCATTAAACGTCGGTTTGCTGCAAATCAGCTGATTGTTTTTATTTCCGTTTCCTGAAATCGCAGTCCAGCAAAACGTTTTCAGTCCGGATATAGTATATTACGTTACTAAACCGGAAAGTACTGTTTTACCGGACGAGCATGATAGTTCCCGCGCCAGTGAAAGCGAGTGCGGGATTTTCATTCGAGTACGGTAAAACCTTCCGGCCGTTTAACGAACAATACTACCCAGAAAACGGATTCTTTCAATCCTAACGTATTCCTTGAATAAACCAATACGTTCCTCAATTCATCAAACCTGATCTATAAAAAACAAAACTAACATTTGCTACTGCTGCCAGAGCTATTACTACATTCCTCTAAAACGTAACCAAAAAACTCGCATTAAACGTTGATTTGCTGCAAATGAGCTGATTGTTTACTTCCGTTTCCTGTAATAGTACTCTGACAAAACGTTTTCACTCCGGAAAATGTTTTTTCATCGTACTGACACAGAAGCATCTGTTTTCAGTTCAGTTTTTTGGCTTGAAAGTTACCCATTGCCATCCTAGGCCGGCAAAAACTTTATCCGGCCTAGGCTATCATGCTCGTCCGGCGAAACAGTACATCCCGGCCTAATAACTTAATATACTATTTCCAGCCTGGTACGGCAATGGGTACCTTTCGTGCCAATAAAAAGGAACAGAAAACATATGTTTCTGTGTCAGTATAATAAAAAAATATTATTTTTTATTACTTACGAGCACTCGTACTCGTGCCAGAGGTCCACACAGATGAAGGGGTCGGGGCACTCGGCGGCCACGCAGGAGTTGCTGGCGGGACAGAACTTCTCCAGGTTCCGCGCCATGGTGGCTTGGCCCCACTGGGTGCCGTTCATGGCAGGGGGCAGCGGCAGGAACCTGCCGTCCAGGCGGATGTCGTCCAGACAACCTGCCGGGCAGAGGTTGAAGGTTGTGACTCAAAATTAAACTGTTGTTCGAATCTGAAGGTTTCGGAGAAGTTCACCACCACTCGGATCGAGGAAGGACTAAACAGAGAGAACGTGCAATTCCTGGAAAGACTCAAATTTACAGTTAACAAATATGGACATACCAGTTATCGACGAAACGTTATGGGAGAAGGAGTATAACACACACAACCCTTAAATCAACACTTCAAAATCCACCCCTTTAAACATTCACATCATCGCCTCTTTGACGTCATCACTACGTAACATATCCGTCATCAAATATCTCATCAATATGTAAAAAAATATGTCACCCATACTTCACAATCAATTACGAGACTGACTTCCATTTACACTTAGGTTAGCTGTTTTATAAGAACCACTCTACAACTAGTATGATAACCAATGTCGAGTTATGACGATGTTAAAGTTAAACAAAAAAACGTTAAAGTTATTTTGTGTATTGACTTTCGATGGATGCAAAAGCTGGAATAGCAAATTACATTATGATCAAAATCTCTTTGCTTTTAATAATAACCTAAATTTACTAGACTGTGAGTATCAACTCAAACAGCTACTGATAATTGTGAATTAATCTCCATAATAGGGGAAAGTTTGTTATTCAGAGATTGGACAGAAACAAATTAACTTTGTTTAAAATCCTGTTTCACAGTGAATGGAGATTTCATGTTTTTAAAAGTACCGAATAATTGAATTAAACACATTAAATGTCAGTGGGAATCAATGCCTAGCTCATAATATAATAAGGTTAAATTAATATAGTATAAACAATTTTAATGTTTATACATGCGGTGATATAGAAAAGGAAGGTCATTAAACCAAAAATACACAAATTATTTTTATGAACGGAATATTCTTATTCATCCCTTAGATTATTACGGAGTTGGACGTCTAAATTCTGAGAGATTAGTAGACCGATTTTCAATATTTATGTGGCAATTAAAAGGAAATGCCGCGAAGGTTTGTCGAATTTCCTCAGAATTTCCATTTTTTTCTAAGGGCTACACCCTACAGCCCTCCAAAAAGCTGAGACAATGTAATTTTTGTAGAGAATGAAAGAATAAAATGAGTTTTTACCAGCTGCTGATTGCAAGCAGCGCTGCAACCGCAGTCTGGTAATTCATAAGTATACTTCAATGTATATAATAAAAAATTACATTGTTATTTCCTAAATTTATACACTACAGTAAAAAAGTGAACTAACCGTCGTGGAAGTCGTGTTGCACCTCGAAGGTGCGGACGCCCGTGTACTCCGCCCTCCCCCCGGCGTACACCCCCTCCTGCTTGTCCACGACCAGCCAGTGGTGTGAGCAGGGGGAGGGGAGGGTCTCGTTGTACTGCGCTCCCTCCCCTCCGTCCACTGACAGCGTCGCGGCGCATCCGTGCCTCCACGCCTGGAGCAAAAATATTCGGCATGAAATAATAAAAACAAACATATTTATTAATTATGAATTTTTAGTTTCATTTTTGGATTCATAGGTAATTTTTTTTGTGGGTTGTTCTACCTATTTGATGTGAATATGGTAGTAAAACCATTTACTAAATTACTTTTGAAGATAAAAAAAGTTCTGCTTTTAAAACTTTAGTATTTTTAATTGTTTAGGAGTCATGGCCTGGATTGTTCGATGACATCATTTTTATTAATAAAGGCTTATATTGCTTCCAATTTAACTGACTACTTAAAGATCTATGTTTCAGCAACGGAACGCTTTCACCAGTCCTTCCCCTAGACTAAGCTAATTTCTTGATATCATCTAGTGTTTGAGAATATGACACGTTGATAGAATTTAAATTTAAACTTACTTATTTGCACTTAAAACAATCACAAAACCACAATCAAATAAAAATTTAGAGTAAATAATATAAGCGTTTCTCCGATTTTCCATTTTTTTATGAAAATATATCGTTACTTAATATTTATTTAAGTTAATCTACTACGTTGTTATTAAATATAGCTATAATCACTGTTTCTAGACAAACAAATTCATTTCGTACTAAAGAAGAAATCAATAAATCGTAGAATCACAAATAGTTTTATGAGAAAATACAGTCTTGAATTTTACACAATTCTGATAATTCATACAAGTCCATCTTAAAGTCAAATTTTTGACATTGACCTCTACTTCATAGAAAAAATGACCTCAGATATCCCTTACAAAGAAAATGCTTCTTTTATTCTGAGGGCGACAAAGAAAAACACCATCCCCAACCCCCATACGGTGGGGAGGGGGGGGCTTTGACAGTTGCGGTGGGGCGGACAAACGACTCACATTGACGACGTGCCATTGGCCATCGCTCACAGTCAGGAGCGCCAGGCTCACAACCGCCTCCCCCGCGCCGCCACCGTCCAGCCGGTACCTCCACTGTAGCCGCCCGTCCACTATCTATAACATTTACGGATAAGTTTTATTCATTTTACAATCTTAACAGCCTTGATTTAACGACCTTAATTATCCTTTAAATTAACCTTAACATAGTATTGGATTGACCTTTAAACAAAGCTTAAACTTACTTTGGATTCACTTAAATCAACCTTAAAATATCCTTGGATCAAACTTTAAATAAACCTGAAATCAAACTTTTTATTTTTCAGGCTCAAGAAGCTGTATCTATTATATACATAATCAATTTTCCAGGGGTATCCCCTGGCATAGGGAGAAGAATCCTCCCTTCTTTATTTGTAGGATCACCACAAAACATGAACCAAAAACTACCTGGACGCAAATAGTTATTGTTCAACGGCTTGGGAAACCTCCTTATTCATAACAATGACATTTTATATATGTCATCTTATATGTTAGGTTGTTTAAAATAACAGAGATATTGGAACCTGGAGCACAGCAACTTAAAGGAGCTGACATCAGGAATAATAAAAACACTTATTTGGAAACGCCATTGCGCTGATATACAAAATATACTTTCAGAAACGTGACAAGACCTAATCCGACGGATCGATGGTATTGATTACGTTACCCATGCACAACTATTTGATCCTGAAGCACTAACAATAATAAATACAAATAAATATGTTACTAAAATTGATTTTGTCAATAACTAAATATTGCTTGATTTCCAGCAACAGGTTACCTGGTGTGTACTTACTACTCACAAAACAGCACAAACATTTATGAAAGGATTGTATTGTTTAATCCTTAGGAAGATTTTGGCCTGTACCTAACGCTCGTAACACAGAAGGTACATTTATAAACGCATTCTATTAGTTAAAACCTTAGAAATTTATTACCTAATTACTTAATATTCACAAAGCAACGGGAACATTTATGAAGGCATTGTATTAAATACAAATGTTGTTAAAACCCTAGAACATTTTTACGTACTCAACGTATGAAAAACAGCAAGAAAATTTATAAAGGCACTGTATTAGTTCAAAACCTTAGGAAGTTATTTAGGAGTCATTGTATTAGTTAAAACCTTGTGAATACTGTTTTCTATTTACTCAACGCTTGCAAAACAGCAGGAACATTTAGGAACGCATTATGTCAGTTTAAACTTACCTGAAAGGAAGATTTGTAAAGGCATTGTATTAGTTTATTAACCTAAGAGGACTTTTGGCTATATACTTAATTCTCGCAAAACAGCAGAAACATTTATAAACGCATTGTATTAGTTTAGATCTGAGAAGATTTGTTTCCTTATGTACTTAACGCTTTCAAAACAGCGGAATAATTTATAAACGCATCATTTAGGAACATTTTCCTCTATCTGCTTACTGCTCTCAAATCAGGGATTTGCTGGATTTAGTACAAAGTAATATTATAAGGATACGTTTTTGGTTTGGCCTAAGTAATATAAACAACCATATATTTCAATGATAGACCTTGTTTTCGGAGCGTTTATAAGTTGTATATCTGTGTAAACACTTTTGTGGAACGAATCCTAAATTAAAATTGAAATTAAAAACTTTAAGTTCACATGTTCTACGAAAATTTCCGTCTCAATCACGATCTTAATGCCTTTCGCTGCACAACATCGATTGTTTAATAATAGTTGTATGTTGGTTCTATTGTTACGTTGGTTCTATTAGTTTACATATTGTAGGCAGCTCCCGTTATCTAATTACTTATCTTTATTTACATACCTCGAGGACGGCATACTCTTTGTTGTGCTGGTCGGTTGTTCGAAACAGCTCGCCAGCAAGCTCTCTGGTCCGAAATCTCAACTGTATCTGTGACAAGAAAAAAATTTTAACTTATTTTAATTATTATTTAATTAACTTTAAAAACTTAACTATTGGTTCAAATTGGATTCATGTATGCTCCTCCCAACAGGAGAGCCCTTACTAATCTTGACCCTAGTAAGACATGGTATAAAAGTAATTTGTAACTTCCTTGGCGGAGGTCTCGCAAAAACTTAATTTTTAATCAAGTTTTTTAAATTTCCATTGTTAATTTCTGTACTTGCTTTTCCCAAGAAGGCATGAGTCAATTATGATCCCTAGGTACTTAATACAATTAATTTATTTTCTTGTTTTGATAATATTTTAACAAATTCTAGCAACGTTACGGGAGTTGAATTATGGAAAATTACTTTACATTACATTCTATATATTTTTAATTTAAAAATAACGCATTTATTTATGTCACTTAAGGTCAGTAAATAATTAAGAAAACAAAATCGTAAGCATACTAGGTGTGCCTGGATGCTAATGTACATGTTAATTGTTTTAAATTAACACTAGTTTTGCGTAATGTTATATATTCAGAAAATGCAGTTACCCTAATGTTGAATTTAGCTTTACAAAGATCGGTAATAATAAAAACTTACGAGGAAAATCTAAGAGAAAGAGAATAGAACCCTAAACCGTGTCTTGTGGGACTCCATATTTTATTTCACCCTCTCCAATTTTGTGCCCCGACCTTTTTACCAATTACTTTTATAGCTTAAATAACATTTGAACTAGTCACATGGTGATTCCCTAATCCTAGCAGGCCAATTTTTTTTTTAGTATATTAAGTCTACTGTAACAAATGCCTTGGCAATATCAAGCAAGGATCAGAGCTGCACAAACAAACCCAATATATTCTCCTTCGTATACATTCTTGAGCTCATTAAGTAGAACTACTTCAGTTAAAAGTTTTTCCATAGGATCGAAGTGAATTTCACAGGAAAATCTTAAGACTTAGAACTGCCCAAATTTTAATTTTACTGCTCTTTAAAATCATTTTTAAAATGATAGAAAATCTATATAGGTCTGTAATTATATAAACAATTTGTTGGCCCTTTTGAAACATTGAAATAACAAAAAAAAAACAAAGAACTTTGCTATTTCACCTGTTGATGTATGTATAGTGATGTATTGCCTTGGAACATATATCGAAAATGTATTAGATGTATATTGTATATGCTTCTTTTTAACATAATTCAGAACTATTGAATGACACTTCGTATATGTTTGTTACAGTTAAACAATAAATCACTATAATTAATATTAAATATAATTTAGCGGTATGTTTGCGTAACGTTCATGACGTCATACCATGCATATCACTGGAATATTACCAATGTACAACGTAATTAATTATGAAAGGTTAAGCAGATAAACTGTTAATATAAGAGCAGATTTTGTTTACTTACCTGGGAGGAAAACCGGTCCGGCTCGAAGCTCAAGGCGTACTTGACATAGCTGTGAGGCTTGAACGCTGCCGGCACGGTGGGTGCAGCACAGGCCGGACCGGTGTATCCAGGGCGACACACACACCTAGCCTCGCGCAGGCTAGCCTCACAGCGGCCCTGGTAGGCGCAGGATATAGCCTCGCAGCGTACCTCTGCTTGGGGGCAGCCGGCCACTGAGCCACGTGATAGGCCGGGACTGCCCAGGTCGTACAACTGCAACAGCGAGATAGGCCCTAATACAGTCTCGCGCAGGCTAGCCTCGCAGCGGCCCTGGTAGGCGCAGGATATAGCCTCGCAGCGTACCTCTGCTTGGGGGCAGCCGGCCACTGAGCCACGTGATAGGCCGGGACTGCCCAGGTCGTACAACTGCAACAGCGAGATAGGCCCTAACACAGTCTCGCGCAGACTAGCCTCGCAGCGGCCCTGGCAGGCGCAGGATATAGCCTCGCAGCGGCCCTGGTAGGCGCAAGATATAGCCTTAAATCGGCCCTGGAAGGCGCAGGATATAGCCTCGCAGCGTACCTCTGCACCGATGAATAGGCTGGGATTGTCTAGATCGTACTACTGCAACAGTGATATAATACAAAGTCTCGCGCAGACTAGCCTCACAACGGCCTTCTAAGCCGCAAGACATAGCCTCAAAGCAGCCCTGGCAGGCTTAGGATATAGCCTCGCTCCATACCTCGGCCCCTTGTAACAGGCCGGGGCTGCCCAAGTGCCAAAGTCATACAACAGCGATAATAGTGCCCAAGCGCCCAGGTGCCGTAGTGTAATAGCGATATGTACAGAAATTTCCGATCCCTCTATAGTTTTACTATCTTTAAATGTGCAGGTTTAGTTCCAAATGCCTGTCGGATTCTCCAATAAGTATTATGTTACAATCAAATTGGCTATCTTACCTCAACCAATAGTTAGATCCTTAACAGAACAAAACTAACAACGCAACACGCCAAGAATAATTATTTCACATGCACAAATCTATTGGTGAAAGCAACAAATCCACATTTGTTGAGCGATTTTTACCAATTTAGTATTTGCTGAAACAACAGATTTTATAGGAATTACCGAACGTATTTTGTTGGATTTACTAATATTACTTTGTTAAAAAACACATTTGCTGTAAATACCAATGTGCATTGTAAATATAACAAACACCTAGATATTTTTATAGCATTTAATTTATAAATGTAACAAAATTAGTTTGTTGCATTAACCAATGCTCTGGAGACCTGATTAGCTTAATTTTAAGTAACTCTGCACTGAACAAATTTGTGTACGTATTTTGTAATGCTGCCGAGGAAGTTTACCAATTATCCAAAGAAATCTTAGGCGATGCATATATTCCTTAACTTGTGAGAATGACAGAGACTTTAACGATTAATATTTTTATTTATAAAAAATCAAATGCTTGAATAAGTAATAGCTACTTATATGCATAATTTAATTGTTACGGTTAATTTAAATACTATGACATTACACTAGTGGACCACGCGCTGCTTAACAGATTTCATGTTTTTTTATCTTGGTTTGCTGATTAATAAATGTTAATCAAATAAAGCAGTTCCTGAAAATTTCTGTTTCAATTTTTAATATTATTAATATTTACGAAAATGTTAAGGCTCTAATTTTATTTTGGTATTGTAACAAAAATAAAATTATAAAAATATTTAAGTTATTTTTTAAGTTTAAATTTATGTAAACAATTACTGAAAGTTTTCTATCAAAACGCGTCACATCGCTTAACTGCATTTTAGGCTAATATGTTTTTAAATATGAATAAATTAAGAATTTATTTTAGGCTTTGCATTTTCCAAATATTTTTGGTAAAACTAATTAATTCCACATGGGCCTAATTCTTCTTTCTTATAAATATTAATATGTTTATTTTGGGGGAAAAATTTAACTGGTTAACCTTTCCTTTTACCTTTTTGGACCCTACTTTATATAGTAGATATATAAGTTAAAGATAATTATTTATTTTCATAGGCAATCAAATTATAAAATCAAAATTTTTTTATTTCGCTTTAAAGTTAACAATAATTTACAGAATTACCTATTACATAGGATTTTAGTTGCATAGAAGTGGGCATAGGAAAACATACTTAACAACGTTTATCACTGACTTAATATTATCACACTATAAAAATCGTCCATAGTGATTATACACCCTTATCATCAAGCAGAGAGAGCAGCAAGAACTTGCAACACTTTGTATCCTTCAGCCACATTAGCTGTGTCAATATGTGTAGAAACACTCCAGCTATCAGGAGGCGAAACGGTCGAGCGGTTTCGGAATTGAACTTCGAAGGTTCGCGTCTCAGCCCTGCCGCTACATTTTTTGAACGTAGATTTACAAATGCATTGGTTATTGTAAGAAATCCACATTGGTAATCGTAACGAATGTTCATTGGTAAGAATAACTAATGTAGATTGGTACTACCAGCAAAATGTTCCATACATTTGCTGTTTTAACACTAATTTTGTTTGCTATAATCACTAATGTTTTGGTTGTTCCTACAAATTAAATTTTCTGTCCCAACTATTGTTATCCAACCAAATTATATTGGTAAACCGATCAAAAACTTTTGCAGGTTGAATATCTGCAATGCTTTTTGCTCGGTTTACCAATGTTTTTGTTGTTGCAACAAATCTATTTTTTCTGTGTTCCAAAAATTTTCGTGAATATATTTTTAGAGATTTCACACTCGCAAGCATGAAATTTTTTGAGCATTTTGAATTTTCTTCCATTTTAACGCATCAAGATCTACTCAGCAAAACCGATCTACAAGATTCCGAGTAATTAGGGTGTTTGCTGTTTGAAACCCGGAGAGTTTTCTGAAGAAAAGCTTCGAGTTCAAACTTTCTACTTGCTTACACGATGGACCGATGGACCAGGTTTGACGACTGCTTTGACGAACTATTACTTTGGTATCCAGTTGCAATGTACTGTGTTTTCGTTAAAATCTGTTTTATTTATGAAAAAAGTAAAAATAAAAAAGAGTACATGACTGGGATGTCCTATCAATGAGTTAAAATATTTTACGCTGATAGTTTTAAAACGGTTCCGGCTAAGTTTGATTAACACTTCTCACTGACCCTCTCATGTATCCATGAGCCAGTCAAATTGTAAGAGCCTCATAAAAATAATGTATACTCTTAAACATTATAGTAAAAAATAAAGTAGTTATATGTAAAAAGACGTAAGAAGTATAGCGAAAAATAAAACCAGATTGTTTGTGATGATAAATTATCAAAATATTGGTTTTGCTAAAAGAAGACGAGGGGTTTAATCTTATAAAACGGCGTTCTTGATAGCTCTTGTTTATTTATAATTTAAGGAAAAGAGTTTTCGGAAAAAGTAATTTTATCTTGAGAGTGTATAGGCTCTACTTTGGCTGATTTGTCAACTTCACTTAATATTGGGACTTGCTGGGATACCTTGAGTGTTTATCTTACGCCTTATTTATTTTTACAAATTAAAACATTTTTTGGCGTTGACAGGCGTAGATTAACATCGAAGTTCAGTTCTGGAAAACAAAAAGTTAACTTACTAATTATAAATATATTATAAAATTAAGGTATTAATAAACAAACTATTACGAATTCCTAAAACGTCCTTTTTAATTGATATCGTAGTAGCTGTTTTACTTTAATTAACTAGGTATTAATGTTGATTAATTAATTAAGCAGTTCCCAATAATTGAACTCACTTTTTAGAGATCAAATATGGTTCGGTAGCCACTCTGAATTTTCATAATAATTTTAATTCAGAAAGAATTCCTTATATTTTTGTCAATTAATCCTTCGTTGTAAACTAACTTTAGCTTCTTCATGCTGAACTGCTATAACACATAATCAGTCAAGAAAAATCTGTCAATTACTTTAAATATTAGAAGAAATAGTAAAACAAAACTTGGAAATTAAAATCCTCTCACTAAGAAAAACACAGACTTCTTGTTGTGTCGCATCATTTGGTGTCAGGCCATGACAGACGGGTGGCGGAAGTGGCAACCTCCTTTCCTCACTTCCTTTTTAGAGTTTGTTATCGTTGTTTTGGTTGATAATGGCGAATGGTAGTATTGTTTATCCTATACTCTTATATGAGTATTGTTATCTTGCTTGTATGCTTATATGCTTGAATGCTTGCTTGCTTGCTTGCACAATTATCTCTAAAACGGCTCCGAGGATTTCCTTCGAATTTTGAAAATAATTGATTTTTGGCTCAAAACGTCTTTTATGCAGATTACGTGGCAAGAGAAAATCTATCAACGTAATAAATCGAATTTAAAAGTTGTAAAATTTTAACATTGGCCTTATGGGTTGCCGTAATGGCATTGAAAATAAACAAGGAAAGTGTAAACAAATAAAGTAATCATAACAGCTGTTTGGAATCTACAGCCATCAAGGAAAATACAGCAAGTGGGATGAAGAGAACAAAGAACAATAAAAAATTATCAATTTTATGACATTGAAATATGTTATAGTAACTGGATGAACTCGTAAACATAATATAACACCGAACAAGGCTCGGTCTACCAGGTACTACCTAATAAAAGAGACTTTTCAGTAAATATTTTTTAATTACACTTTAGTAGAATTACTACGTATTTAGTGGTTCTTATTATTTTAAACAGGCAAAGCCTCTTGATCTACAGAGAAGCCTAAGTATTTAAATGCCTCCCCTTCTTATTTTTTCCAAATTGTTGAAAAATGAATCCCAGATCACCTTTAAGCATTGATTGTAGTAAGTACTTCATTTTTAAAGGGTGGCCATTTTAAGCTGCCGTCTTGGATCCGTCATATTGGATATTTTTTTTTAATTTAAACGTATATATAGCTTATAATTGTCAATTAATGTTTTAAATTGGTGCTGCTGTTCTTGGTTTTCAAGCACTTAATACCAACAATGTTTTGTGGTTGCCTTGGATTGATATCTCGAAAAATGTGTACAAAGAAGGGGGTGGGCATTTGAAGCTCACCATGTATGTGGACAAGCATGTTGTAAAACAAAGTTAACCTCTAAAAACAAATTGTTCATAGTTATTTGCGTGTTAAGTGAGTAAAGTATAACATTGTCTCGTGACTGAAAATGTTGGCGCCCGAGCTTACGAGGGCGACAATTTTCACGGCGGAGGCAATATGCTTTGCCCTCGAAATACGCACAGCATTTTCCCCCCATCTGCAATAATAAATATACAGTCCTCATCAACTTAGTAATCAACAAACAATATATATTTTTTCGATCTACTCAGCACAGTTAACGCGTGCATCTAAGTTGCTGCAACCATTCATGTAAAAGCGATCAGCTGATGGTTGCAGCATTCTTACATGTTTAATTCTTGACGTTTTCACTGCTGATTTTCGTTGATTTTTTTTATCTAATTATTCTTGCCACTAAATCAGCTGTCAGTGCCTGCATTCGTTGAGCTGCTACATAGTTGCATGTGTGCGTGGAAAATTGAAGGCGCTCTAGTTTTGGATTTATTGATTTCAATGTTATTCTTATGGGTTTACTTTGTCTCCCGCCGGTTTACTTTGTTCCAACATAGCAGGTGTGGGAAAATAAAATATTTTCTACAAATTACACTATCGAGGTCAAACACTCACAACACTGTTGTGGAAGACGTTCCTGATGCAGCCGTCGAACCCGACCCCGTAAGGCACTGCTTTCCACTGTAGGACGGTGGGGTCGAGCTGGCCCACCAGCCGTCCGCCCAGCTGCAGCGGTGCGGCTAGGTTCAGCCGCTCGCTGAAGTTGGGCGTCCAGCCGCTGACGCGACAGCTGGAGGTGTCGGAGGCGGCTGAAGAGCCGTCTTCAGATTCGTTGACCAGTGCGGTTTTGCAGAAATCCACGGTTAGCGTGACTTCCTGTTTGCAAAAAAATTCCTAAATTTTATATTTTGCTAAAAAATAACTGTAGGCTACGTTAGAAATTTTTCCTAAAGTGATATTGAAGGAGGTTGGTCCAAACCCTTTGGACTGTGATATAATACGGTTTCCAGAAAACTTCACAGACACTCTACATCGATTCTATTCGATTATTAAATGTGAAAACAAATAAAAGTCATGTCAATTCTGTGATTTCCACCACAAGGATTATAAATATTAGAACCAGAGAAATACAATGAGTAAAATTAAATTAGTTGAAACAAAAATACAATACTCTCTACCATATGAATAACAGTTTCTTTCCTGCATATTGGTTAGAACCAACTCTCAAGAAGAGTAAAATACGGTAATAAATTATGATGAATTCAAACAAAATATGTGATCCGCCAAGGGAAATGGGACCTTATCTTCCCAGACAAAATTTTACAAGACAGCAAGTTTAGAGAATAGGGCAAAAAACACATTATCTGATTTTTATTGTTTCTTACTGTTTATATGTTTCCAAACAATATTTCGTCCATCTTACACGAACATGAACTTAACTGAATTTAACTTTTAACATGGTTAAATTAATTTTTTTCGAAACCCTTGTAATCTGGAGAAAGGGGACCTTGACGTCCCTGATTCTGTTTCAACACTTTAAAGTTTAGAAGATTTGAGAGTTTTGTGAGGAATAAATGCAGGACTTGCTAAGCCTTGATCCAGGAATCAGATCATGAAAATGTAGATGATCTTCAAAAAGAAGTAGTTGACGACGTAGCTCCTGATCCAAGTGAAGTTTCAAAACAAACAAAAATATACTAGAAGGTCAACAAGTAAAACAGTTAAACCTCAGACACCTAAAATAATGCCATATTTTGTTAAACATTTTTATAATAAATTCTTATTTGAGTATAAAATTAAAATTAACTTTAGTTTTTATCATGTAACAAGACATTTTGTTTTTGAAACGTTGTGTTTTTTTCACTACTCCCGTCTATTTCAGCCACATTTGACAAAAAATACAAACAACTGACTCAAATTTAATGGTGGATTTACATTCAGCTTTAAATGTCTGACAAAATTATATATTAATCATAACATAACCAATAAAGTAGGTAGCAACAAAAAAAAATCAATTTAGAAATATGCAAGACTTTAGACCTCGATTTCCTAAAATTTATGTTTTTAATATTTCAAATTAAAAAATTTATAACTTTGGTATTTTTTAAGATATCTTAAAATGTTTTCACCAGTTTGTTTCGTGTTTAAAGTAGATTAAGGATAAACTAAAAACTCAATTTCGAAATAATGGAAGTTAAGGTCCCTTTTCTTTTAGCGGGTCACATACTGCATCAGATGACGAACTTTAGCAAGCCAAATTTTGGGAGTATGTAAATAGACAAAAACTTACAGAGATTCTACAGTATAATATAAACTGGAAATGTTTCTAAAATATATTTAAGAAATATGAGATTTTTTCAAAGCTAGTAAACTCTTCTTTACTCGTAATGGTTACCGATGAGCTTATTTCTTGAAGTAATAATTAACTGGAAATCAAAACTCAACATATAAGTATCACGAAAAGCTTGAATCCTCAAACACAAATTATAATGATGTCATGATTTCTTTTTGGGAGGTACAAGAAGCTTACCGCTAAGAGTCTAGCTGTCTTACTTTCATTTAGAAAAAAAAACTTTTCAAAGTACAATTGATCCGCTATATAATTTTTAAAATATTAAAATTATGAAAATTGTCGTGCAAAGAATTAAAAACAATTTTAAAAATAGTGGGAATATTTTATAAACTGAAAATTTTGGAAGGGTTAATTTGAAAAAGTATTAGAGCGATGATGTCTTGATTGAGGAAATGTGCAGAAAGGAAAAACACATTTCAACAACAAAAAATACGAAATACTGACAGAGAACACTTAACGAAGTAAACGCTAGTTGATGTTTCACATCAGTATTCTCTTTGATGTCAAACTCTTGTTGAGGGGAAATCTTACATTTATATATCTCTAGGCTACAAACATTTTTCTGTGTTTGAATAAATAATAAGTAATTATATGTTTTTACCTTTCCGAACAGTTAGAAGTTAATTAAAGTTTACCAGATAAATGCCTCGTGAGAAGACACACAATAATTTTATTCTTAATACCCAAGAACATTAACACTGAAGCTAGATTTCTCTTTAAGACTATTTATTTTAGGAAAATTTATATATTTACCTGTTTATTCCACTTAACGTCCAGCCTGTGCCAGTCCCCATCGTTTAAGCCTTTCTTAGTTTTGATTTTGAGTTCCAAAGTACCGGAGCCAAAATCTATAAGGAGGCGAGGATTTCCTTTGGTCAACTCAAGTGATATATAATCTGAAAATAGTAAATGATTCTTTGTCATAAATGCTGTATGTTTGCTACATTTCCGTTTCTTTGCAAAAAAATACAATAAATTTACCGTTTTAAACTTTATAAACAGATACAATTACTTATAGTTAATTTATTGCTTTTTCTCATAGGTAAAGTGGATCTCTTAATTTTATTATTTTACTTGACGATTTTATTGTGTATTTCAACGAAAGTGGTATTTTTTTACGTTTCGGTCGAGAACGGTCCCACCTCAGGTATTGTAACTACCTAACGATGATCTTTTGTTAGATTGTATCATTAATTCATAGATCAATGATGAAAGACGCAGGCCTGACTATTTTATGGGAGTGAAAAATTCCCAGGGGGGCTAGCTAATTTTTTACAATTTTTATGGCAAAACGGTTGAGCACATATGGGATTGTACTCAGAAAAAAGACACATTCTGGGGCTAATATGTTGCTTTTATATATAATATACTTTACGTTTGATATATATTTGACATATAATCTAATTTTCATTATTTTCATTAGGTGTTTCGCTAAAAAAATTTAATCCTATCCTGATAAATCCTTTTTGGCATGAATATATACTTCAACGTTGTTTTTTTATATTCTAAAACATTTAAGTATATGTTTCTCTATAGGTTTAACTAAAAAGATTCGTTTGTTTTTTGGGTTGGTATAGTTAAATGGTAAAATTTTCACTTTCTTTAGTCCAAAGGTGTAAATTGTGCCGCCTTCGCAGCCGAGTATCAAAATGTCATATTAGCTAGTAACGGGATTACGGTGATTTAGAGAGATCACGTAAAGCCCTGGAGATGTAAGAAAAAGATTTTCGTATTTTCAAACAACTAGAATCTCGAGATGGATTTCTCAGATCTTACAATTTCCTTTAATTTAATAAAATTTATTAACTTATATAAGATTTATCATGGTGAAGGACTTAGTAGTGATAATTTTGGGTGCAGTGAAGGTCATAGTAAATTGTGGTTAAAAATTTCCATCGTTCATAATAATGGAAACATTTTCAAAAAATGCCATTAAAATTTAGACTAATCTCACGTTTATGGTGAGATCTTTGTAGAATAATATATAAAAACTGCATATCTTCAGGTGGGACTTGTAATCATAATTCAAAATTCACGTCTGTGAACAACCTCACAACACTAAAAAGAGACGTTGACAAACTAATAAAAAAACAATTTTTACTTCCATAATTTCCATCTTGGGTTACAGCCACATACCGGATATCCTCTCCTCCCCCGGCTTTGCAGGCACGACAGGTCCGTTGTACAGAAGCTGCCCGTCCGGGCTGAACGTGACAAACTCCAGGCTCAGGTGTGAGGAGTCACAACTCTGCAGGGCGGGAAACCAGGCGTAGCCAGCGCCTCGGAAGCTGCGAGCGACCTGCTGGCAGCGCGGGCCCCAGTATCCTCTACTGCAGCTACACCTGTCCGGATAACTGAGGGTCAGACTACTGAAGTGTGAGGAGTCACAACTCTGCAGGGCGGGAAATCAGGCGTAGCCAGCGCCTCGGAAACTGCGAGCGACCTGCTGGCAGCGCGGGCCCCAGTATCCTCTACTGCAGCTACACCTGTCCGGATAACTGAGGGTCAGACTACTGAAGTGTGAGGAGTCACAACTCTGCAGGGCGGGAAACCAGGCGTAGCCAGCGCCTCGGAAGCTGCGAGCGACCTGCTGGCAGCGCGGGCCCCAGTAGCCTCTACTGCAGCTACACCTGTCCGGATAACTGAGGGTCAGACTACTGAAGTGTGAGGAGTCACGACTCTGCAGGGCGGGAAACCAGGCGTAGCCAGCGCCTCGGAAGCTGCGAGCGACCTGCTGGCAGCGCGGGCCCCAGTAGCCTCTACTGCAGCTACACCTGTCCGGATAACTGAGGGTCAGACTACTGAGGTATGAGGAGTCACAACTCTGCAGGGCGGGAAACCAAGCGTAGCCAGCGCCTCGGAAACTGCGAGCGACCTGCTGGCAGCGCGGGCCCCAGTAGCCTCTACTGCAGCTACACCTGTCCGAATAACTGAGGGTCAGACTACTGAGGTATGAGGAGTCACAACTCTGCAGGGCGGGAAACCAGGCGTAGCCAGCGCCTCGGAAGCTGCGAGCGACCTGCTGGCAGCGCGGGCCCCAGTAGCCTCTACTGCAGCTATTTCTGTCCGGATAACTGAGGGTCAGACTAATGAGGAACGCCTGTCCGGATAACTGAGAGTCAGGCTACTGAGGTTCACCTGTCCGGATAACTGAGAGCCCGACTACTTAGGTACACCAGTCTGGATAACTAAGGGTCTGACTACTGAAGTACATCTGTCCGGATAACTGAGGATTTAGCTATTGAGGGTCTGACTACTACGCTACACCTGTCCGGATAACTGAGGGTCAGATTACTGAGGTGAGATTACTGAGTCACAACTCAGCAGGGCGGATAACAGAGTGGCTCCTGCTTCAGTTATTGTTATTGAAACTGCTTTAATAACAGCAGACACCTTCGCCTGGGTGGTTGAAGCAAATAATTTATTCTGCATGGGACAAACAATCACACATAAAATGAAGAATTGTTTACGCTCGGCTCCAGTCAAAGCTATTTCCTTTCTCATTTAAAAATTTTCATTTCACCTCGCTTCTCGATTCATAATTGTCTGAAACTTATAAAAATATTTCTGTGCAGAATACTGATTTCAATATGTATTCGGATCGTCTATCTACAAATACATGTTATATAACTAATTTCCAAATAAATAAATATACTTAAACTTGGAAATTCCTAATATCTGTTAAAACTGTTATGATTAGTAAATGAGAGTATTATAAACACCGTAAGCAGCATATGCATAGACTAAATTTAACCAAAAATAAATCATAACTTCAATTATTGATTAGCTTAGCCCTCGCTGGTAATGAGCTTTCGTTAATTAAATTCAAGCAATATTTGAAATGAGGAAAATGATAACTGAAACCAAATTTTGACGTTACGTTTTTAATTTACCCATTTCAGCTAAAACTGTAATTGTGTGTATCAATGAAAAAGTTACAAAGACATTTGTAATTTATTATTCATTAAAATATCAACGTAGGTTAAAGAACCATGGAGATAACCTCTAAGAAAACTGATCAAAATATTGTATCACAAAATTCCTCACCTAAAGCCGTACTTGTTTTGGCGACAGTGTCCACCGTTGTAGCAGGGGCGGTCAGCGCAAGTGGTTGGGACGGAAAAGTTTCTAGCACCACAAGTGCACTCTGCCTGCACTTCGATCTATAACAAACATGTTGATTCATAAAAGCTGTAATAACAAAGCTAATATACCACTTTCAAGGGCATTCCAACGTTAGTATTTTATATTACTGAGTTGGCATATTTTATGTTACTGAAACTCTTATTTATCAAGTTATCATAAAAAAATAAATAAAAAAATCAACATTGGTGCAAAGCAATTAAACCTAAGTAGGTTTTATAAAAATTTTTGAACATGGATATTTTTTGTAGCGCTTTAAATTTTTAAACCATTTTAAACTCAGTTCGGTTTTATATTTTTGAATATATTTTTAATAAGTTCATAAAAAACTTTCCTCTCATAATGATATTACATTATTTTCAACCAACAAAATGAAAAGCTACTTTTTAATTTTCGGATATAGAATTGTCATAAAACTATTTTTTAGTTTACCACATATATATCAAATGTAGGCAACAAATAAAAACAGGCTATAATAATTTTTAATTAATTTATGTAAATAATAATCAAATAGAATATTATATTCCACCAAAATACTATGGTTTATTAAAGCCACTTTCAAGGTAGAACTAAGGAAAAACTCCAATCCGCAATTCAGTTAAGGTTCGATAGTTTGGACTTTTTTAGTAACAATAATTAAGTGAAAACGTTTAAAAACCCAAATTTTTTTTATTATATCTGATATCATTAATAACTATTACTAAGAGAAAAATGCCAATAGTGGCAAAGCAAGGCTATATTTGATCAAAAACTCGTATCTTCAAAGCCATGTCTATTAGGAAAATTGGTCGTACTTAAATATTTTATTTAAATTTGGAGAGGAAGATTTATTACAGTTTATTTACTAGCTTTCACGAGCCTTCAATCAATTCCACATTCACCTCACAGTATGGAAGTTTAACAGGCCACGTGTTTCAAATTGCAATTTAGGTTGCACTACCCGTACGAAATAACAATCAGCTGATTTCTACGGATCAGAGACATGCTACGGATTTTGAAACAGATACACACAGCAAAGGTAATGGAAAAGCTATCTCCCATAAGGCCTTTTCTGAAATGTGAACGTGGAATTGGGTAGAGATGTGTTTTGCTATTTTTTTATGTGTAATGAGATTTAGCTGGATAAATAAAGATATATTTCTTTGTTTACGGTTACCTTCACGCCGGTCAGCGCTGTACAGTTGGCATTGACCAGGTGGGGAGAGGGTCCGTATTTCACCGTGGTAGTGCAGCTACCCTCACATCGACTCTCGTCCATGCACTCGCTTACACCGACCATACTGATGTTCACACCAACGTACGATTCTATCTGGAAAAGTGCCTTCTTGGAATTAAATATTTCGGTAACGGGTAGTAGTTAAAATGTGTATGTACACGGCACAACTTAGTTTTGTGTAACTGAAATCTGTTTTATTTTACAGTATTAGTTTTAAGATAATTTGTTTTATATTAATATGTTAGAAAAGAATAGATTAACTTGCAAAAAACTAATTTTTATTAGCAAATAGAGTCAGGATGGGAGCAGGGATGCAGCTCTGGTGTGAACGGTAAATAGTGGAAAACTTCAAAAAATGCAGGAGATGAAAAATTCTCAGGGATGTAATGTAGAATATAATGGAACAACTGCACAGGTAAATAATGCAGCATTCAACAAACCTCCAGGAATGTAGTGGAGCAGTAGGTTATGGTCCCATAGATGTAATGCAAATAAAATACAGATTGTTCGAAAACGTCAAAATATTTGTTTTACTTTGTTTATTTCACATTTTTTTGAAAACATTAAAAATAAATCTAGTCGATTTCGCTTTCAAATTAAGGCTGTTGAATTTTAATTTACACCAGAATGAATTTTTCAAATTAGTAAAAATATTTTGTTAAAAAAGTAGTTGAAAAGTGCAATTACGAAGTAATAAATACGTAATACTTTATTGCTATTGATTAAGGTACGAAAATAATACAAGTCAACAGAGAGGAAAAAAACAAAAATCACTTCTTAATGTGACTATGATTTTTCCTTATTTCGAAATATCTCCAAATTCTCGGAAATTATTTTATGGTAGGGAAAACGTCTGATAAAAAGTAATCATGTAGAAACCGCTCTGAATATTGCAATGAGTGCTTTAGAAATATAAGTGCTCTATAAAATCCCCCACGCCTACTCCGTCACAAAGGGACGCTTTTGTTGTCAGCGACGATTATGTTTCTTTCTGACCGCTGCCAACCCTATAACAAGTCTTACCTGTTATTCTCTGTCTATATTAACGTTTTGCATCTTATTCACTTTATTAATTGGTACATATGCTTCAAATACAACTAATATTTTTTGTGGAGGGTTATTAAAACTCGAGCTCCCTAAATAGGTATATCAGTAGATATAGCCCAAATCAGTACCTCGTCGTCTACCAAATCAGTACCAAATCGTCTCTAATCAGTAGCTCCAAATCGCAAATTCTCTACTAGACTTGCATATACCATAATGACTCAACAAATGTGAAAAGTGTATTGAATATAATGTAAAATCAAGAAAATAAGGTTAGTAATTGACGTTTTTAAGATGGAAGGTATTTCCTTTTCTGTATATTAATATGCGAGGGAATATCTTTTTTCCGAATCATAAATGTAATTTTACGTATAGTTGTCAATACATCTTGAAATTCACTAAGTGGGTATAGCTAAAGGCATGAATTATGGTAACAATAGGGCTATCCGTCGACATTGGACCAAATTTTATTTTCTTTAAGAATAGCATATGGGAATGATTTGAAATAGTTAACAAATCTTACCTCAGAATGAAGCACTAATTATTTCTAGGTGTAAAGCCTGGATATCCAGAAAGATTAAGGGAAAAAATAACACTGCTTATGATTCATACAATAAGTAATTACCATTATCTCAGGAACTGTTATTTTTATACTGAAGTCTTTTTATCGATGTTATCTTACTGGCAGCTAATCTCAAATAATTGTATGCAACGTGAATAAAAATTAAATTCAAGAAAAACAATATTAATAATATTCCAAATATCTCCTTTTCGTGATTGGAGGTGATAATTGTCATTCAATAAGTTCTTAGCTTACAAGGTTGATCTGTGATTTTGTTAGTAATTGTTCTTTTTTTTACTATATTACAGAAACCATTTTTTTTATATTTTACTATTTCACAAAGATATTTACGTTCACTATGTACATTCAGTTGTTTATAACTAAAATTAAAACAATGAAGTGGCAATTCAATTTAGTTTTATATAACACCTTATGATAAGGCATAAAACTAAAGTTAAAGTACACGATTATGTTTTTTCATCAGTTAAGATAATATAAAACCAAAGTACATAAGAAACTATTAATAATTGTGTCTCATAATTGATTATAAGTTTTTTGAGACCGTAGTGCATTATAATACTTTTTGTTTTTAAAACCTTTTGTTTCCAATTTTTGAGCTTGTTTATATTATACTATTCCTACTCAATTTGACAACCCCTTCAGACAAAGTACTCCACCCTGAATTATATATATTTATTTGCACCCCATGTGACAGTAAATCCGTACTTACTGTATATAGTTAACAAATAAAAATGGTTTTTCCTGTAATTTTGGCAAAATTATGTAAGCAATTTTCCATTAAATAGGAAACAAAATAATAGGGGTCTATAATACATAAAACACGTTTTATCATTTCGGTTCGATTATTTAAGTTATTTTCCTCCTTGTAATCTGGTATCTGAAACACTGTTCAATGAGCGGTTTATGAAAACATAAACAAACCTTAAAAAGGAGTCAAAATAAAAAACACATAAAGTCAGTCAATCGAGAAGAACCATTTGCCACAAATCTGTTTGTTATACCAGAGTAGTCAGCCCTATTTCTGTATGCTTGCAGCTTTGTTCGATTTCAGGTTGTATTGTAGCGTTAGAGGTCTGACATATTTAACGCAAGTAGATCGAGTTTTTAAAATTGGAATGCCTAAGATAGTGGTTATGTTTCTTTAAGTTTTGATCTCTGATTTAATAACCGCTGAGCTACACAGTGTGATCATTAAAGGCAATATTTCAATGGATAATCCCACCGCACTGGAATTATCAACGTTCTTTTTTATGTAAAATTCTATGCAATTTCTTGCAGAAGTTGCAATTTCAATAAAACATGCTCTACTGGTGCATTTATTTAAAAAATTTTCATACTTTTAAAGTTTTAGTAGATGATGGAAATATTAAATTCCTGGTCTCCCAGAAGCTTCAATGGTGCAATCACCGACTCTAATTGACGGTTACAACCTGTAATGCAATTTCTACCAACGTCGATAAATTGATAGATTTGACATGGAAAACGCGTTACCAGCATAGAGAGACGGTAAATAAATTTCTTGTCAATATATTTTTATGATATATTTTAGTATGAATAATATTTAATATTTAAAAAAATGCGGGTTTTCAAAAACCGCCCGTCCTAGAAAACATTTATATTTATTTATCTAGGAACTTTGATTCTTTTCTGAGCTTGAACATTCAGACAGGAGAATACAATGAGCCATCCTGGTTCGTCTATCTGAAGGGGGATTAAGGAGTATTACCAGCCAAACAGTTTAGGTCTTTTTGTCTTGAGGACGAACTATCATGGGTGAAGCTCCTAGAATTGTAGTACCATTGAGCGTACAAGATTGGTCATCGGGATAGAGCCGGAGTTGCTCCCGGAGGAGTTGAGAAGGAATGTTAGGAATATTTTTATCTTCCATCAGGGACATAGCTGACTGACCATTTCATACCTTCCCCATTCTAAATTAATATTCCCTAATATAATAATCTGCATTAAAATCAAGAGTAATATGCATTTAGCTGACAATGCTGGGGCATGCAATCCTACACAATCTTACAATTACATTACCATGTAAGACACCAACCTTTAGCAAGGGATATTTCCAGACGAATATGAGAGAAATGTGTGTGTTAGATTATTGTGACACGTTCATTCAGTCTTGTTACTGACTAAAGCTGATATTTTTCTTAGACAGGTTTCCAACAACCTTAGACATTGCTAGCCCAACAACCAATGGCAACTCACAAACCTAAAGTTAATCGTGGGATCCAACCACAATTTTGCTCATTGATTGTGAACTGGTCTAGATATAAGAATGGCAATCGGATAAACGTCGCATCCGCCAGTTGCGGACGTTAATCCCCACTAGGGAGGACCACTGACATGGTATTCACAAACCGTCGATAACTAATATCCACAATTCTTGATCTAATATTAGCTGGATTACAGCACACACCAACGTCCCAGTCTGAATTCAAACCGACAAACTCAAAACCCAGAACAATAAAAATATTTCGTACCTCAGCCCAGTGTAGGAGAGCGGTAGCCTGCAACCTTATGGCACTGAAGTAGTGCTGCCGGCCGTTGTGGGCCGAGTACCAGACGTCTGTGATTGGCGGAGCGGCCGCTCGACTGCGCACGCTCACTACGTCCACGTCCGCTGACGTCACGCCGAGGAGAGACGCCAGCTTGTCCACGAGCAGTTGGGCCTTGCTTCGGACCTTGGTCTCCGACTGGAAGTGAATAAAGAAACAGTAGAGGTAATTTATTAGTTTTTAAAACTTTGTTTTTCGAATATTATGCTGAATTAAATGCAAAAGATTAAATTGAAATGGTATTAATAGATTTACATTTAATCTCGTTGAAACCATATGGAGAGTGGGTACGAAATCAGATATTAGAGTACTTAAGCCGCATTAAGTACTCAAGTACATTAAGTACATTAAGTGACATTTACCGCATAACCTTATTTTTAAAATGTCTATTAATATTCTTAGAAATATGATGGAGCTCCTATCTGAACATTAATGATTTGTATACATATAATTCTGAGAAAACGAGACAAATAATTACCTGAATTTAACTTTGAGTAACTGGGAAATCTATGACTATATATCTATCTATGTCTATGATTGCTCTGGAGCTAATATGGGTCTATCTCCTAATCATTATAAACAAGATTTTATGATGAAGTATAAATTTAAGACTCGTATAACTCGGTTGCAAAGTTAGGAAATAACTAAGACATGAAATAACCATTCAAAGCCTTAGAAATCAAATAAAAAAAATTAATTGGACCATTACCAGCCATCAACCGAAAGTAAGGAGAAGCAATTAAAAATTACTCTACATCAAAATCCTGCAACCAACACTCAATTCCATTAAAGTTACATTCTTATAGCCTCAATCCTGATTAAATATTTTGTTTTGAACGTTTTCTAGGCCTGAGTATTACTCAAAATCAATATACGATGTTGAGATCAAGTAATATCATGGTAGTACAGCCAAGAAATATGCTATGTACAATAGTATTGTTATAAAACATCCGATACAAACGTTTCAAACATGTAGTAATGAACTGAGTGAATATTCTGAAATATTCCTCAGAAAAGTCACCTTTTGATCAAAGACCCGGATGAAGTCCTGGTCGGACACGCCGGCGAGCCGGAGAGAGGAGGCCTGCGCCACCGCCTGGTAGGGGATCTCCCGCACCTCCACCGTCACGTTGGCCGACACGTCCCGCTGCACGTGGCGCCGGTCGAACACCTGAAATACCATCGGGGGTTAATTTGTATTATCTTAAATCAAATAAAAAAATAAGACATTGATCACCAGTAAAGGGAACTGTAAGGAGAATATGAGCGAAAAATTAAAGTTGGATGATCGTGGTGCAATCTTTTAGTCTTATTACATACTAAGGCTGAAATGTTTCTTAGACATGACTCTTAATTTAGAACAAAGGGATTTACAGTTTATTATAGGATCCAAACAATAATTTCCTCAACATTTTTATGGATTAGTTTATTTATGAGGACGACCTTATGGATGAACTAGTTTACGAGTGTGGACGTCATTCCTCACTGGGAAATACCGCATCCACAAGCTATTGGAAATAATTGTCCATAATTCGTGACTTACAAGTACACATGCTACCGTTCCAGTCTATTACTATATCTACTATTTACTTATTTATTTATTTATCAACGGACGACCATAATACAATAACTCATTATATGCATTTCTACATCAACAGTAGTGATATCAGGTAAGACAGATGTGTTGCATTAAATTACTTCAATGGTATATGCTATTTGTTTTAAGTATTAAATGCTTAAATGTTATATTAAACCAAAATACATTAACATATAGCCCAAAGAACACTAGAGTAAGATTTAAATTAATTGTTTGGTAGGCGAACAATCCAAAAATGACATGGATTATAATAAAAGCATCTCCAGCAAATAATACTCAGACACAGCTTTTCCTTAAATCGACAAAACAGTTTCAACCGTGTGCAAAACTTTATGGCTTGAAGTAGTTCTGAACAAAGTCTACCAAACGACTATTTTAAAAGAATTTTATAGCTTTTGAAGTATATAAAACAACCGATCGTAAGTCCACTGGATTTTTTGGTACAGGTTTTCCAACCAGCTTGAATCACATGTTTCATATAATATACAAAACTTTAACAACATTCGGATGATTCTAAGACGTAATTTATTTATTTTTCGTAAAGATAAAATACTATTCATTTTCGCTTGTAGCTTTCAGTCTTAGAATTGTTAAGCTGTTACGTAGAATATAGCTAATTTTGGTTCCGAATTTCCTCATAGAGCACGTCTCTTCAATTAAAACCTAAGTAGCTTACGAGCCTAAGAACCTCTCCTGGAGCTCTAAACTAAATATTTCGTGGTTACGTATATGGACGCATACATTGTTAATTTGTACGTAGGAATTTTGAAATTCACTATTTTCGTGGATTGAAGTATCTACAGGTATTTTTTTTACAAATATACTGAATGATAATAAAATACGTCCTACAATATATTTACTTATATACTGAACTCACATATCAGACGGTAAATATATATAAAGATGGAAACTTGAAAGTTGGATGGCGATCAACTTCGTTTGGTCACATCAATCATCATCAGGCCCAATGAAAAACTGGCGAGAATTAATTGGGGGCCTTCCTTATATCCTATTGGTCACCTAAAGCTCTACCAAAACCAGTTTTCTGTAAGTTCCGCTCAAGTCGAGTGTGTCGTCTTCGCTCATAATAATATGACTCTTTATTTACGTTTCTCTTTATAAATAAATCAATCTTCCCATGTATTCAAAATATTTCTTTCTTCCAATCCTTGAGGGATACGATTTTTCACATACCCTTTTTTATGTTCTCGTAAAGTTTTACGAGGGCAGGGGGTGGAGCTCTAAGGGATTATAGGAGCCTGATAGGAACATAAAAACTTTTCCAGGCGAATATAAAACCAATGTTTAACTAATTATTATTTGAACAACGGCTCGGTTATACACAAGGCGCATGGACTGCACATAATAGATATACAAACATATAAAACATACACAATCAAAGGTAATTTCTTTAATAACAAATACGATGTATGTAAAATATTTATGTAAGCGTATTCATGTAAGCCAACGTATTTATGTAAGCTTACATATTTATATAAATTCAGCGCACCTTAAACTTGAGCTGGTACGTCCCAGGGGGCGTGCCCTGCCTCAGAGTCAGCATGCCCGTTTCCTCCCTCAGCCGGAAGTTCCGGTGGTCGGGACCGTCCCAGGAGACCGTCTTGTCCCCCACGTCCCAGTCGTCCAGGTCCCGCACCCACACCGTCCCGATCTCCGCGTCCGGCATCTGGCCCTTAGGGTCAAGTCAATGGGGCATCAAATAATGCATTCATTTATTAATTTAGAAAATAAAGTTATGAAAAAAAACTGTTTCAAAAAGAAGCTAACTACAGTTGTTTACTGATATCGTATGAGTGCTCTAATAGTAGAATTTCCAGTGATAAAATTAGGGTTTAGTTGCAGTTTAAATATTAAAATGTCTTTGCAGGAAGTTGTAGTTAGCATCTTGAAGACGATTCCTTTTACTATTTATGAATTAAAAAAACCCCTACTTATCGATATGAAACTGTATCATAACAACTTATATTTTGATATTCCTTAATGAGGACTGATGATGCACTCTCTTAGATACAGTTAACTTACACAAAACACTGCATGCTTCAACTGCTAATGCGTGGAAACGTAAATTAAATATTGGTCCATATTTCCACGTGATATCCATTTTGAAGGCTGTTTGACTATAGTAGTTTTCATCACTAGGAGCGAAAGTGGCTCTTTTTGGTACGAGATCGTAATTTACAGGCGAGGCGCAGCCGAGCTTGGAAATGCGATCGAGTACCAAGGAGACACTTTTGCTCCGTGTGATGAACAACTATTTTCAACATTATGTATAAATAACCATGTAATCGTAAAAAAATTAGACTACATAATTTTGAGGTTATCCAAAATAGTCATTGTCATTTACACATCTGTTAGTTGTTTACAAACACAAGTTAAGAAATCGTTCAACCTTTCTAACGTAACATAAAAAAAATGTTGACATTAGAGTACGGCAAAATTTACCATATGTTTTTTCAGTACTCCTATTCGAAGTGATCCAAAAACTATCATTTTGCGTACGATTTAGAGAACTAAAAACGGCTGTTTTCGGGACAGTATGATGAAAAATTTTTATTTATGAAATAAAATTTATGAATAAACCAACTTTGTCAGCTAGTCGTCAAAAAATACATCCACCAATCAAAACATTTAATGGTAACCAAAATGCAACGGAATTATGTAATTCCTGCTGAGGTCTTACGTAGAATAACCATACAATAATAGTAAGCTACCTATCAAATAGTGACATCTACATAAACTATATAATAATCAGTTTCCCGATTCATAATGTTTGAAAAAGGGGCCAAAAACGACATAAAGTTCATTAACCTTAGAAGAGCAAAAGCAAAAATCCTGATTTTATTCAACCTTACACAAGAAAAACGCGTTACCTATCCCTACCCTACACATATCGAACGAATCAACAAACCATGTAGTTGTAGACTAGTATGTCCTTCTCTCCTGGGGCCATGAAGTTGTCGTTGACGTCCCCAACTATCACAGTCAGGGTGGATGTCCCGGTCTGCGCAGGGTCGCCGCTGTCCTGTATCACGATAGGCACTAGGTACTGCTTCTGCTCCTCCCGGTCGAAGGTACGGAGTGACGTCACTATCACTGTCGTGTTCCCACCGCCTGGGGAAACAGAAAGTTTATTAAAACTACTTTTAAAGATGCCTAAAGGACAGTCAAATAGCAATAATCGGTAAAACGTTAGATATTATTTTAAGTTCTGAGTACCGGGGACCGAGCTTTGCTCGGATAAATAAAAACAACCGGCTAATTCAGCTGTTTTAGTTAAACATTTTCATAACTATAACGAACACTTATAACACTATTTAAGCAAGGTTTTTTTAAAGAGGGTGGCGGCATTTTTATAGAGCGGTAACAAGCTCTTGATAGAGGGTAACAACGCCTTTATAGAGCTGTGCCTTTAGCTATTTCTCTTCCAGCAGAAACTAGTTGATTCGTCTCGTTCAACACTCATAAACATATCGGCGACGTACTGTTGTAATAAATGTCCACAGAAGGGAAGGGCCGTTGAAGTTGATCGTTATAATTTCTGTCGCTTCGTTGGAGTGCAGCGGTCATGCGACTGCCGGTCGGAACGCTAAGTGGCTATGCACGAATTCATGTTTTGATATCTTCGAGCGACAGTTGGGAGCAGTTGGCACTATGTTGGTCGGAAACGCCAAGAATCTTTGTGGACAAAAGAGAGGATATCAGAATAGCTCGATGCGGTTGCCTGTATTGATCATGGTGAACAGTTGTTTTTCTAGTTCTTTCACGACACGGTCGAAATCCGGAAATGTCTGATCGGCGTTGAGCTTGATAGCGGCTGATATTTCATTCGGCATTGTAGCGTTGTAGAGGTTTGGGTCGAGGCCGGTGGTGCGAGAACCAAATTTACTTTCGGTGAATGATTTCCTTTAGTGTCACCCGGCGGCCCGAGCTTTTTCTTCTTACATGACTTCGCGCACCATCATGAACGCTTGGGAAGATTGGTTACTCTCCCGCAGGATTCCCTCAAGTAACTGTAACAGTTCTAGGTTCATAGGTTCATGTCGGCGTTAGCAGAAATTTGTTTGTAGACGGCATCGGTAGGGTCGAGAAAAATCATCTGCCCGTTGCACGCTCGTCCGTACTCTCCTTGTGCCCCCTGCGTCGGCTGAGCGGCCATTTTCATTCGAAAGTAGATCTGGTCCCGGTGGTGAAACAGTCGATGCCTCTGGTGTTGCTATTTCAGTCGTCTTTAACATTGAGTGATACAAACGCGAAGATGGTGTCGAGTTTTCTTATGCCAGCCGCAAAGTAATTGGAAAGTATACGTTGGCGGGTTAACGGCAGTGTAAGTTCTTTTGGGAAACTTGACGGCTTGTATTCGTATTTCCCATGTAGACACCATTCATTTTTATTCTTAAAAATTACCCTTGAAAACATTTAACACTAATCCGTACAAAATCGAACCAAACTATGTGTATAATAAGTATTACTTCAAACAGTTCATTCTAAATTTAGTTATTTACAAATGAATAGATTTTTCTAACCTGCATATAAATAAAAACAACTTGAATCAGCTGATTTGTTAAAAATCAACACCAAAAAATTCCCATGACGATGGGCATTTGAAGGGGCACTTTGAAAGGCTATAGGGCGCAAACCCGATTTTTCCCAGACTTGAGACCAGTTCCAATCGATATCTAAAGGCATAAAACCCCAAATTAAATAAAAAAATCAAAAGTACTAGTACGAAATAAAAATTATGCCCGTACAAACATTGCTTGTTTTAGAGTATAATAAAAATAAATAGGATAGGATAATTTGAGATAAATCCATCGGATAAAATCAGCTCATCAGCTTAGTTTATTGGAATCGTAATAACATATGTTTTTACTATATGAAATTAATGTATTTTTTACATTGTGTTTAGTTTGGAAAATAGAAAATACTATAAACTACGGAATATAATTAGTAACGATATGTTTTGTTTGTGAATATAATTTTGATTATGAAGGATAATGTACAAGTTTCTTGATAAGTTGATTGTTAGGTTAGGTACACTTTGGTTGGATTAAAGTATATCGTAACGTTGTGCACGTAATCAATCCTACTTTTTTTACTTCGGTTTGTTTTCCAGTTTGTAAGTAGTCCAACCAATCACGTTTCTGTTTTGAGTTTATAAGCATTCATAGGATACGTTTACTTACAATGATCATCTGTTTCATATGCAGCCTAATAATTAAAATAAGCTGTATTTGTATCGTACTTTCCCAAAATACTATCAACAATTAGTATAAAATTTGAATGTTACACCTAACATCACTGATTAATAAACGCCTTGATAAATTTGAACATTTGAAATTTATTTAGTCTTCAAATTGTAATAGACCTAGAATATAAAACGATTATCAACTGTCAGGCAAAACTGGACAAAACATAGAACACGAAGAACTGCGAAAGTAATCGAATCACAGAATTTTGAAGACGTGACCAGGTTCTAAAATAAAAAAAAACTGTTTTTCACCACACTACGACGAAATCACCTGTTTTACAAACGTCAAACGAGGACCGAAACACACCGTTTGCCGCCACAGGACCGAAAACGTTGGGGGCCCAAGGGCCGAAAGTCAGCTGGTCGTTTATTTGCTTGAAACAACGTCAGAATATCACAAAATTATACGGCATTCAAGACAGGATAGTTGCGATCATATGATTGTCATAGCTGTGTTTTGTTTTCAAGTGAGTCAAATAATAATCAGTTTTCTTTAATTATTTAGGGTATATTTCATTGTGTAGTGTGGTGAAAAATAGCGTTCGCACCTCGGCCGAAAGGGTTTTGCAGCTCTCGATCGTTTCAAATTCTCGACTTCGTCTCGAATTTGAAACACGATCTCGAGCCTGCAAAACCTCATTTTTGGCCCTTGTTGCGAAATATACTATTTTACTCTTGATTTACTCATCGGTGATGGAAACATACGGAACTAGCAATGCATTTCAAACAAAGAAATGTTATTCCTACTTCGAGGTAAGCAAATTACAAAAAACGACACATCGTACTTCTTTTGGCTTTTCTGACTTTCTGACTTTTTTGACTTTCTGTAAATGTCTTTTTTCACTCTTTAGTAACCAAAAGAGCGTCACTAAACCACCTCTTGCAAATAAAAACCAAGAACACATAAAAACATCGCTAATAGGTAAAAAAAAAATGTTATGATTAATTAATTAACACCCCATTTATAAGACTTGGCTGCATTTGGATTTATCCGTTTGATTGGATCTGGATTTGAAGGTGACGTAGTTTCATGATTTTACTTAAAATTTTAAGTAACCAAACCAATATTCAATTCTACAATTGATTAAATTGCTATTTTCGCCACGATGAATGTTACATTATTCCATTCTCTGAGCGAAATTGTTAGTTATCTGTGCACTCAGTTGACGGTTTCTGTAAGTAGACAAAATTTTAATATGACTTAAATACAATACGGTCTCAATTTTACAATAAAAATAGTATACCGATTAAAAACTATTGGGGTGTCCCATGGTTTTCCACCCTGAAGAGGATTGAGGATGAGAAACATCCAATGACGTCACGGGGGGATCATCTTCCCCAACCCTCCTCCCGGTAGGAGCTCCTAACACAACCTACTTGTAATCCCAACCAAAGCTACTACATTCAAACCAAACCGAACCTACTTAGTTGCTGGTCCACTCTGAACGCCGCCTTGACGTCCTCCCCCGCCGCCGGGTCCAGCTGGTAGTAGAAGGGGGGTCCGTGCCCGGCCGTGTAGTTGTCCCGGTCGACCGCGGTCAGGACGGCGACCACCCTGGGGGCTTCGCCCTCCATCACCACGGGGGCGTAGCCCTCGGCGACGTCCAGGGAGGGGGCGTTGTCGTTGACGTCGACCACGGTTATGGTGAGGGTGGCGGTGGAGGTGAGGGGGGGAGTTCCGTCGTCCACTGCTATCAGTCTTATCTGTCGAGAAGAACGGATGTAAATTGTAAATACCCCCGTTGCAGCAGACCTGCATACGTAGCGAATTTTAAATGAAAAAGAGCATTTCAAACAACACAGCGAGATATAACATGAGTTTGTAATCTCCATATGAATAATAACGGGAATGAGTATGCAGGTTTGCTGAGACAGGTGTGTTAAAACTGGGTGGTTTAAATTCAATACTTAGTAGATACTAATTAGAAGAAGCCATATACCAAGTTTTATCAAGGTAAGATATAATGAAAATATCGATTTTTTTTATTTCCAATGAGAATAACATGGGGAATGTATATGCAGGTTTGCTGCCACGAAAATGGAAATTTCGAGGATTTTAGACTAAAGTACAATAGATCTATCCAAGATGAAGCCACAAATCGAGTTTTTTAAAGATATGTTGATAAATAAGTGAGATGATAAGTATAGGATTTTACTTACTTCCCTTAAGGTTAACATTGGGACAACGTACTGTGATTACCACTTTCAATATCTCCGTAACCAATGGACATAGAGCAATGATTCTTGTTACTAAATTGCTTGTTTTTTTTTTTAGCTGAATCCAATGGTGCAAACAAAAATTAAAATATTTTATTTCATTATGTAAAAAACTCGAAATCCCAAATTTTAGAGGGATTTATCCCTCTTTACCCCCCTTCCGGTAGTCGAACTTGGCCGATTGATTACCACTTACTATGTCTGTACAAAATTTCAAGAAAAATAAAAGCATATACTTAACCTATTAAAAACTGAATTTATGCAATATACTTTAAAATACAGCACAAATTAAAAATTACAGTAATGGTGTATTACTATATTTATTACCAGCATTATTAGTAAGTTAGTTAAAATAAGCTTCAATATTACTCATAATTTTGTAGATAGATAAGAATAATATAACATTACGACTGCTGTACAGTACATAAAATTTTCTGTAACGTGTTTTCTGTAACAGCAGTTTACACAACAGACTAAGCAAATATTAACCAAGCAAATTTTGCATTTTCACTGAAAATGCTCGTCATAGGACGATGCAATATGCATGACTTCGCAATTAAATGAATAAACAGCAGATTAAACGCCTGTTGATAATCGTTGAACCTAATGTTTTGTCGCTTGCTCTTTTAAATATTGGTGTAAGCTACAATACGAATATGACAAGTGTAGCAAGTGAACTGTGTTTAACGCGGATTCAGCTGAGTACTAATAATGTGGAAATAAACGCTTTAGTTATTTTGTTACATTTCTAACTGTACACAAAGGGCAAATTCTTACTAAATGGCCAGTTGTTGCAGCCGTTACGGTTTGAATATTGTAATAAATGTTAATAAATGTAAAAACTCTACAACCTTTAAATAATTGAATACATATATTTAAATAACCTCACTCCTATCAATCAATGGCTAGTTAAACCTGATAAAAAATTTACTTCAAAAATTAAATATATGTTGTAAAATATTTTAATCTAAATAAGTCTAATAAACAATATTAGGTTCGATCGTAAATTGTAGGTGATAAATGTAACTGAAATATATTGCCATTTTTGCCGTAAAGACTTCACAACCTAATAACTAATCGTTTAGCACTTGTCGATAATGATCGACATTAACTTTCAACGTCCTTAAAATCTATATACAGATATCAATTAAGGTATTGATACCTGGATATAGATTTTCAGGACATTGGAAGTTAATGTTGATGAGAGGTATGTTGTGTAGGTAGACATACTTCTCACAACCATACCTCTGAGTTTTTCTGAGTCATGATATTTCTGATGAGTTTTAAAGTTTCTTACCTAATGCAATAGTATATTACGTTACTAGCCAGGTGAGAACCGTTTTACCGTGCTAGCTTGATAGTTCCCGCACGAGCCGCTAGGCGGGTGCGGGATTTTCATGAGATTACGATAAAACTTGCCGGATGTGTGACATACGATACTTTAGAGCATACTGCTAAGAAAAAAACCTTGCATAGCATATTCCTTGCATAAACTATTACCTCTCCACTTCTTCAATCCTATGCTACAAAGAACAAACAAACATTTTCAACTGTCACCAGTGCTGCCACTACATTCCTCTGAGGTAACCATTAAACATGCATTAAACGCGTCGGTTTATTGCGATCAGCTGATTGTTTTAATTATTGACTTTCGTTACTTCCGTTTCCTAGTGCATTGTAAATTTACCGTGCAGTGAAAGGCAAAGAGGAACTTTCCAGCCAAGATTAGGGCACAGAAAACAGATTTTTCTGTGTAGTATAATGTAAAAATATATCCTTCAGACGATAATGTTTTACCATTAGGTAAGAACCAATGCAATCAAATACTGTAAAATTTCAAATTTGTACTTGATTTCGGTCATTCATCGAATCGAAGTAAAATGGATTAGTGGATTTCAGACGACGATAACAGCAATTGTTACGGATTCCGAGGCTTCATCCACAAACCTTACCACATGCCTGGAGGAGGTCTCCCTGTCCAGGGGTCGCTGGATGGTGACGACGCCGTCCGGGGACACGGCGAAAAGCCTTCTAGGGTCCGAGGTTCGATCCACGGAGAAGACGACCTTGCTCTTCCCTCGTTGGTCCAGGTCTCGCGCTCTGAACGTCTCTAGTATCGTGCCGACTCGAGCGTCCTCCTCCACCTACCGAAGAAAATGTGAAAGTATTGAAACAGTTTTGTACAATCAAGTAAATGAAAATATAACAACTTGTTATGAGTTCCTGCAAAACCAGCCTTCTGAGTAGGGGCCAAGCTGCCAAAATAGGTTGGCATAAAGGCAGTTTATGAACTTCGTAATTTAAAAGTGAACACATTTACCCTTTTAAACACATTCTTGTTAGAGTGATTTCTTTTTCACTCAGGACACGTATTTTCCTTCTTTATTTGTGTTGTTTTGGGAACCCGAATGCTATTTCACCACTTTTTTAGAATAGTTTTTTTATTATTATTTATTTCTGGAGCTATTTATTTTATTTAAGTTTTGCGAGGATAAATTATATCAATCATACTAGGATCATTAAAATACTATGAAAAACCTTAACAATAGTTTCTTTTTTGTCATGATAAAGTAAAAAAAAAGATAATATGCTTGACGATGTTTTTTTGCGTTTACTTGCCGTTTACTTGACTAAAAAAAGTTATTTCAGTGTGATTCGGGGTCTGGAATCTGATTTTGAATCCAGGTGGGCAAAAACCAAGAGCATAACAAGGTTAGTAACACATTGTCAGGTAAATTTGGACTTAAGAAATAGATAAAGCAGAAAACTGCAAACTGCAAAGTACATATAATAGCACACGAAAAACAGCACACAGTATTCTCTCAGGAGTAATTGGGTGTGCCCGTATTCTGATTAGTGATTTTAATATGTCTGAGAAATAATATTTTTTAGATGTTATAAAAATTTTGTGATCTGACTGCTTTTACAGTTCCTTGTTTAGGCTATGTTTATTTTATCCACTTTCGTCTGGTTGTGTGTAATATTCTATTTTATTTCCCACATGAGGACAGGATCAAGTCCACTGAAACGTCACGAAACTTGTTTTTAATAATCATTTAATAATCAACAACGCCCATATGAATCAAAATTGGATAAAATAAAAACGTCTTACAACACTTAATATATATATTTATAACTGACGCCAAATCTCAAGGCCCAGTGCAGAGGATGCGTGGCAGCAAAGACGGCTAGTGCGCATGCGCGGCAACGCGTCGCCGGAGTGCAGCACTGTCATTCTGCTCTCAGCCGTCAACAATCGTGTGTCACTACATGTCGTCCTAAAACATTATCAATAAAGAGAATATTTTGAAAGAAAATACAGATTTAAAAATAATATTTCATTGGTGTTTATTAAAGTGTCTTATTACTCTGAACAACGATTGACAGATAAGCAGTAACTCCGTGCGAGCTGACGAATGTATGCAGCCAGGCTAGTACACCGTGGGCTGCCGTTCTCGCTCCTACTCCCCTCTCCTAGCAGCCTACCCACTCCCCGCCCATGCGTGGACTGGGCCTTACGATTTGGCACCAGTTATACACGTATCCTATATTTACACACAATACGGTAAACACAAGTTGTAATGTTACAAAATCATGCCCAATTCTAAATAACAGACTTAACTTATCCATGAATTCTGGAGCACAGATACCAATATTAAAATATTTACTGGGCTATGAACAAACTACTTAAAACAAGTATTACTGAATACACAGTTAAACTCACTTTTATAAATAATTATGGTATTTAATAAAATACAATACAGCCGTATGAAACGGCAAAATAATGTGCAATTAATAAATAAAAGCTAGACTTAAAGTATATTGCAACGAAGTGGAAGGCAAGAGTTCCGACGATGGCCAGCTAGTAGCGCCACGACTACGCTCCGCCCACCGAAGCTCCCCACCCTCGCCGCCAGCAGAGGGAAGCGAAGAGCAGCGACGCCGTCAGTCGGGCCACAGCGGCCCATCCCGCCGCCAGGGCGCGTTGAGCCGGCGGCAACCTTCCCTCCCCTCCCTGACCACCGCAGAGGCATGTTGCGCCCTCGGCGGTCAGTCTGCCCCCGGCCACCGCAGAGGCAAGCTGCGCCCTCGGTGACCGGGTCCCGTATCCCCTCCCTGACCACCGCAGAGGCATGTTGCGCCCTCGGCGGTCAGTCTGCCCCCGGCCACCGCAGAGGCAAGCTGCGCCCTCGGTGACCGGGTCCCGTATCCCCTCCCTGACCACCGCAGAGGCATGTTGCGCCCTCGGCGGTCAGTCTGTCCCCGGCCACCGCAGAGGCAAGCTGCACCCTCGGTAACCGGGTCCCGTATCCCCTCCCCTGACCACCGCAGAGGCATGTTGCGCCCTCGGCGGTCAGTCCGTCCCCGGCCACCGCAGAGGCAAGCTGCGCCCTCGGTGACCGGGTCCCGTATCCCTTCCCTGATCACCGCAGAGGCAAGCTGCGCCCTCGGTGATCGGGTCCCGTATCCCCTCCCTGACCACCGCAGTGGCACGTTGCGCCCTCGGCGGTCAGTCTGTCACCAGCCACCGCAGAGGCAAGCTGCGCCCTCGGTGACCGAGTCCCGTTCCCCTTCCCTGACCACCGCAGTGGCACGTTGCGCCCTCGGCGGTCAGTCTGCCCCCGGCCACCGCAGAGGCAAGCTGCGCCCTCGGTGCCCGGGTCCCGTTCCCCCTCCCTGACCACCGCAGAGGCATGTTGCGCCCTCGGCGGTCAGTCCGTCCCCGGCCACCGCAGAGGCAAGCTGCGCCCTCGGTGACCGGATCCCGTATCCCTTCCCTGACCACCGCAGAGGCAAGCTGCGCCCTCGGTGCCCGGGTCCCGTTCCCCTTCCCTGACCACCGCAGTGGTAAGTTGCGCCCTCGGCGGTCAGTCTGGCTCCGGCCACCGCAGAGGCAAGTTGCGCCCTCGGTGACCGAGTCCCTTTCCCCCTCCCGGACCACCGCAGTGGCAAGTTGCGCCCTCGGCGGTCAGTCTGTCCCCGGCCACCGCAGAGGCAAGCTGAGCCCTCGGTGACCAGGTCCCGTATCCCCTCCCTGACCACCGCAGAGGCATGTTGCGCCCTCGGCGGTCAGTCTGTCCCCGGCCACCGCAGAGGCAAGCTGAGCCCTCGGTGACCGGGTCCCGTATCCCCTCCCTGACCACCGCAGTGGCACGTTGCGCCCTCGGAGGTCAGTTCGTCCCCGGCCACCGCAGAGGCAAGCTGCGCCCTCGGTGACCGGGTTCCGTTCCCCCTCCTTGACCACCGCAGTGGCACGTTGCGCCCTCGGCGGTCAGTCTGTCCCCGGACACCGCAGAGGCAAGCTGCGCCCTCGGTGACCGGGTCCCGTATCCCTTCCCTGACCACCGCAGAGACATGTTGCGCCCTCGGCGGTCAGTCTGCCCCCGGACACCGCAGAGGCAAGCTGCGCCCTCGGTGACCGAGTCCCTTTCCCCCTCCCGGACCACCGCAGTGGCACGTTGCGCCCTCGGCGGTCAATCTGCCCCCAGTCACCGCAGAGGCAAGCTGCGCCCTTGGTGACCGGGTCCCGTTCCCCCTCCCTGACCACCGCAGAGGCACGTTGCGCCCTCGGCGGTCAGTCCGTCCCCGGCCACCGCAGGGGCAAGCTGTGCCCTCGGAGACCGGGTCCCGTTCCCCCTCCCTGACCACCGCAGAGGCACGTTGCGCCCTCGGCGGTCAGTCTGTCCCCGGCCACCGCAGAGGCAAGCTGCGCCCTCGGTAACCGGATCCCGTATCCCTTCCCTGACCACCGCAGAGGCATGTTGCGCCCTCGGCGGTTAGTCTGTCCCCCCGTACCATCGCAGAGGCGAGTTGAGCCCTCGTTGGTCAGTCCGTCCTCAGCCACCGCAGAGGCACGTTGCGCCCTCGGTGACTGGCCCGTCCCCCCGTACCGTCGCAGAGGCGAGCTGAGCCCTCGGCAGTCTGTCCGTTCAGGTTATCCCAGTGGTCCGATGTACCCAGATTCCTGAATTCCATTTTCCCGTCCGTAACTGCCAAGTGGCGCAATCCCTTGGCAGTAACCCCACTATTTCATCTCCACTCTTTTGTGCTTGGGTTTAATAGTGGGTTCCGATGTTTCAGCAGAATCAGTTGAAACTAGCCGGTGAACCAAGTTGGTCCACCTCCGTATCCGTCCGAGCTAGCTCATCCGTTAAATCCAGTGGATCATCCGTCCGTATTCCCCGTCAGCAGCGGGGAGCAGCGCCGTCGACGCCAGTCCGCGCCATCTCCGTGACCTCCTGTGATCAGCTTCGGCCCAGGAGATCGCCCGACCCCCACACCGAACTAAGAGTTTTCGGACACCAGTGAATAACCCGTGTTAATGAAGACCTAGCCGCAATAGTGGGTGGTGATAGACACTAGTAAGAGTGTGAACCTTAGTGAGTAAAGCCAGTGTGAACTTTTCTTTTGTTTAATAAATTTTCAGTCTCTGTGAGAAAATCGTTCATTTTTGAAACCTGGGTAGACGCCCCTTAAAAAAAGTCTAATAAGGGTAAAAGAACCTTACATTTTGGCGCCCGAACAGGGACAGTGAGTTTAACCGTGTTTAAAAGAAACTGTGTCAGTGAAAAAGTGCATCAGAAGAAAGATGTCAGACGACGAATCAGATACCGCCAGCGTCAGCAGCTTCACAACCAAGGCTAAGGCCGAGCCCAGGACTTCGTAGATCTACACCCTCAAGAAGGCCGAACTTGCAGAAGAACTTCAGAAGTTTGGACTACCCGCCAAAACGAAGGTACGAGAGATGCGGAGACTTCTCACGATCTTCATCAAGGGAAACTACAAACCAACGTCAGAAGCCGTGGATCCGCCAGAAACCCTGACTGTGACGAATCCAGCCACTTCAGCCCAGACACCGCAGCCCTTGACAGCCTCCAGCCTCGTAACCGTAAGTCAAACAACACCTGAACCAGTTTCAATTGCAACACCGTTAGGAGGTGGAATCTCCTTTTCGATGGGGACAAAGATGTCATGCTGTTTTTGGAAAGATTAAACGAACTTAAAGAGGCCTATGTTATTTCCCCGAATAAACTTTTGTACGCCCTACCGGAACTATTCAAAGGAAAGGTCCTACTTTGGTACCGTAATAATAAATGTCGTTGGAACACTTGGGAAGGTTTCCTCCAATGTTTTGAAAGTCAATTTTTACCCAGAAGGTTTCGGGAAAAATTAGAATTGGAAATACAAGGCAGGACTCAGGGTCCTAATGAATCTTTCAAAGACTACGTTATTAGCCTCCAAACCTTGATGCACCGTCATGGCAAATTTTCAGAAGAACAACAATTCAATCGGATTTCAGAAAACATGCTGCCGGAGAATAAACTTTACGGGCTCAGAAACAACATAACTAAATTGTCTGACTTATTGCTAGCCGCTAGTGACTACGAAGTAGTTAAACAAAGTATGCAGGATTATAAACCCCCGAAAATGCCGCCCAGGCTTTTTACCCAGATACCACTTACAACGATCGTAATTCCGTACAAGAGAATTCTCCGAAACCGAGAAAACCTCTAAACTCCACGCCTTCCAAACAGGCCCAGTGTTGGTCGTCCCGCTCCGGAGACTCCTCGTGCTGACCCCAACTACCCTAACGCCTCACCCAAGAAGAAGCGGAAACCTGGACATCGAAAGTTCCATCAACACACCGAAGAAGGCGTCAAAAGGATTTACCAAGCTACTCATGGAAGAGACAACTGAAATCTGTTTTATTTGTACATATGTTTTTAAAAAGTTGCTTTTGTTTATGCACTAGAGGTGTTCCTTTTTGGTTTCTAAAAACATTTCAACTCGTTGTTTTTCAACCCGACTTTTCTTTTTCTCTACCCCGAAATAAAAAGAGGGTGTAATGTTACAAAATCATGCCCAATTCTAAATAACAGACTTAACTTATCCATGAATTCTGGAGCACAGATACCAATATTAAAATATTTACTGGGCTATGAACAAACTACTTAAAACAAGTATTACTGAATACACAGTTAAACTCACTTTTATAAATAATTATGGTATTTAATAAAATACAATACAGCCGTATGAAACGGCAAAATAATGTGCAATTAATAAATAAAAGCTAGACTTAAAGTATATTGCAACGAAGTGGAAGGCAAGAGTTCCGACGATGGCCAGCTAGTAGCGCCACGACTACGCTCCGCCCACCGAAGCTCCCCACCCTCGCCGCCAGCAGAGGGAAGCGAAGAGCAGCGACGCCGTCAGTCGGGCCACAGCGGCCCATCCCGCCGCCACGGCGCGTTGAGCCGGCGGCAACCTTCCCTCCCCTCCCTGACCACCGCAGAGGCATGTTGCGCCCTCGGCGGTCAGTCTGCCCCCGGCCACCGCAGAGGCAAGCTGCGCCCTCGGTGACCGGGTCCCGTATCCCCTCCCTGACCACCGCAGAGGCATGTTGCGCCCTCGGCGGTCAGTCTGCCCCCGGCCACCGCAGAGGCAAGCTGCGCCCTCGGTGACCGGGTCCCGTATCCCCTCCCTGACCACCGCAGAGGCATGTTGCGCCCTCGGCGGTCAGTCTGTCCCCGGCCACCGCAGAGGCAAGCTGCACCCTCGGTAACCGGGTCCCGTATCCCCTCCCCTGACCACCGCAGAGGCATGTTGCGCCCTCGGCGGTCAGTCCGTCCCCGGCCACCGCAGAGGCAAGCTGCGCCCTCGGTGACCGGGTCCCGTATCCCTTCCCTGATCACCGCAGAGGCAAGCTGCGCCCTCGGTGATCGGGTCCCGTATCCCCTCCCTGACCACCGCAGTGGCACGTTGCGCCCTCGGCGGTCAGTCTGTCACCAGCCACCGCAGAGGCAAGCTGCGCCCTCGGTGACCGAGTCCCGTTCCCCTTCCCTGACCACCGCAGTGGCACGTTGCGCCCTCGGCGGTCAGTCTGCCCCCGGCCACCGCAGAGGCAAGCTGCGCCCTCGGTGCCCGGGTCCCGTTCCCCCTCCCTGACCACCGCAGAGGCATGTTGCGCCCTCGGCGGTCAGTCCGTCCCCGGCCACCGCAGAGGCAAGCTGCGCCCTCGGTGACCGGATCCCGTATCCCTTCCCTGACCACCGCAGAGGCAAGCTGCGCCCTCGGTGCCCGGGTCCCGTTCCCCTTCCCTGACCACCGCAGTGGTAAGTTGCGCCCTCGGCGGTCAGTCTGGCTCCGGCCACCGCAGAGGCAAGTTGCGCCCTCGGTGACCGAGTCCCTTTCCCCCTCCCGGACCACCGCAGTGGCAAGTTGCGCCCTCGGCGGTCAGTCTGTCCCCGGCCACCGCAGAGGCAAGCTGAGCCCTCGGTGACCAGGTCCCGTATCCCCTCCCTGACCACCGCAGTGGCACGTTGCGCCCTCGGCGGTCAGTCTGTCCCCGGACACCGCAGAGGCAAGCTGAGCCCTCGGTGACCGGGTCCCGTATCCCTTCCCTGACCACCGCAGAGACATGTTGCGCCCTCGGCGGTCAGTCTGCCCCCGGACACCGCAGAGGCAAGCTGCGCCCTCGGTGACCGAGTCCCTTTCCCCCTCCCGGACCACCGCAGTGGCACGTTGCGCCCTCGGCGGTCAATCTGCCCCCAGTCACCGCAGAGGCAAGCTGCGCCCTCGGTGCCCGGGTCCCGATCCCCTTCCCTGACCACCGCAGTGGCAAGTTGCGCCCTCGGCGGTCAGTCTGTCCCCGGCCACCGCAGAGGCAAGCTGCGCCCTCGGTAACCGGATCCCGTATCCCTTCCCTGACCACCGCAGAGGCATGTTGCGCCCTCGGCGGTTAGTCTGTCCCCCCGTACCATCGCAGAGGCGAGTTGAGCCCTCGTTGGTCAGTCCGTCCTCAGCCACCGCAGAGGCACGTTGCGCCCTCGGTGACTGGCCCGTCCCCCCGTACCGTCGCAGAGGCGAGCTGAGCCCTCGGCAGTCTGTCCGTTCAGGTTATCCCAGTGGTCCGATGTACCCAGATTCCTGAATTCCGTTTTCCCGTCCGTAACTGCCAAGTGGCGCAATCCCTTGGCAGTAACCCCACTATTTCATCTCCACTCTTTTGTGCTTGGGTTTAATAGTGGGTTCCGATGTTTCAGCAGAATCAGTTGAAACCAGCCGGTGAACCAAGTTGGTCCACCTCCGTATCCGTCCGAGCTAGCTCATCCGTTAAATCCAGTGGATCATCCGTCCGTATTCCCCGTCAGCAGCGGGGAGCAGCGCCGTCGACGCCAGTCCGCGCCATCTCCGTGACCTCCTGTGATCAGCTTCGGCCCAGGAGATCGCCCGACCCCCACACCGAACTAAGAGTTTTCGGACACCAGTGAATAACCCGTGTTAATGAAGACCTAGCCGCAATAGTGGGTGGTGATAGACACTAGTAAGAGTGTGAACCTTAGTGAGTAAAACCAGTGTGAACTTTTCTTGTGATTAATAAATTTTCAGTCTCTATGAGAAAACCTTTTATTTTTGAAACCTGGGTAGACGCCCCTTAAAAAAAGTCTAATAAGGGTAACAGAACCTTACAAAGTTTTAGAAAATAGCGATCGATTACGATTGTTCACTCAAATCATTGGGCCAAATAAGTAGTCTCTCATTGGGCCTGTTGACGATTGGAGTGTCTAATGGAAATCGACTCCATTTTCATATTTTCTTTACATTCGCCGTATTTTATTTCAATACAGTATTAGTCTAAATATATTTTAAGTGTTGTAAGACGTTTTTAGTTACATTAATTGAATACGCATAATGCTTATCAAGAAATTATTTAGTAATCTATATAAATAAAATTAGAGTTTTGTCTGTACATTGCTTAGAATTATGAAATTTCTGGTTATTTTTGCGTTTTGAAGGTCAGAGAATCCGAATCAAGCCTTATCTCAATTTATGTCACGATGTGTGTTGGTAACGCTCAACATCACACTTTAGACCGCTTTTCACGCAAAAACTAGAGTACCATTTTGGCTGAAACTTTTCTCCTGTGTTGTATGCACATATGAGAAGGTTTTAGACGACTTAAAATGAGCGTACGTCTTTTTGAAATCAAATAGCAAGCTTCTAAAAACCGGGTTTTATTTGATTTCGACCAAGTTTGTTTTGAATTTCCCCATAATTCAAGGGGATGACGTTTTGTTTACATTGTCAGTGTTCCAAGCAGATGGTATTACCTTCAATGATGGATTCGTCGTTACAGATGTTTTATGATTTCATTCAATTTTATGTTTTGGTTTATAATATTTCTTTTCAATTGACATGTACTATATAACGTTAATATTTTCCTATTCATTATACATTTATCAGGATTTTCATCCTAATGTGACCCTCGGACTCCACCACAGACCAAGGCCGCGCATAGTCCCACTTTGATATTAATATCCAATGCCAGGTGGCCAGAATTATAAGTTATGAAATGTTTATATTCAAACAGATGTTAAAAGCAAGACATTTCAAAGAATGTAAAACCAGCTGTCTGTAAAAAATAAAATAAAAAGTCTTTCCTTCCTTATAACAGCGGTTAATGAAAGAGATAATGGGCGCGTTCAGCCGCAATCACCGGTGGGTAATATATAACCTATGTTAAGTGAACGATAGCGGTGGACATGCCACCTACCGACCATTGTTGTGCATCCACCGATGTTGTGTTTACGGTGGATTCGGTAAGTAACCGGACATTGTTGATTGTCAAGATGTGGTGGATTTGCCTATTAGTGACTATGGTAACCGGTTAGCCACCGGTGACTGCGGCTGAACGCACCCAATGTAAACCATTTTTTAAAAATTGAGGAATGGCTATGTTATTTTTGTTGTTGTTCAAAATGGACCCTAAAAACATTACAAAATACTTTGGTGGCATTTCATCAAGGCATTTTCCACTCTATGTACATTAACTTTCATGAAACAGGAAACTGTTTTAAGATTCACTAAGTACGGCACGGTCTGCGAAGAGGGTATTTCCTGCCTCAGGGTCACTCTATACTATAGCACAGATTCAACGATAGGCCTACTGAGTATAAGCCTTCCCAAGCAGCGAGACCCTTAGGGTTTGTCGGCGGGGGCGCTGGAATGTGCTGGCAAGTGTAGTATAGAGAGGCCAAATAAAAATGCCTGGTGCGGGGGGGGCAGCAATATTTCTAAGTACTATCGTCGCAGCAGACCTGCGTTCTTAGCGGATTCCTAAAACATCTTTCTGACTGATGAAAGTATATCTACTTTATATTGTCAAATACCACTGACCTACCATCGCACAGCCCGAACTACTTGAACTTGACTTAGAATCTTGAAACTTTTCATGGACGTTCCTATAGGGCGTGAGCATCCGCTGAGAACGGGGTTATCAAAATTAAAAGTTTTCAGGGCTTTTAGGTGGGGTCAACGGTCTAAAATCTTTCCGACAGCTGAAAGACCAGAGCTGAACATAAACAGCCTGAGCTGCCCCCCCCCCCCCCCCCAAAGAAAAAGGCCAGGCCAGGGGCCAGGGGTGTTTTTTTTGTCGGGCCAGGCCTGGCTGGTTTGTGGGGGGTGCTGGGCTGGGCTGGGCTGGGCTGGGCTGTGTCTTTCATAGCTGTTTGGATTTTACAGCTGATTTATAGTTTGGTCCTTTTATCATGGTTTTATGGTTTTTTTTTCTTTTGTGTGATATGTAATATATTAAAGTCACCAATAGTTTTTGTACCTTATCATAAACTCAGTATGTGGCACCATCTTCATTTAGGCAGCGGGTGTAAAAATTGTTATAGTGAGCGAAGCCACGGGCAACTGCTAGTTAATATTAAAACACAAATTCACTGCATCTTAAATTAGTTCCGACAGTGCTCTACAATAGCATGAATAAAACTGTATACTTTTAAATTAAAATACACAGTTATATTTTTGCTGAAAACTTATTAATGCGTGTTTAATTATATCGAATAAAATATTTTAGAATGTGTGTTTGCATGTATCCACAATCGTTTACCTGAACATGCTCGGCCATGCGGTCGATGACCGGAGCGTTATCGTTGATGTCCCGCAGTTTCACGTTGATCCAGGCAAAAGCTGAGTGATATGGATCGTCCGGAGCGTCCTCACCCTGGTAAATAAATATGAATATATATTTACAATAACCACATAAGATATTTTTTTACATAGTTTCTCACTTTTTCCTTAATTTGTATAATTCCATATTTGCATTTATGGATTTTTAATCATATATCACGTTTGAGGCTAGATCGTAAAAACAAATTTAAGAAAGTCGGTAATTAAAAACTTTTAAAGTTTTCAGGAGGAGAATAACTGGAGAAAAAATTTAATAACAGGCTTGAAGATTCGCGCATTATCACCCTACATGCAAATTTGCACTAAAACGTTGATTAAAAATAATTGAATATAAAAAATTTAGATTGAAATGGGACAACGTATATTGTTTACAAATAAACAGAAAACCGACGTATTTATATAGTGAAACGCGCTGAGTTATTTATAGTTTAGCCAAAGTGTTTTTATGCAATGTGATTTTCATACTGCATCATAATGTTTCATGGAATTGGGAGAAAATATTTTACGCTTTATTACTCATAACTCTCGGCATAAAAGTATTACAAACATGTGGCAAGCATCTGGCACTTAAAGCGATATACTTTATGATGTTTTGTACAGAAATTATTAAAACAGTTAAAAAAATGTATAAAGTAAACATTTCACTCATAAGTAACATCGGTTTATTGAAAAAAGTCGTACAATATAAAATTTTAATAGGATTTTAGACAATGGGTTGAAACCATACTAACAATTTTGGTGTTTTCGTTATTCTATTAAAACTTGGCAAAATTCCAAGGTAAAAATTGTCACTTCCCATCATTTTTCACAATAATTTGATATTTAAAACATAGTTGTTATTTTGTTAATTATTTTATTTTAATTAATTGGCAAATAGGGATTATTAGCAAAAAATATATTCAAAAGAACGACAATATGTTATAAATTTATTATGACTTTGGTTCGTATTAATATTAATTATTGTGATACTAATAACATTAATTTTTTGTTAGTTTGGTAAGAATTATTTTTAGTATCAAATATAATAAAAATTAAAACACTAAAAAATATAAAGTAGTTTAGGCTGCAGACATAAGAAGATTAATTATAACATACTTTAAACTTGGATAATGTTACAAAGCGAGCAGGAAATAATTATACAGTTGGCCTAAATTTCTGCTAATGAACCCTTTTCGATGCACAATGCGTTTAAACGGTTCTCTGAACTATTATAAACGAGATATTATGTTTTTCTGCTACATATTATTGTAATTATCATACGCTTGATGTTTAAAACTTGATATATGATTTAAAATATCGGTTTTGATTGTTAAAGTTTTTGTTTGTCCTTGTTTCTAATAGAAGATAGAGATATATTTTCTATCTCAATATTTTTCGTATTTTGCAAAAGAATCACCTATATATAAAATAACAGTAATTAAAAAAATATTTGTAATGTATATCTTGTTTACCTTTTTTTAATTTTTTACATCCCAGACTTTAACTTTGGAAAAAAATCACAATAACATACAACATATCCTAGTTAAAATAAAAATAAAAAATTTTGGCAGACAAACTACGAATTTTGAACATGCAATGTGTGTTTTTTATGAGGCAATTAGCAGTTTAGTTGCATGTGTAGGTGATGAAAATATAAAAAAAGTTTTAACAAAACAAAAATATAAGAATATAATTTATAGCGTCTTTATAATCAAGGTCAATAGTCCCATAGTCCCATATTGAATAAACAATTTAAACACAAACCAAGTTTGCAATTAAACGCTTAAGACCAACTTTATGTTTCTAACATGGCGAGACATATTACAGGGGAAAAATCAGGTATCCTTTAGAGAGGTAAATTTTAGGAATGTACATTATTGTCAGGTAAAACTTTATCGGAAATTTACTTACGTATTGTGCTGACAGGGAGAGTATATTACAATGCGTGAATGGAATGCAGGCAATTACACGTGTTCATTCGTATTCCTACGAACCCTTTCATCGATAAAACCCTTTAAATACTCAAGTTTTAATTGAAATTCATTCTTTTTTTAGCCTAAACCTGTTATGGATTTGAACCTTATTGAGCTCTTCATTTGACTTCATATTACACTGGATGTAAATAAAAAACGTCTTATAACACTTAAAAAAATATATATATATATATATTTTATTTACTTCCAGTGAATACATCAACACATATCATGCTAATCAAGAAGTTATTCATATTACATACATCAGACTGTTACTTTCAAAGTAAAAAAAAATAATGCAAACTTAATGACTTTTTCATTTTTAATAAAGACAGCAAAGATTCTCTTCTTTTATCCTTGTTTTAACTTTGTAGTCTTTAGTACGTACCTTATTAATAATTTGTATGTATGCAATAAAATAACTTGTATTAAGAGACCAAATGTCTAAAGTACCTTAAAACTATTGTTAGTCTATCTTAAGATTTTTTATAGGATTATAGAAAAACTATAATGCGATCTCACTGACTCTGCTATCTCATGTTTTTAATCCACCTAATTGGAGGTCACAAATAAATTGTGGATAGTTATAAGGGATTGCTTAGATGCAGTATTCCCTGGAGGGATTAACGTCCGTACTAGGCACTGCTGAATACTACGTCCATCCACAACGTTAATACGTTACTACTTTCATGATCATACCAGTTCGAAATTGCGTAAGTCAATAGTGAATTGCAGTTCGGACCCCACGTTGATATTTAGGTCCCGTATAAATTTTGGTCATTGGGCATTAATTAATAAGTTCTGCGTAAGGAACGAGTCAGCCGTAGTCAGTAAAAAGTCAGCAAGAACGTTCCACAATCAATCTACGCTCGTAATTATCTCATGCTCCGGTTAAAATATGCAGCCAATGCTGAGATTCGGTCTTAAACAGGTATTGAAGGTACTATAAATACTTCTATCTATTATCTATTTTTTATCTATTATATTTTGTCTAATCACTAGTAGCTATATGCTGTATTGGTATATTTTTTAATGAAACTCACTATATAGGGTCCCTATTTTGAGAAAAAAAACTCTCATTTCAAAGGTTTCCCAAATTTATCCTACTAAACCATTAATAATATAAAACTCTTCGATAACCAGTTCCAATTAGATATAGAAAAATACAATTGAAAACACTTATTTCCTATTTGTACAATCTAATTTATAAACTTAAAATTTCCTTGTTTTAAAACACACTTTATCCTACTCTTATTCAAACCAACCGTATTTCTACTTTTAGTCCAATTCATCTACATTAATCTCCTTAGTACAAAAAACCTCATCCTAATCTATAGTAGAACTTACTACTTTACAATCACCATTCATCTGATACACACGACATAGAAGGGCCGTGTGTCAGAAGAATGGAGAGCTTCCTTATCAGAAGAATACCTTTACATTACTATTAGCAGTATATATTTTCCTCTTAATGTTCTCTGACCAATCATTTTCCTAAGTAGTTAACTATGCTTCTCTTAAAATGGTGACCTACCCAGGTAGGTATTTTGGCCAGTACAAATCAGAGATGAGAGTAGGCTCATTGTAGGGCGATCATCTATCTCGTTTCTGCCTTAAGCCATGTTCCTTATACAGTATTGTTAACAGGCCAAGAGCCAATAACAACAGAGTGAAACCTAATTAAAGGCAACTAAGGGATCTACAATTTATCGCAGGGTGCAAAACCAAAATTTCACCAAAGAATAACAAACTGGTCGAACTATGAGCATTATTTATGAGAATTATTTATGATAAACGTTGTGTTCACCAATGCGGACGTTAATCCCCACCGGGGAATATGTCATCCAGAAGACATCGCTAATAACTGTACAGTACAGTGACAGTCCAGTAGCTAGATTACAGGAAAGCCTACCTTGTTCTTTATTCTCTGACCTATCTTTATCCTGAATACACCCCACCTTATCCTTGTTCGCAGACCTACCCTGATCCTAGAGACACCCTACCTTGCCTTTGTTCACGACCTATCTTAATCCTGAGGAACCCTACCTTGTTCTTATTTATTGATCCTGAGGACACCCTGCCTTGTTCTTATTCATTGATCCCGAGGACACCCTACCTTGTTCTTATTCACTGATCCTGAGGACATCCTACCTTGTTCTTATTCACTGATCCTGAGGACATCCTACCTTGTTCTTATTTTACTAAACCTGAGGACACTCTAGCTTGTACTTATTCACTGAACCTGAGGACACACCACCTTGGTCCTCTCCACTTATTCACTCTACCCTTTGGTCTTATTCACTGATCCTAAGGACACCTTACCTTGTTCTTATTCACTGATTCTGAGGGCAGCTTACCTTGTCTTTGACCTGGACCCGGAACCTGAGGGGCGAGTGCCGGGCTTGGTCCTCGTAGTCCAGGGGGCGGACTACCCTCAGGGCCCCGGTGCCGTCGGGGTTGCGACTCATCTGGAACTTGTCTGCCCCGGGGCCGCTGCCCTCTACAACCTGCAATAATATGAATAAATCCTATTTACACCTCACAATTTAATATTCAATGTACACAATAAATTATTTCAGACAAAGTAGAGTATTGCACAGGTTTTCTCGGTTCTGTATGTTCATAAGTCCTTAAGGAGGTCCTTTTAAATAAGTAGGTTGGTAGCCTCCACATATATATTCAAACGTAGACTTATAGTCCATTTTAACATTTTATTGATATAGAAATAACATTTCAAAGCTTCGATAAGGAAAACCTGGAAATGATTTGAATCTTACCAGGGTTAGGTCTCTAAAAGTTTACTTTTAAGAAGTGTGAACAAATTTGAGTTATGTTTATTTTAGGATCTTAAAATTGACGTAATTATTAAAATCTTATAACTGTCTTAATTTTGTTAATAGAAATTCCCGGAAAAGTTCTGTTAACATAATTATATTTTTTGTAAAAGACGTTTATTGTCTTACTAGAGGCATTCACAAATCAAATGTTTTAATTGCTAATAATAAGTATATGTAGATGAATAATCCTAAACCTAGGGATCAGATAGACGAGACAATCATAAATGTTTCGTAGGTTATGTTGGAGGAGCAATGAATTACAGCCGCAGGTGTGCGAGCGGCAAAGTACTTTTAATAAATCTCAACTACGATAAAGACCTAATTAGCTAGCTTTATGAAACAAAAGATTTCTGTGGAACATTTTTTTAGTTTATCTTGTTTTACCTCGAGCGTTTGTACACTCGTAATTAGTAAACTTATAGACTTAATGCTTATGATATACCTTTGAGTTGCCAACAATACAACGACGATTTATTTGATCTACCATAAACAAATTAAAATTCGTCGATAATGCTGGTAAGCTTTTATTTATGTTCAGCCTTTGACTTTTATGAATATTTATTATGACTGAAATGTCATCTCACAGCTGTGATGGGTATCAACGTGCTCTGATCTGATCGGATATTTTGTTGAAACTGCTTTGTTATTTAATGCAGCCTTTTTTGTTTACATTTTAATGTGTTATGAAAACGACAAAAATGACAAAACGTAAAAGCAAACTGTGCCTTTTAAAAGACATTTCCTAACAACGTATTGCTGTTTTATTCTTATTTAATAGGTAAATATTACATTTTTCCTTAAAGTTTTTTTGTCTGTTGCCTTGACCACTACGGCAGCCTAAAGACAATAATAAAACTCAACGCAATTTCTATTTAGAGTCACAGGCAAGCCAGTGAAGGTGAAGTATCACTTACAGTTACGTTAAAACCGATTATATAGACTCTACGGTCAGCGTTAGAATTTATTCCGGCTCTTACGTTACATAATGTATAAATTTAAAACTAATTTAATTTGATTCAATGAATTTATTCTTACATTAAACAGGATTATCCAGAGTTCCCATTGTTTTTATCGTCGTACAAGGCGTTCTGGTAGACGTCATCGTCAATCTCGTCTACTTCAACGGTTCATTTTCCCTCGGTTAGTGATTATTTTATCAGCCACTCCAAGTTCCGTCCGGGACAGTTAGACTAGGTTCACGACTAGTTTAGGGACTTAAAAAATATATTTAAAATGGTTTTACAAGATAAAATATACTTCTACTTGCGTGTCGGTTTCTCCTATAATATGTTCTATATTCGGACAATTTTTCAAACACTTTATTTTTCTTGGAAAAATTAACGGTAGGCTGGTTCCGTACGAGACACCACAAAATTACGTCATCACAGTTTTGATAACATTTTTTATTCTATTTTTGTAAAACAGATTTTAAAATGTACAGGACAATGGAATACATATTTCTTAGCCACTTATCGCTAATTTTTAATAATTATGTATGTTTACTTCAGAATTATATTTAAGATTTTTGGTTCCGTTTGGGACATGTCAAGGTTCCGTACGGGACTAGTTGAATGAAGGTTTGAAGCCAACATACGGGTTTTGTTATTTCATGAAACTTATTTTATGAAACATATCGAATAAAGAATTTATTTTTTAGTATTTTGTGTTAAAGTTAATGCAATATGCAAATATTGTGAAAACAATTGTTATTCTTAAAAATTACTTGATTTAGGCTCGAGAACTAGGGACAGATCAACGAAAACAAAAAAAATTAAATATTTAATGGTCGGGTTAAAGCTGGAGGACAATAAAATCATCAAAAATAAAAAGTTTACATTTCTTACGTGGATTGAGATAGCTTAACTATTTCGGAGCGGTTTTCACTAAAATAAACAGGAAAAACTTGATTTTAATCCTCCTGCTCTTCGGCTTATCTGTTCTGGAATGGCTGTTATCATTTACTACACTATCGCCTCACCCTGTAGTAGAAGTCGTTGTTCTCGTCGTCGTCGTGCACGGTGACCGTCAGTACAGGGTGTTCCGGCAGGCGGGCGCCGTCAGTCTCGTCCACCTCCGTGGTCCACTCGTCCTTGGCGAAGCGGGGCGGCATGTCGTTCACGTCAGCCACCCTGATGGAGGCGGTGCCCGTGCCTGGGACAGAGAGAAATTTTGGGTAGTATTTTGGTGCAGTTTGAAAACACAACACGAGCCCCAAAATAGCGATTGTTGAGTGGTTTTTTAGGACTCGATAAGTTAGGACTTTTTTAGGACTCGATAGATAGTTTTTAGGACGTGATAACATTTTCATTTTGGGATAGCCTCTGAAAAACTGCTTATTCAATTGAAAATGGTTTAAATTACCTGTTGCCGTCAAGTGATATCGTTGTAGTTTGGGTGACTACAGCTTTTTCGGAGGTAAAATTCCCTTTTTCAGGCCGGACGCCAAATTTGTAATAGTAATGTTTTATCTTCATGGTAGTCAAATGGTAAAAGTGATCGTACTGTTGTGGTAAAAGTGTCAAATTTAATAACTGTGCTATAGAAGTGACTGTTTTTGTATGTCACTTCTAATTGTAAGGAGATGAATTGAGATTAAATTCTAAAGCTATAGATATCCAAGGTATTTCTACATAATTTTGGATTGGCTAGAACAAGAAAAAATAAAACTAGAGAAAAATTACTAATTAATTATTGCTCTTGAGCAGTATTGAACATGTACTAACCATTACAAAAAATCTGACATACTAATAGCTGGTATTAAAAAAATCAAAATCCATAATATTGATACTGAAGAAAAACAGATTTTTACGCTAAAAAGGCGACAATTCTTGTCATTCTAAAATGTTTGGTCTGTTAAAATATGTTTACGTCAAAAGTGAACTAAGATTGAATTCTTCATCGTCGAATATTTACATTAAATTTTAATTCCTTTGTAATTATTAACAACGCAAATAAAAGGGTCGATTGCTGATTTAACGTCTATTTAGCCTAAGGACGTTCAAATTAAAAATCCAATAGACATAAAAAGGTTTCCGCTTCCAGTCTTCCGTTCAATCAACGAGAGATCGGCCTTAATTAACTTTTGGCCGATCGTCAATAAAGGAGGCTGAACCCTTCGTCGGCGGCCGATGTAACTGGCCAGATTACTGCGGTATTTCGCCTCCCTCTCGGAATGAGTGAGTAGGTTCCAAAGGCTTAGCCTGAAGAAGTTCGTAGCTTTTGAGTATACACCAGAAAAACTATGAGGGAAATTTATCAGATAGGTTCATACTTAGATAAATCTTATTAAGGTTTAAAATTACAGAAATTTCCTTTTTCATAATTATGAATTTTTATATCCATACTTTCGACTTCCCTAAGTCTTTTATGTCATGTAATGAATATAAAGTGCTAACTTTAAACATTATTTAGTTTGAAATCATCAAATTATAGAAGAAAACGATTTTATAACAAGATGCAATGACATGCCTAATATATTTTAATATTCATAAAAAATGTTTTTGGTTTTTTATTACTCATAATTTTACTACAGAAGCTATTTTAGGTTCGATTTTATATTTTGGTGGGGAATCAGGCCTGGTTTATTTGGATACCCTGATTGTCTTTTTCATTCTAATTATGTTAGGATTAAATTAAAAACTCAGGAAGTAAAGTCAAGGAATAGCAAAAAACTTAGGAAACTCAAGCTTTCTTATCTTTCCTTTAGAGGTAGATACAAAAATGCGTTTCTTGACATGTTTTGAATCCGAAATAAAAGTGAGATTTTACAGTTCTATGTATCGCTGTAATATAATATGTAGTTTCCGAAATAATATTAATGAATCGAATTTTTACAGCGTCTGATTAACATGTTTTTAGTGTCAAGAACCATTTTCTTTCGTAGCCACTACAATAAAACAATCTTCGAAATTTAAAGAGCATTTCTGAAATTTGTTTCAAATGTTGGATAGATAAATAATTAAGTCAATAAAAATAAAGTAAATAACTATGTTTAACATTTTATATCCATCTGAAACTTCGACTGTAAATTTTTATTTAAGTTGTTGCTTTTTAACCTACGTCTTTACATTCATTTCAGAGTCTGAGCTACCTTGAGGGCAAAACTCCCCACAACTGCAAAGTTTCACTAGCGCTTCACAAGTTCCGTTAGTGGTTTAGAGTATGCATATGGAGTGGCCCAGATCACGAGTGGGGAAGAGTATGAGCGATCAGACTTGGTTCACCTCTACGAGATTCGAGTACAACAGTAAGATTATTATTCAACTTATTACTTTCCAATACAATTTTCTGAACAAGCAAGTAAACCATGTTAAGAACCAAATAAATATTGTTTTTACCTCTGACACACACATATTATGTTAAGTGTAATGAACAAACTTACCGAACTATGCATTGAGAATAATGGGATGTGCAAAATGATTTGGAATTATGGATGGATAGGAAAGTTATTGTTCTTTTAATACTTAACAAGTAATTTATCGTTTAACCTAGCAGTGAGTCGGGGAAGCGGCTTGGAATAGTGGTTAGAACGCAGGACTTCAAAAGTTGGGGGCCCTGGTTCAAATCCTGCAAATCGCCTTTTTTTGCTAGCTGGCAATGCCGTACTAGTCCTAGCCTGAATTTATCTGCTACACAGTTTCGGACTAGATACTAGCGTCTTGGGTTGTGAAGGTGAGACTTTAAGAGTAATAGTATACTACGTTACTAGGCCGGAAATTGACGAGTATGATAGGACTTTCGATACGAAGTGATGAAAAATGAATTCCTTTCTTGTGTACTTCTTACCTTTCAGTCCCCCACCGTCCACCGCCACCACTTGGATCACATAGTCGGGAGTTTTCTCCCGGTCCAGGCAGCAGACGGCGGTGCGGACCTCCCCGCTGTGCGGGTCTATCTCGAAGATCGGGAGCCCCGTGCCCTCCTCCACCACGTTCTTCTCTATGGAGTACAGGACGTCAGCGTTCCCCCCCTCCTCGGGGTCGTCATAGTCTACCGCCTTCATCGTGATAACGAGCTCGCCTGGGGAAAAGGTGAAACTTTAGAATCCGTTTTCACCATTAACATGCGAAATTAAAAATCTGCAAAATTAAAAATACGAAATTAAAAATGTACAATCGCGATAATGTTATCAAAACAATATTTTGATGTTATCGACGAATCGATAATTGAAATTATATATGTTTATCTGCATAGAATATATAGTTCAGTAAACAAACAATAATTCTAACATATTTAATCGAAATAAAGCATTAAAGATCACAAAAACTTCTCTTTAAAATTTCTGTGAAAGTACATAAACTTTAGCTGCACCTTCTAAACATTCAGAAAATACACTTTGCAAGACACTTATGTACTACGGACGCATAAAATTGCATAAGAACGAGTCGCACATGTCCTTCCGTCTATTATATCGTAGAAAAAAACTAGAATTGTTGAACCAGGTAGCGCATGCTGCTAGATGAAAAGCTAGGTTTTTGATTTACGTGCAATTGAGTAAACTTACAGTTCTACTAATAAGTTAACTTACTTGACGACATATTGGAATTTTAGAACCATTTACTTACATCCACGTTGTTTACACTGCTAAATACATCCATCATTTTTATCATGTTTCCTTCCTAGAATCACCGTAATACTACATGAATCTGAATTAGTTAACAGAACTAATGCACTCTAAGCACTGTAATAATGTGAAATGCGTCCTGCATTAAGCTGGATATTGTGACACCTTAGGAAAAAAGGTAATCCTACAATAATATATTTAATTAACAAAGCGTTTTTTCAATCAACGACTGAGTGACCGACTCTAGGTTTGTCAGTTTCTCTAATTCTAATAGGATAGTAAAAGAATTAACTGAAACCGACATATTAATAAACGGTTAAAACAATAACCTAAGCCAAAGCCCCACTGAAAATACTGTTTATTAAAAAAAAAAGTTTCTCATTGATAACATTAAGATATATGTTTTTAAAGGTAATCGATTATTTACATCAAATCGAAAAATATTGATTCTTAACTTCAATTTTTACGGTGGGAACGGATTCTGACGTTTAGCCCGGTAGAAGGTGATTAGATATTTGCTTCAGCCAGGGGGGATCTGACGAGAAAAAAGAGAAAATCCTTTTTGCAAGAGAACAAATTATTTGCGTCTTATTGTTTTTCTATTTCTTTCTTTCATGTAAATAAATACTTTTGCCGTGTGTTCACGTTTGATTTTTATGAATTGGTGGAATTTTTACCTTTCTGACAAAAGTCGCATTACTTAAGTTGTACACAAAATTGTTGCTCTGAATCGTATTTTATCCATAAAACCCGATCATCCATTAAACTGTTAATTCCAATGGTATTTGTAATACAAAATGACAATTATTCATCGATCAAGTTTGGAAAGCCTTTCCTGACCGATGGAAGGCATAATGAAGTACGAGATAAAGTTGATTTTAAACTTAAGTATGTATTTTGTTAAATTGATAAATATGTTTTGACAACTATTTTTATTAGGTATGAAATTTAGAATGTAAAGTACTGAATTGAGGAATCAGATGCATAAATTAAAATTGGGACTTTATCCCCTCCCTTTCCCAGCCGGTTTGATTCGGATTGGGGAATCAGCAAAGGCGCTTATGTAAAAATATGTAAATTATATAAAAAGGTTAAGTAGCAGAGACTAGGTATTAAATGCTGTTTTAGTTTACTTTACCTTTTATTTATCTTCTATATGCCTTTGAAGAAGATTGACTTTTTTGTTGACTCAACCTCTATTGTGAAATTTTTTGTCCTATACATTTCCATTAAAAAATGCATTTTTTCAATTTACAGTAAATTACTATAATTTAATAATGTATCTGAGAACACGTTTCTTTGATTTTATTTAGTCCTCAGGAACGATGTTTAATTGTTATTTTTATTTTCTCGTAGTAATTAATTGTTGATATAGTATTTACCATCTTTCTTTATTATATTAAAATTACTTTGCATAAACCGAATAAATAGATTGTTGCTTTAAAGATAAAAATAATAATGGTTTAGTAACGCTCGCATCTTTGAAAAAATCTCGACACCCTAGTTCTTAAGTGAGCTGCGTGGCAAGGTAATAAATTTGTTCAGTATAGTACACGCAGAAGGTGAATTCACAACTCCAGGCAGGTAGCCGGACCGTCCAAATCCCATGTCCACAAACAATGCCTCTGTCCCTTAGTTAGGTACAGTCTCTAAGGCTAGCAGCATCATGATTGAATAGCCTCCGAATCACTGTATATTACCAAAAAAAGGTATAAAATTACCTGGTACTGCCAAATGATTCTGTGTTGGTTTGAACGACCATTGGTTTCGAACCTCAAGGGTTCATTTTCAAGTTGAAACTCAAGCTAATAAAACATTCATCTTCGGTTTTGATGGTGTTGAAGAGATATCATCACACTAATACAACAAAACACGACATTTACACGAACTGATAACATTAAAAATAAATTTACAAAAACATTGGCCAGTATTTAACAAAACCGCGCATGTGTCGTCGACGGAAGTTGAATCATGCACATGTGTGTTGTTGATGAAATTGGTTCAAAACCAATGGTCGTTAAAACCAACACAGAATCATTTGGCAGTACCAGGTAATTTTATACCTTTCTTTGCTAGCGGCATCGTTAACTGGGCAATGAAATAAATACAATACCGACCAAATACTTATTTTTCAATATTTGAGTCTTTGAGTTACGCAGTATTGTCTTGGAATTCAGAACATCCCGGCCGCACCCCAGAGAGTACTTCTAACAAAGACATTAGTTGTCAAAGGAAATTAGGAAGGTGTGGCTACCTGCTTGGAGGTGTGCATTTGTCTTCTGCGTCTACCACATTTGTAGCTTATTATTTAAATGTTTTCAAATGCATGCACTACTGTAATTTATCGTTTGATTGCTATTATACTACAAGTTTGTTGGTTTGTTTCCGTTTTATATCATTTAAATAAATAAATCAATTGAGATTGAAATTGAATAAGAAAAGAGTGTAGGAAATATTTGTTTGGAATGATTTTGTAAAAGATTTAATATGATACTAGTGGCTTAAAGGGGCTAAAAGCCCCTAATTAGGGAAAATTCAAACATTTATTATAGAACAAAATACCTTCATAGTAAACTGAATCTACCTTATATTGATATCTAGCAAACCACATGGTTTTCAATCAAGTATCAGCGTCACATGTTTTATGTAAACAAAGCAGATGTTTTTATATCCCAATGCTTTTTAAAAGGCAGATATTTTACGTTACTTCTCGTTTTCCGGTGAATTTCCAGCAATTTCATTATTTTTCCCGCCATCACGGAATAAAGACCTTTAATTTGAGCCCCCTCCCATCTTTCTGCGACTTTCCAGACGCCCACAATTTTGACGCAAAGAATCGCCTTACGAAATTAAATATATGATTTAATAAGATTTAATATGATACCGGATTGAATGAGGAAGTTAATGGTATTTTAGCTCTTCAGCCTCGCTCACCTGCGGTAGAGTTCTCGGTGACGTTGGCGGAGTAGACGCCGCGCGGAAAGGCGGGGGCGTTGTCGTTGATGTCCTTCAGGTTGATCTGAACGTCGGCGTAGCCCACCAGTCCCTCGCCGCCCTCGTCCTGGGCGAACACGGTGAACTTCCACTGCGGCCGACCCCCCGGCTCGTCCCGGTCCAGCGGCTGGGGGCAGAGAGGCCAAAAATAGGAATTGTTGTAATAAGTGAAATTGTTATATAAACGAATAATATAAACGGCTCATTGAAAATATGTTTTGATAAGAGAAAAATGCAGACAAAAATGGAGGAATATGTAGTTTTGTATCCGCTTCCTGGTCTTAAGGACAAAAGTGACTCTTTCTGAATGCTTATAGTTTTAGTCAAAATTTGCATAAAAAAGAAAGGTTTTTTGAGTTTTTATATGGACGTTAAGGTTAAGCCGCAAAACCATCGACATATATCAAAATTAAATAAATTTACATACAATATGGAATATGCAACCTTTATCGCACACCCTTTAATGTTTGACCGTACCAAAAAATAAAAATTTTAAGGCATTTTTTAAAATTCTGTCAAAAATGAAGTTTTTTTTCAATTTATGGTTTTTATGGGAGAAAATGTTCACAAAGACTTTCTTCAATGAATATTATTGAAACTACTTTCTACTTTGGGTATGTTAAGCTAACGTCGCTATGACAGAAGATGGCGGCCAAAAAAGGTAGAAATTCCAAAAATCAAAATTAACACCTTAATTATTAATTCCACAAAAATGTTGCTTATAATTATAAAATATAATTCGTATTTTTGCTTCGTTTAAAAATATATGTTTTGTAATTACAAAACATATATTTTATTTACTAAATTAAGTTGTAACCCAATATGAAGCCACCATCTAAGAAAATAGTATATATTACAAGTATTTTCCAAAAGTGGCTGCTGTTAAACAACAACAACAAATTTGCTAAAGATTGTTTTCCTTTTTATCCTATTTTTTACCTAACTTAACTGGACTGAAAGTATTATGATGCATATCAAAAAGTTGGATCCAGCTCCATCTTCAAATGCCTTAGCTGACCTCCACTTCTTTCTTGATCGTCTGAGACACACGCTCGTGGTTCTCAGAACTGCTTATGATCGTATTGGAACTGAATTGGATCGTATTCATATCCAATTCACTACTACTCTTTAAGGATTCCCCTACTTCTCTGATAGTCACTTTACCGTCACTCTTTAAAAGTGTGTCTATTAGATTTGGAAAAGTAAAGAACGATAGAAAAACTTTATATTGAGTATTAATATTTTCTGTGGAATTATTTTTTTATAAATATTAGTTAAAATTGCAAAAGCAATACATTTTGGTTTAACAGCTTTGGATTATTCAAAATCTTTCAATCAATATATTTACAAAAATATCGCACGCTTCATTCTATGAAGGCTGTATATTTTTAGATAGTTTAATTGCCAAAGAATCAAAATTAAAAGGCACTAGCTATAAAAAATTAATATAACGTAGGAATATTCTAAGTTTACAGCAAATTATGCACGATATACTACATATCATAACAAATGTTTTTACTAAAACGTTTCTTGCTCAATTCAGTGTGTTTTTTTATGTATGTTAGCTGCAAAAGGTCCTAAACAAAAAGATATAAAAATCCACAAAGTAAAGAAAAAATGCGTAATAATAAAATTCTAAGAGTACTAAATAGTAGAGATGATATTATTTTGATAACAATGTGAACATCCCTCATATGAAAAATGCGCTCTTGGCATTTTTAATATTTAGAGCGCTTTATAATTTAGATTTCTTTGTCTGCCAACTCAACTTATATTCGAACACAAATTAAAAATCACAACCCAAATTGAATAACTATATTTATTCATGAAATTAAATATTGATTAATCTCTTTGAAAGAATTTTTTAGTCCATTGAAATATCTAAAGTATCTCGTAGAACACTCCTCTATCCCTATCAACGTACATATTTGACATGAGAAACTCAACAAGAGAAAGAAAAAGAAGAGAAACAGTCAATAACGGAGGGGCAAAGAGTTACTGAAACTGACCTTAAGGACAAAGATCTCCCCCGAGGTTTTGCCGATGTCGAATTTGTTGTTGATTGGATTGTCGGGGTCAACCCCCTGCCCGGTGAGGGAGTAGATGACGTCACCGGGCCGCGCCTTGTCCGCGTCCACTGCGACTACCTGCAATGTTTCATCTTGTTTTGTACATTTTTTAAATATCATTATAATGTTAAATTTGCTATTATATTTCTCAATTTTAAATATGAGTATAATTTTTAAAAATACGTTTTTACGTTAAAAACACATCATTGTGTTCGTAATAAAGGGTGTTTTATGACGCAACCCATTTTTTAGATTGAATAATGTACATATAAAGTTGAAATGAGTATTGTTTTGACAGTTTTTACATGTAATACTACCTATTGCTTAAGTTTAATCACTTTTAGCTTACATTATGTGTTCAAACATCCCGCTATCAACATTTATACAAAGTTATGCCCTCTCCATAAAATTGAAGTGAACACATTTTGCAAAGTTATTAAAAAATATCAAGTTATTCAATACCTCTTTGAATTATTTGGATTAAATTTGTTATGTTGCAAAGTTATTAAAAAATATCAAGTTATTCAATACCTCTTTGAATTATTTGGATTAAATTTGGTATGTTTGTTTAGAGGTGCTGAATATACTGTGAATTGTTTTAGTAGGCCTTACTTTTTATGAATTCCCACAAAAAATAATATAGTGGGATCAAATCCGGGGATCATGGGGGAATAAGCCTTCACAGATAAAATAAAGTTTTGGGTTACGTTAAAAAAACACCCTTTTTATATGTATAAAAGGGGATAATGGTTCATATATCCATTTCTATGCATATATATTTCATGTTTGTGTGCGCGGAAAATTGTGGATCATATGTCATGAATCTCGGTACATAAATACAAATACATATATAAAACATTTCATGAAAAGGTCATTAAGTCATCCATTTTGTCCTAACTCGATTGGGTTCCTTCCCAGAGGCCCAAAATGGTACGCATATCAATATTATGAAAATATATTGTTCATACAAAAGCTAATGACATGTTTATTTGAACATGTTATATTTTATAAATAGTCAAAAGCTTGACAACTCTACCTAAAAAAAGCTAAATATTAAAAAAATAAAAGCGTAAAGTTGTCAAGCTAAATAGTCAAAGCTTGACAACTCTACCTAGCTACTAAATGTAGCTAGTAACAGGTAAGTTAAAATTATTTCTTGAATATTTGTCATATAAGTCAAATCATACATGACCATCATATGGGTCTTATCAATACTAAAATTAAAAAGAACAGATTTTTATTGGATGACTAGTAATGCTGGAAAATATAATTTTTTTTATTAACCAATGTTTTAACTGATGTAATTTTTTGTCTGTGGTATAAAATAGCTTATAGAGTGAGAAACTTATGTCAAGAGCTCATGTGATAAAATTCAATATCATTCACTATTTTAAATACCAAATCTAGCAAGCAATCTAATAATAACAATTAAAAACTACTGTAGTTAAAATGCACATATCTTTTCTTATTACTACTTAAACAAACAAATTCCCCAAATGTTAAGAATTATAATGAAATCAGTTCGCAACACCGCATCAAAAATATAAATTTTCTACCAAGGAAGATAATATTGTGACGCATTTTAACGAGTATGCACAGAGGAAGTGTTTTTGAGAAGCAATTTTCATTAGGCTTTGACGTGCGTTAATTGTGTGAAGCCACGTGGCGGAGTTCATTTTGATATTCTTTGGTAATAATTAGACAACGTCTTTCACCCTTTTTCACTAATAACTCTTGGCAAATTAGGCCCCGAAAAGCACGTTTAAAAGAAAGCAATTCTACCTGCAATTTTTTTTCAATTTGGGTCAAAAACATTTATTTATTCCTTATTTTTGTTATTTTAATAGACTTTCAGGGGTTTAGTCTTTTCAATAGACTTTCAGGGGTTTAGTCTTTTTAATAACTACTAAGCTTATTTTTGAAGAAAATATAAAAAAATTGGAAGTTGCTATACAAATTTTGTTTCGAGCTGCGAAACATGCATTTTACATGTAAATTACGTAAACAATTCAAATATAGTGAACACTCTTCTCACTTAGTACGGTTTTATTAAATATGTAAATGGGTTATTTTCAAGTAAGCGTGTGTATCTGCACCGATCTAATATTCATAAGGTAAATATCAATAAAAAGTAATGATTATGGTCACATAGTTTGGGTGCGCTGTACTCCACGTAAGTACCCTCACGTTTCTTTCATAATAATCTATGTTTAACGTTGGTGGTGGTTCTGTAAACTTTTATTTTTATTAAAACAGTGAATCAGGAGGTTTAACTTATTAAACCATGCTATTTGCTAACATATCTTAACAAATATGATTTCAAGTAAGGTAGATTACCAAATTAATCAATATATATATATATAAAAGAATAGTTGTGTGTTGGTATATTTAGTGCTACAGCCAAAACTACACGTCGTAGACCCATGATCTTGGTATCAAATTAAAGCTTGGAATCTCATGATCTGCACTATGGTGGTTGGGTTTCGATATCTTATTGGGTGTAGGCACAGGATCGTCCGAAAGGGACCTATGTCAAGGATTTTGTGAGTACTTGAGGTTTTATTTGTTTATATCAAAACACGTGGTTTAATTTTAAAAGGTAACTGTGGTTAAAGTGGTTGCCAACAGAATGCAGCATCTACAATTGTTTTGTACAACAGGTGAATACAGTCTTATTTAGCAAATGTGTTTTTATTTTCGTTTTCAATTATTTAGTAAATTTTTACTGTTAGGTTATGTTATTAAAAAACATGAAGTGCACTAAAATGTAGAGTTACATATTTTTTTGTTTTTATAAATTCAAAGATAGTTTAAAATACAGTTTAAAAGCTGTTTACAAAAGGACAAGGAACTATGATTTTGGCTGTAAAGTACACATTATTCCAATAAAATGTAGATTGTATTGAACACCCGAATGTAGTAATTTGCAAGATGGACAAAATTTGAAGTTATTGCATAGCCCAAAGATTAATTCTAAAAGAAAACGCATATTATGTGCTGTTTGAAAGGAAAAATAAGACTGCTACCACCAATTATGCCTTCCCCGGCTTTAGCAAATATAGCTAATATGTATGGAGAATCATCATAATATATTGAATTTTAGATTACATTAGACGTTATAATTCTTGCTTCCAAATTACATCTTTTGGGCTACTATTCAGGCCTTCATAAGATTTTTCAACCCAGCGAAGCGGGTTAACAACAGCTAGTATAAAATAATTGTATGAATAGGATAGCGTAAAGATAACAAATCATATGTAGATAATATACCTTAAAACTAACTTTCTTAAATTAAGTTTGAATAATCTACATTCTAATGTGCATTAAAAATACTGAGGATTTTATCTTGTAAGTAGGTTATTTCTTCAACAATAGATTTTTTTAGAAAAAAATCTTTAACCTACAGAACTGGGAGACTAGTAGTACTATATTTATAATCCTCAAATTTGTTATATATAAAATGATAACAGGATTAATTAAGGCATAAGTTTGAAAACTATTCTAATATTTGTGAATGTTAGCATAATTTTTATAATAAAATTAAAAAATTCCACATTTGTTAAATGAGGAATACGTTGTAAATTTCTAAGCGTGTACTTCTCAAGGGAGTTGAACCATTTTCCCTAAAAAATAATCGCGATAAGTTTTTTTTAATGTTCCTGTTAAGATATTTGTTTATAATAGGATATAATCTGAAGTTTTATTTGCAGAATTACGGGCTAAATATAACTTACGCTTATAAACAAATCGTGATAGATATTGTTTGACATTTACAATGAGTAAGAAGACGTTAGTTTGAAAAAAATTTGTGCACTGAAGAGGAAATAAAAAACTTACCTGGAGCACTTTCTTGGGTAAGTTGCGATCATCCTCCTCTGTGATCTGTGTTCTATATGTGGGTCTTTCGAACACAGGGGGGTTGTCGTTCACGTCTTTCACGTGGACGATCACGGTGGCAAAGCTCGCAGTGTTTTTGTCCGAGGCCGCCAAGCGAAGCTCGTACTGAGGAATGTAGAAACAACTAATTATGTTTCATGTACTTTGGTTAGAATTAAGTTTGAATTAACTTAGGATAGAATTAAGTATTAATTCACTTAGATAAAATTATGTTTGAATTACCTTGGATAGAACTATGTTTGAATTACCTGAGATAGAATTGTGTTTGAATTACCTCAGATAGAATTTTGTTTGGGTGACCTCAGATGGAGTTACGTTTGAATTACCTCATGCACCAAAGAATTGTGTATGAAGATATAAGGAACAAAGGATATAAAGGATGACTTTATTATGAATGAAGTTATATACTTTCATTCATAATAAAGTGGTCCTTATGTTGATGCACATTTCATCACTTTCTTGCTCGGGTATTTAAAGTTAGAATTTGACCTCTCGCAAATATCTCAAAGACGAAACAACCCATACAGCACAGCAAGTCTTGATCACGTCTTACGGACGTTTAAAATGTCTAAAAATTATACGTCGAAAATTTAACCATAAATAAGACGTTATTAATACGTCTTTCATTACACGTCTTGCTTAGTTACGTTTAGAAGACGTGACTTTTAAACTAATTTAAGACAAGGTTATTTAAACTACTAGAGGATGTTTCAAAGACGTTCTCAGATTGAACATTTAAACTGAACTAAAGATGTATTTTATTTACCAATTTATTTAACACTACTAAAAGTCAGCTTTTGACCTTTACGAAAGATATACAAAATTAATTTTGGATGTATAAAAGAAAGCTTGAAGACGTATACGAAAGTATTACATTTTTTATTGTTTTAGTAAACATAATTAACTACGAGAATGTTCTGAAGAAACTAATATCAATCTGGACTAATCTTGTAAACTTTCAAATTCAAATTTAAATTTATTTTTGACAGTTTTTTTGCATGCTGTATGGCTCACACGGGGGGGGGGGGGGAGGAAATACGGGGGGAGTGGAGAATTAACAAAGCTCATAAAAGTAAAATTCCTTCAATATTTTATGTAGGCTGAATATAAAAATAATTAATGAATTTTCTCTCCTGTGAGAATCCTTATTTTCTATTAACCATAGGTATCTGTATGATAAATAAGTTAAAATGTCATAAACGTTTTAAATTAAGTAATTGATTTTAATTTAAAAAAAGAGATCTCTTTTCTAATTTTTTTAGACGTTCGTCAAACTCTTACAGCTTATTTCTTCTGAGCATGATGTAAGAACGCTTTAAGATACCCAGGATAAAGCTTAAAGACGTCAGCGATCGATTTTGAGAATTTAGAACGGGTTCCACCCCAGTTGGAATAATAAGATTAACTATAGTTATAAGACACAAGAGGTGTCCTCCGTGGAACCGGTGGACGAGTTGTAGATAAAGAAACCCATCATAATCTGAGATAAAACCCATCATACAACAGCGAGCGCAAGCCTACCAACGTTATTGCCGAATTTCCTGAAGAAAACATGCGAAATTAGTTCATTTATATGCAGCCTAAAGAATGAAGTTTCACTTAAATGAGCTTTAATTTGAACTATAAAGTAAACAAAAATTAATTTGATTTTCATAGACACTATTAACGAAAGGTTATCTTATTTTTTAAAAGGACGATCAAGATCAAATTTTTGCAATTTCTTTTACTTTCGTTGACGGATTGAGGCTTTCTTCTAAGCATATAATAATCTAAGAAAGATTCAAGATGCACAGAATATAGCTTAAAGACGTCAGCGAACGATTTTAAGAAACGGGTTCCACCCCAGTTGAAGTAAAAATATAAAATACAGTTATAAGATAAAATAGTGTCTTTCCTGAAACCGGTAAACGTATTTTAAATAAAGTAACCCAACTTAATCTGAGACAAAACCCTTAACCCTTAACACCCTTAACAGCGAGCGCAAGCCAATTAATAATTATCAACGTTATGGGCGAATTTGTTGTACAAAAACTTCCCAATTTTCCTAAAGAATGAATTTTCACTTTAATGAGCTTTACTATTTTCTGCGAACCTTATACAGTAAACCATAAGATTCATTTGAATTTCACAGACACTTTAAATAATTTTTTGAAAGGGCAATCAAGGTTTAATATTTGCTAAATGTGTTTGACGTTCGTTGACATATTAAAGCTTTCTTCAAAACGTCTTAGAATCTAAGAAAGATTGAAGATGCGCAGAATATAGCTGAAAAACGTCAGCGAACGATATTGAGAATAGATGTGCGTGACCTACCGTGGATGGAATAGAAAGAACAATTAGCTGTGAGATGTACAAAGGGGTGTCCTTCCTGGAACCGGTGGACGTGTTGGATACAAAGAAACCTATCATTATATAAGAAGTTAAATTCTTAACAGATGAGGGTTCGTATGATGTTAGTCAACTTTATTGTTGGTGTATTTCTCAATCGAAAACCTTTGAAACTGATTTATTTCCTTGCAGCCTTTTTCACCTCAATGAGTGTTATCATTTTCCATGAATGATACATGAAATCTGCAACAAATAAATTTTAACTCCATAGATATTTTCTCATGCCATTTTTTTATTTCACGGGGCGCGCGGCCGGGGAGGATCACAGAACAATCCCAGTCAGCACACATTGTAAAAATAACGTTATTTTCACGTGAAAAAAGTAAAAAAACGTAAAAGTAAAAAGCAAAACATATTTTTTACGTGAATATGATGAAAAAATTTAAAGTGAAAAATGTAGTGAAATTAAAAACGTTATTTTCACGGGAAAAATATGAATCAAAAGTATAATCAAATGAAATAACAAATATAACTTTTTTATATTTTTTTTATTTTCTTGTTTCTTCATTTCGATTTTTATACGTTTTGATTAATCTTGTGCGCTTATAAAAAACTATCATCCTCGTAAAATACACAAATTCTACAGTAATCGTTTATTTAGTCCAAACTAAAATTCAAAAATATAACAAATAATTTTTAAAAATTTAATGGATTTATAAATAATTATGTTATGAATTATTTATATAAAATTATTATACTATTTGTTAAATTGTTATTCGTTATACTTATTATGTTTTAAAATAGTTTACTATTTTAAAAAGTGCCTGACACAATAAAAGCTATTTATTTCAAATTATAAAAAAATTAAATCACCCTGCCAAAATAATATGGGCCATAAATCGTGAATTGTGTCAAGACAAACCTCCCCTCAGACGACGCCGCGGCACAAACCGGTGCGGTGCGGTGGACTGAACTGGAGCCTGAGTGTGGAGTGAGGAGTGAGACGCCGTTGGCCTCAGTTTCAGTTAAAGTCATAACAACGGCTTTTAAGGTTTTAAAGTGGAAGTTTAGACTTAATTGCGGTCTTCAAGTAACTGCGAACAATGAGTTAACCCTACTACGGGCTTTCATCGTTCTTGGTAAGTTTATACTTTGGATATTTATTTAGTCATCTATTGTGAAATCAAGATAACCTAACCTCAACTTTCAGCATTCCATTATAGTTTTTCTGATCAGTTGATACAAATTTGGTAATTATGCATATCATAACAACTCTCCTAGCCTTTTCCAAAACACTCCCATGTGATAATTCAGTACGAGTTTCATATCTGATCTTCTAGGTTTATGTTGATTGTCGATTGTTTACCTTAAATGCTTATTATAGGTTTGATAACTGAACTTCTCAATTGGATTTAACATGGGCAAAGATCAGTTCTGTTTTGGGTACTCAGTTCAGATTTCGGTTATCCGATATTAACTATCAACCTATCATGTTTAACTCAACTAACTGATGTACTGTTTTAACAAACAACCATCAGTGGGCTAGTGAAGAAACTTCAATAACAAACAAATACCGAAACCATTGTCAATTATATCTAGGCCTATATCATTCGATTCTCTCACAAACAACAAGTCATACCAAACGTAAATATAATAAAACTAAAATTATATTAAACATACGCCTAATAATATAATAACTAAATTAAAACGCTACTAGGCCTATAATTAACTAACTAAACACAACTTACTACCTTATTTCTCATCATCTGCCATCTTGTACTAAAATACTGTCGATAAACATATTTTCGTAAAGTAACAAATCAATCGATATCAAAGACAGGTGTTAAGTTCTGACCAACAGACAGTACATTGAACTTCGACTATTGGTAGAGCGTTCGATATTGTTTCTTAGAAAATCAGATGTTGAATCGTCTGCCATAGGAACAAACGGCAGAAGATCAGATAGGCTATGAAACTCGTACCCCCTAACTCCTAAGCCTCAGCTTTATTACTAAATTTTGAACTTCTTGTTGGATACAGTTTGGGCGTTTTATCTTGAGCTATGGGAACCGTTTAGGCCTACACCTGAAGCGGTTGGAGTGGAGTGAATATGTTCAGAACACTATAGCTGATACCTAAAGTTAACCTGATATGTTAACATTTTTTAATAGCTGTCTATATACCTATTTACTGTAATTTGTATTTAATCACATTTAATATTTGTTGAGATTAACTTTTTCATTATTTAGTGCCCCAGATCATTAAGAATAAATAAATAATGTTTGACAGCTTCGGCAACGGAATAGGCCTAAGCTCAAGATGAAACGCACCAACTGCATAACCTCTGATTATATTTCGTTCTGCTAAAGCATATTACCTATTTTACTTCTACTGTTTATTTTTGCCCGTCACTAGCACTTATCAAAGGCCTAACTTAAATATAGGTAGGCTACTCTGATTGAGTAGGCCCATCTGGTGAGACCTTATCAGACTCCACCTTAATGCTTTTGATTACATTATTTTGTTTATTTAGGTTAGATATTGATGTTTTTTAGAGCATTTTGATTTGTTCTCGATGAAATTGAATAATCTTAATTTCGGTTACAGACGTATAAAAGTTTCAGATTGATAGCCTATTTCCAATAAAATTTAGACAGCTTGGAAAACTGCACCCGCCTATTCGGAAACGTTGGTAATGAGTACCTTAGCCAACTTAACTTTTTAAATATTGAAGTAGCCTTCAAGCAATTTACATTTGTTTATCTGCAATTTAATATTGTTTGATTATTTTGTAATTTTATGTTTTTTTGTGTTTCTTTTAGGAAGGAGCTTGCTGTTACATTTTTAACACCAAGAAAAGATTACAAGTTTCTAGGCTTTTTGGAGAAATTGTGAGAATCGATCCAGTCTATGAATTGGCTTTTCAAAACACAACTTACTTAAGGAGAAAAAATTCAGGTAGGTTTTTAGTATTGCTTTCTGTGGGTGTCTTAGGATTCCTTTTTGTCTTATATTTTTTATGATGTTTTATGATCAGCGCACGGAAAACTCCATAACATTCTTCAGATTACTTATTGGCTCTAATTTTTTAATCGATGTTACACTAAAGATTATTTTCATTTGGATGTTTCATCAATCTGCAGAAATTCTCATGTGGTGTGTAAGGAATTTAAAAAAACTATGGTATAATGATACAAAGGTTTGTTTTCTCTTGGACGATATGATGTTCCGAGGTTGACAAATAATGTTAGGTAGCAAATATTCTTGGTATTTAGACATTTTTGCTAATTTTTAACTAATTTGCATTTAGGCCTAATGTAGGTAAGCAAGCATGTATTGTAACTACAAGCTTTCTTCCTGGAGTGAAAAACTATAAATGTGAATTGGATATAAATAGGCCACGATAAATTGCAAACCCAGTGTTAACTAACACAGATAACCTGCCAGGAAGTCTACTTACTAAAACAGCAATTCAAAATAAATTTAGGTGAAACTTTAAGTTCCTTATTATAGCATTACCATATATTTGATTGCAATAAAACAGTTTAAACTTATTTAACGTTTTTATGACCTCAGAAAGCATTTTTCATCACTCTGTATACAAAGATTGCCCGTTACCGTACAGCTGAAATCTACGAAAACCCTCGACTTCCTTATATCAAAACAAATAATGATCAGCGGATTTTTGTTACCCAAACTTTGCATTTCCGTACCCAAACAAACGAAGTTCCGGTTTTGACAGTTCAACCAGCTGGCTCTAAAGTAAAATAGACAGTTCAGCCCTATTGTGTTTTCTTATAGAGAAATGACTAAATTATGAAATTTTGGATGATTTTTTATAAGTTTGGTTACTTATTTGCATCATAATGAAATGTATTGTTCACAACTCATCACTAAAGTACCATTTCACATCAAGACTAATAGTGAAATATACTATTATTTCTCTATTTCCTGCCTTTATTCCCCATAAAACAGTAATTATTAATTCACTGACCCAGTAACCTCCTGCCTGCTATACCGAGTTTGCATGGCTTTTCTTGATAGACCAAAGTAAAAATATTTTTACAGTGTAGTCTCCCAGTAAATTTTGATTATGATATTAGTTTGCTTTATAATATTAATTGGATTTGTTTTGATTTACAGGAAGCAAGATTTTGTGGAAGATGGGGTTGAAAATGGAACATGAGGAAGCGTACAAACTAATGTTGTGTTGGCCTATTAAGGTTTAATAAAAAAAACTTAGCCTATACTGTATTGAGTATATGTTAATTTTTTAACATTTTTCATGTCAATACATAAATTTATTCAATCATCGTTCTATTTATTTCACAAGGCCTTAATTAGTCAAGAATAAGTTAAAATAACTGCTCACTTTGAAATTATATATATATTGCAGACAGATTCACTGATAAGGGATATTATGGTTTGAAATTATATATATTTTTCAGACAGATTCACTGATAAGGGATATTATGGTTATTACAAAAAGTAGAACAAAATCCCCTTTTTCCGTGGTTTTATTCGTGCTTAGCATTAAATTAAACCATGATTAATGGGTATTTAGTTCTACTTTTTGAAATAATATATAGTAATAATAACGATAATAATTGATAATATTTATATACAATCTCTTTAAAACAACAGTGTTTGGTGTAATACTTTTTCAGTATTATTCCTTGGTTATAAGGCCTAGTAGTAATTTGTAAATTTTACAACATTTTTATTGTTAAATATCACAGAATTCAAATATGTTGACTTTTAAGTTTTTTTAATGAGTTTGAATAAAAATATGCTATTCATGCTAACATTTTTTTGAAGTAGTTATTTGAACATAAAATTAACAAAAATGTTTTTATGTAAAAAGTGTTAAAGATGGTGAAGGTATAAGGTGTATAAAACGTAATTTTAACCAAAAAATTTCAAATATGTGAAAAACATAACGAAATTAAAACGTAATTTTTACATAAAAATGTACACTATGTGAAAATAAAACAAAATTAAAATGTAATTTTTACGTGAAAATGTTAAAAATGATAAAATAAAGTGAAATAGAAACGTGATTTTTGCGTGAAAAATGTACAATATATACAAATAACGTGAAATGAAAACGTAATTTTCACATATTTTTTTCACGTGAAAAACACGGCCAAAGTTGTGACATTTTCACTATATTTTCACGCGAAATAAACGTGATATTTACTTTTTTTCACGTGAAAATCACGTTAAAAATGTTCAAAGAAAACGTTATTTTCACGTGATTTTTTCATTGTTGTGCTATCTGGGATTATTCGAAAACCTCGTAGACGTCTTGAAGCTCTCTTCTAGGCAAATAGAAAAATTTCAGGATGCTTAGAATATAGCTTTTATACGTTTACGACAATATTCCCCAGGTTCCACCCCAGATACAATAAAAAGATCAAATATGTCGTTGCAAGATATGAGGATAGCAACCTTGCCTGTAATATCTGTTTGTATAATGACGAATTTTCTAAATGGTGGCCGTTGCTGATTGTGGCATTTAAAAATGTTTCCATGGTTCAATAAATTTTGGTTAAAATTCTACAGCAACTATAATCTCACCATAATTAATTAGGTAGCGTGATGATACAAATGTTTGTTCGCTTGCCTGGATTATATTCAGAACGGTTTCTTCTAAACATTTCATAATTCGTTAAAGGAACATTATACATATAGTTTTTAATTTTCTTTAATTTGATTCACAAAACTCCTGAAAACTTATTGCTTAAGCTGCAGGCCTTTTGTTTTCTATCAATAAACTGGTAGAAGTCGTTGAGCAGTTATATGCCAATTTATTGTGAAATACGGTATGAATAAAAAATACATTAAAAATTGGTGACAATCAAGCCCCAAAATTACTGATCAACATTGTAAGTTTGCGTATACATATTTATAAATGAATGAATAGTGAACCTTATTTTAATCTAATGTGCATATTGAAAAAATATTGCGGGGTTTTCCAAATTAAGAAGGTACTAAATGCCCAGGTTAAAATTTATTGACCTATTTATTAAGCAAGTAAAGATCCTTGAGGTTCATTATAAGACTTAATTGGAACTTAATTAATGTAAGCCTGAACGTTCTGTACCTGGACGATTTGGACCAGCCATTTAAAATGGGTAACGAGTCTGCAAGTCCGGTACTATAACCTGGACTTTTGTACATTCCATTAAAATGAAATTTGACCTGGAAGTTTTGAACCTACCCATTATTTCAAAGGAAACAATTATTACTTAAAGTATATTAGCGATTAACAAGTTGTTCTATGCGAAAGTACAAGAACTACGGGTACACTTGGCGCCGTGCCGTGCAATAGTTCCAAAATTACTTAAACAGCTGTTTCACTGTTGAGTGACCAGCTGACGAAGTGATTTCAAAATTCACAATAATTAATAGGCGTCAAGTATCAAGTATCAAGTATCAAGTATAACTTGAATACTTATTCAAACACAACAAGCTTAAACTACAACTTGAAGCGTCGTTCCTTTTAATTTATTTGCCAGACTTACCAATTATTACTCTATGCTGTTTCAAGATTGAGTTTTATACTCTCTGTTCACAGTTCACGGCTCTCCAGGGAATGTCAAAAACAAAACTCAAAAATTCAACTTCAACGGTGTTTCGGTTTCTGGGTACTGGGTCTTTCTTTGGTTAGTTCGTAGTCGTAGAATTAACTGGTTGACGTTAAGTGTAATATGTTAAGCATGTTTTTTTGTTACAACTGTTTACTCACGGTAACCAGATAACCAGAAAAAATACCGTGTTTATACCGAAGACAGAAGACAACTGTTTAATGAAGTTCGTCGCTTCAAGAAAGTTGGTTTACAAAGGTAAGGACCAATAAAAATATTCATTTATTTTAGTTTTAGCGAACACAGTTATTTTATTTGCATTCTTATTTAGAAGCCTTAAGTAATCTTAAGGCATCTAAGGGTCTAGGCAAGCCGAAGGCCTAGGTCTATGTTATAGTCCTCTTGGTAACCAATCTTCAGGCAACATTAGGCCTATAATTCATTTTGAAAACAATTGCTCAATTTCGGATGGAGTAGGACTACAATATCAATATACAATATCAGTTAGCCCTATAATACCAACCCATAATAGGGGGCTATAGTCCTATTCATGGTTCTCAAAATCTAAGATATAACTTTGGTGTCAATTTCGTTAAAATGCTCTCGATCTGCCTAAACAACAAGATATTTTTCAATTGTATGGTATGAAGATGGTCTCTAATAATTGCTGTTAGTTTACAAATAGGCTGCAAATTTATAACTGTCGCAAAAAACATCCTGTTTAAATATCTTGTAGTGTTGAAGCACGTTATTAAGCTTTTGTGCCTCGCTTTTACCATTTTGTAAGCATGTCTATGTGAAAACACTGGGTAGGCCCAAAGTGGCTACATACGCCTAATTTAGATCCTTCTCTGTGATGTATCAAACTGAATAATGGCCTGAAATCCCCCACCAATACAAATTAAATGTGATAAAAGTTAAATATGAGACGGGCAATGGTGATTGTTCCATAGACGCTGTGTGTGCTGATTTCGAAGCGTCAATCACCATTGCCCACTTTACATTTGACTCTAGTGCAATGACGTCGACATTGAGCGCGCTGACCCCGTATTGGAAATGGAGCCTTTAGCAGTAAGTTAAATCGCCTTTAGCAGTAAAATTATAAATGGCATAATGGGCTACAGTGGTGTTCATATGGCTAGCGTTAGGCCGGTTAACCTGCGAGGACTAACACACCTGCCTAGAGAACCAGGTTAGTATTTTTTAAGAAAATTATATTAGTTGGGTGTTGGCAGGGGCTGAACACTACTGTACCTGACCTTATGTTCGTCTTTCCAGGCACAGCATGACTCACTTCCTGTCATTTATCTTACTCTTTACAGTCAGTTCAATCAATGATTCTTTAGAGGACTGGTGTTTTCAACTGTGAGTCATATAAGATTCATGTTAAAGGTCTAGCCTATGTATAAATAGGTACTAATCTTGTTTGCAAAAATAATTTTTATTTAAAATAAGCCTATAAAAATCACTAATGTACCATAAAATACTTTTTTTAGAATTTTGGAAAAAGGAAACACATTGTTGGCTGCAATATAAGGACATTTTCAACAAAATAACAATAAGACTTCGGCCTACTTTTGATAACTTAGTAAGGGGCTGCTACTCAAAAGAATTTTCATGCACATAACAAATTTGTATATTTTTATTTGCATTTTAAATAGGCTACTTATATTTTCTTTCATTTGGATTGAAAAGTAATACCAACCGTTACATGGGTTTACTGATATGCAACATAAAACAAATTTTACAAATAATATTTTGGCTGTGGATAGACTAGTTGAAAAATCCCCAAAATACTCCTCTAGTAATATACTCCTCTACTTCAGGTCTGTAGGCCTACAGTTTATGGTGGGTGGTTGAGTAGGTTTATTAGCTGAATCGAAATACTGTAGTAAATTAGATGATCCTGTCAATATTACTGTTCACAGTGTAAAATGCATAACCCATGTCTGCTCTGACCTGGGTCTGCTCATAAAGACTGATCCGATATCGATCATCGACCTATCATCTTTTGCTTAGCCTATTTATTCAATATCATTCCTACATCTGATTTTAGTTAATACAGACAAAATGATCGACGGTTTCTGGACACAATAAATTATGAAGGCTACTTGTTTTTAAGACCGACTAATGAGAGATAGTTTCATTTTATCAGACGAAGGTGAAGATCATATAATATGTTGGAAATACAATTTAAGTATTTGCTTGTTTACGGTTTTTAGGTACTTTTGTATTATTCGGAGGCCACCCTTATGCTGCGGCGGTTATGTTTGGTTAGGCTATCATAAATATGTTAGTAGGACTTTCCTCGTTTCGTTACGAATCGAATGATACCAGACGAGTCATACCTTCGCCCGCCAAATCCCCTACAGTAGGCCTAGATCAGGTTGCTGACTGGAGTGTGTGCATCACTTGCCTACAGGATTTGGCAGGCGAAAGTATGACTCATCCGGTGTCGTTTGATTTGTAACGAAACGAGGAAAGTCCTACTAACATATTTATGATAACCTAACCTAACGTAGCCGCTGCAGCGCGCTGTATAAGGGTGGCGATCGGGTGTTGCCGCTAGCGGCGGTGACGCTTTACCTCGCCGACATTGCTGCCTTCTGGGAGGCAGAACACAAAGACCGCTCATCATAATTATGTCAAATTTGAACAGTAAGTCAATTAAAGTGTGTTCTCTCCAATTAAGTAGGTAGTTATTTCTTATATCCAGTTAAAAAAACCTCTCTAAAAATAGTGGCCTCCGTATAATACCAAAGTACCGGTTTTTATTTCAGGTGGGAGGATGCCACCAAGATGATCCAGAAGATGGCGCTACAGCACGAAGGCTTATCTTGTCAATGTTAGAAGACCACAAACGATTGGGTACGGTGATGAGTGACTTTGAGCGAAGCTGAACTACTTCAATACCAGTGACCATGGGAGTAAGAGCAAGTAAGTTTGTTAATAATTCATTTCCGCAATTACAATAAAGGCCTAAATTATAAGACTTATTCAGTCATGTCACTATAACTAGAGCTTCAGGGCTTTTTACTCGCCATTTTATTGATCAATTCTGTTTAGAATAGTAGGCTATGCTTTTTGTGAATGTTTATAACTTCCACTATTTATGATTAAGTGCAGTAAAAACAGTCACCCCCTCCCCCCCGCCCAGCCACCAAAACAAGTTATTTAGGAATTTTGCTCTTGGCTCCATTAGATGTTCTAAAAACCGTCATACAAGAAAATTTAAGCCGTGGCCAGTAAAAATCTATTATAACTTTTGATTTGTGAGTCAAATTTATATAGCATATTTCTATTATTAGCCAAACTATTTTAGGCCTAAAGATTTTTTAAATAATTATTTGGGTTTGTTCTTCCTGGCCATGCAATTTTTATTATGATATGAGACCAGAATCCGGAGAGGGGTCATCAATGTTGTACTAAAGGACTCAGATGTGGGTTAGGGCCCACTAAGTTTAGAAAACAACTCCTTATACTAAAGTTGCTTAGTTTGAAAAGGCCTAACTTTTATTAATATATTGTTCAACAATTGATAAAGCCACCATATTGGAAAATGGCTGCTTAAAAGTGTTTTTAGGCTGATGCAGCTTTGTTATCCATCTTACTATAAGGTTTACTGAAGGAAGTTGCTGAGATTTTGATGATCTACAACTTTTATATTTACTTTGTTATTGTAAACTCACTAATGGGCACATCTTAGAAAAATGGCCGCTAATAATAGTGTTTTGATTGGGACTTTTTTAGCATTGAATTTACACTAGCAAACTAAATACAAAAGTTGTTTGGTTTGAAAAGATCTATAACTTTTGTATTTAAAATATTGTTACACAACTATTAATAAAGCCGCAGTTTTAGAAAATGGTGGCCAAATATGTTTTTCTTGGAATTTTAACCTTGAAAATTTAAAATAACCAAGTTTTAGTCGGCATCATTGGATTCAGCTTGAAAAAACAAATAAGTTTGAGTTTAAAATTATAAGTATTAAATGTTTTCGATGAAAAACAACTGATTCTGAAAGATATTTGAAAACAAATTGTTACAACTCAAACTAAAATGAAAAAATCAACTTACTGAGCATTTTAGCGAATTTCCCCTACAGGGAAGAAGCTATTACCATGGGTCTCATGGTAAGACCTAAGCCCCAGACCATGATAACTTTTTGTTTCGCGGCCCCTATCGTGTCTGTTAGCACGATAGCGGCCGTAAAAATGGTCCAAAATTTGAAAATTTGTACAGACATGTAAAGTGGTAATCAATTGGATGAGTTCGTAAACCAGCCCGATCAAATTCTAAATGACCGCCATTTTCCAATATGGCGGTCAACTTTGATTTTTCTTATGGAACACCCTATATTTTATGGTGTATTTGGATTCTACGTTTAATTTTAAGAACTTTTTACTCTTTGACATTTTTTCCTAAACTCAATAGTAAAGAGGATATACGCCGTTAAAGTTTGAATCTTTCCCTTAAGAAATGCATTGAATAATTGTTGGTACTCGGTATATCGATAACGGTTGGGTTGAATAAAAAATACCAAAGAAAAAAGTACCTTAAAATGTGATTTTAGTCGAGATTCAACCATAGAAATAGTTTTAGTCAAGATTCATTCATAAAAATGAAAAATTTTGAATAGTTTTGAACTCTATAGGCTAAGGATTGCATGGGATGGCCCGGTTAAAATGGTCACAATGTATTTCAAATGGGGAAAAATCAAACTTTAACTGCTTATATCTCCTTAACCGTTGGGTTTAGGAAAAAATGTCAAAGAGTAAAAGGTTCTTAAAATTAAGTGTAGAATCCAAATACGCCATAAAATATGAAAAATACGAACGCCATCCATACGAAAAATCAAAACTGTCCGCCATATTGGAAAATGGCGGCCATTTAGAAAAAAAACTGAATTCATATTCTTAAATGTCTTAAAAAAGTAGGTGAAGTCACCTAGGTATTTAAAGTTTTCTCTAAATCCAATACTTTCTGGGATATCAATGGTGGCACAGTTAAGTTGGACACCCTGTATAAGCCATGTGTACTCTTTTCCAATGTTATTTTTATGGAGCTTAATGGATGGATTGAAATAAATTCTTTTGCATTAGAGATTCGCTGAGTAAGCAGGTCTGCTGCAACGGGGGTATTTATCTTACTGTGATTTTGTTATTATCAGCATAATAACAATCTCCCCTTCACCCAATCTAAATCTTCCCCACATTCAAGGTAACATCCGGTCCTAAATTATCTTAGATAATCACGTATCCCTGCTAATAATGAAAAGAAACCAGCAGTAGAAAAACCTAAAAGTGTTTATTAAAGGCTTTAATAAATACTTTTACGTTTTCCTAAAAGTGGAAATAAAAAAATTAATTACTAGCCTATTTTAAGGTGAATACTAATAATAGGTAATGTTTTTTTAGGTGATAGGTAAATAATATTTTTATCTAAATAAAATTGTATTTACAGTACACTCCCAGTCATCTGAACCCCTGCTATCCGAAACTCAGGGTCATCTGAGGTGGTTCTAAGTTATAAAATATTTTTTATTTTTGGTTGGAACATTAGAATAACTTGATTTACACATATTTTGTTTAGAATGAATATGAAATTTATACGAGTTAAAAATTTAAATAAATATTGAAAGTGTTATTTTATGGCATAAATTCTCCTGTATAACCCAGATCTGCATTTCATATCAAAATCGCAAGAAGATGAACTGAACGAATCGTCTGATAGATGTAGGGCAGGAGTTCACTATTAGGCCTCGGGTAGGATACGAGCAACGAGCAGCAAGCGACAGGCGGCGAGCGATAACTCACTTCTGGTCAGAATTCGAATAATTTTAAACCACTGTTCAAAAAACTGTATTTCTATATTATATTACTAAATAATCCCCCCTCGTTTCAACAAAAGTATTTTCGCGGTATATCCAGTTAGATTCCAACCTCAAACACTGCAACAATGCAACAATACAGATGGTGAGCGACAAGGGACGCGAAAAACATTTTCGAACCTGACCGGCGACAAATTCGACACTGAACGACACCACTGAATATCGCTCGCCACTTGGGACAATCGTAGCAACTGCCTTCAAAATTATGTAACAGCTGACAAATAAACGTTACCCAAAATTCGAGCGTTGTCGCTTGTCGCTCGTCGCTCGTATCGTACCTGAGGCCTTATCGAACAATGATTTCCCCAAAAAATTTGATGAACTTTTCGCCACACGAGGCCTTACGAGAATGACGTGTGACGTAGAAACAAGTCATGCCGCTTGCACCAGTACACTACCACGTTCGTATTGGACCAGATTCACCCTTGCTTGATGTTAGTGATCTCCCACCATTAACAAACGTTTGTACAACCGTAAATAGACGTTACACGGCAAATGGCGACTCTCCTTAATGAAGTGTTTATGTAACTTATTGTTGTTTTTAAATAAAGGTACTGTATTCAGATAATTTGTTGACTATAAATTCCTATTTTGCTGGCCTACATACACTATATATTGATAAAATAATAATTTTTAGTTATAAAATAGTACTAGCATCCCACTTACTATTGTGGTCACAAAACAGTCTAACCTCAAAATATAAGCAACCTCTGAGATTCTTAGTATCCGAGGCAGCCTCATCGCAAAAAACTCGAATAATTGGGAGTGTACTGTATTTTGTTTATAAGAATAGTTTATTAATAAAGTTCTTATGTTTTCCAGAGGACAATAAGGACAAGAAAAACTCAGCAGTGCAGTTTATGGTGACGGAGCGGGAAGAGTTTTAATTATTGTGTATTATGAGTTTTTGTAATTATTCGTTATTCAGGTAAATAAAGTTTTGTTCTAAAAATTGCATTTTTTGTTTTTATCCTCTATTGCAGCATTTTCTTTGTAATTGCAAAATCAACATTTGATCTTATATAGGCTAATACCTTTTCAAATAAGTTTTTCAATTAATTAACTGATGTCTATATGGAATGTTTATTTTAAATCATACTTTATCCGTTACAGAGGATTTACAATAATATACTTTAAATGAAAGTAATATATTAATCACTGTTATTAGGCCTAAAAGCATAATTGAGATGAAATTGTCTTTACTTATTTTAAAGTGCAATATGTCATTCTGAAACTATGTCTATACTCATAAAATAATGTTAATATTCCTCTTGAAAGAAGCATCGTTATATACATTTTAGGTAAGACATCTTTAAGGTACATTAAAGACAGGTCTCCCCACACACAGAAGATTCACCTCTACCTCTCAAAGACCTCTTAAGGTAACTGCTCAAAATTGTCACTAGCTTTAAACTGACTTAAAGCTGTCTCACGAACATTTGATTGTTTTAGATTTTAATAGTATATCTTGAAGAAGGATAAATTAGTACCTTTTGCTTCTATAGGGCTTGAAGATGGATAAAATCCGTCTCATAACCATCTATAAACCTCTTGAGGCAACTGCTTGATATTGTGATGCAATAAAAGCTGACTTAAACCTTTCTTGAATACATCTTAGACATTTTAAGATGTGCTTAGTATGTCTTAAAGGAGGTTAAATTAATACCTTGGAAGTATTTTTCAGCTAGAATATGGATAAAATCCATCTTAAAATCATCTCTTTAGACATGGTTTAGACGTCTTCTAAACGAAGGGAGGTTCCGTAATTCAACATTTTAACAACGTTTAATATACGTATACCCTGGTCTTGAGGCACGTCTTGAAGACGGTTAGGACAGCTTATTGCGATAGATTTTAAACATCTTCAAGATGAGAGTGTGCTGTATGGGAAAACGCAATAGTTATGAAATAGTTGTTTAGAGTGAGAGCCAATGTCGAGCGCTAAACTCTCTACTAATGAAATAGTTCTTCCCTACTTGGGGAAAAACTATTTCCTTTCTGAGAAATCTGCTACTCTGTTGGTTTAACCGTAATGAGCTCTGAAGTGGTATTGAACTTGTGCATACTTTATTTTATATTTACAAAATGATTGGCAAATAAAATTAATCTTACGTCTCTTAAAACAGTAAATTGTTTTACAACCGTAAAACATCTACCTTTTAACCCCTTATTAAGTATAATTAATAATTTCAATTTTATCTCTTTCAAGATTTTTCGTGGGTGACAAATTTTTAAATTTCTTTGTAAAAGTTTAAGTTCGGTAACAATTATTTGGAAATACCCTCTTTCAAATAATTATTAACTATTAATTTAACAGGATGAAAACAACTTATATCAGGAAATATTTCATAAACATTCTGAAAACTTCAAAGGTTTTGTATTAATTTAATACAAACCACGTTCTGCTCGTCAATTTAAACTTGTTTGATACATACAAAACTTGGTCCAGAAGCTTGGACTACCGCAAGTTGTCTCGGTACCAATTAAGAAGTTCCCTTGCTTTCAACCGTGGGCGAATAGATCTCATCGTTATAGTCTGTTCAAAGAACCAAAATAAGATATCGAAAATAAGGTTTTAATGAGGGTCTCTTCCTCTTTACTTTTTTACTCTCTCAAGTTTTGACTTCTTACCGTTTCATATTGGCGGTCATTTTCAGTTTTCAAAGCCAATTTAACATTTAAAAATGTAAAATATTTTAAAACATTTACAAAAGTCATGAATATATATAGTAAAATTTCCTTTACAATAACTTGAAACTTGCATAATACATATAAAAAACATAGTAAAATAGGTAAATACCTTTTGTTAAACAGATCAAAAATAATTCTTTGTCACAACATGTTTCGCTGGTGCTTCGCTGTTATATCACTGAAATAGCTGATCACTTACCAGCTGTTAAGTAATAAAGAAGCGTGCAATGCAATGCAAGAAGCTTGCTTGCATTGACACTTACTTAGTGGACAGAAACATCACCTGGAAGGATCATGTTTCATTTCTTGTTAGTATGCTCCAATCGGTGTGTTTCATGATCAAAGTATTGGCGCCAATCGTTGATCATGAGTCACTCATGACTGCCAATTACGCCTACGTTTATTCGCACCTGAGGTATGGTGTGATTTTCTGAGGAGACTCAGTGGATTCGGGTAGAGATTTTAAAATTCAAAACAAGATCATCAGAGTCATGTTTCAGCTGCAGTACCGGCAATCTTGTAGACCACACTTCATCAGTTCTAAAATTCTTCCCCTTGCCTCTTTGTACATCTTTGAATTAATGTGGTTTATCAAATTCAATCCAGCTCTATTTTCAAACAACCAAATCACACATACATACCAGCTAAGGCATGACATCCCTCACTACCCGATCCTCCTCCTGACCCTCTATGAAAAGCGAGCCTATTATTCTGCATTGAAGGTGTTCAATGGGCTCCCTGAACCAATTAAACAAGAGCACGATTCAAAGAGGTTTAGGCACTCCCTGAAGAACCATCTCACGAGTCGGGCGTACTACTCTATGAAAGAGTACCTTTCAAATTAACTCTTGATATGATATTTTGTGTATGTACAAAGTTGTCTACATTTTTTGTAAATTGTCATTTATTTTAATTACTTATAATATGGACATTACAATTTTGACAAGTCATATGTTAACTCAGCCTTTACCTTAAAAAATGTGGACCAATGTGACACTTGTAAATAAATAAATAAATACCCTTTGGACCGCCTCGTAGTCCAGAGGTCTGACTAGGTGGAGGACCCCGGACCGGGAGCTGAGGGCGAAGACCCCGCCTATGTTACCTCCAGTGATCTCGTATCGAACACGCGACGCTGAAAATATAATTAATGAGGTGTCTTAGTTTAAAAAAAGCAGAGACCAGAAATCAATCGTTTAATTTTATTGACTGTGAACAGTGATGACAAACATCGCACAATAAATTTGCACATAATATTAAATGCAATAAATTTATGTATAATAGTACATAATTAAACAAATAATATGGTAGCTGCAACCGATTTGTATCACAGAGACAATAATTATGCTGTAGAATAATTTTCTAATAAAAATGTCCTCAGAATTCTTCTTAAGGTTACTGGATATGAAATAGACTTCTTGTGGGAGGGAGTTGAATAATTTAATACCGGTATAAAAAAGTGGTTAAAAACGGTGTTGTGTTACGGAATATATAGAAGATCTCACTCAACTTTATAAAGATGAGTTATTGGAATGGAACATGTGTTCATATTTTATTAAAATGGAGTGACATTCTTAAATATTAATGCGAGGAAACGTCAACAGATTATTGCCAGGAAATACTCATTAACAAGTCTCAATCATCCCTAGAGTAATTATTAGTTTTAAAGCTTTATTTTTGTAATATGAATAAAATCTCCTTCGTTCTACCAGTCTAGGCTCCCCAATTCGGTATACCATAACACATAACAGGATGAGGATACAAACACAGGCAGTGAAAATAAACTTCCTATTAAAAACGAAAATAGCCTGCGTATAGTGAAAATTCTGCTGTTCACTTTGCTTGCAGCCTTAGGCCTATACTATGTATAGGCTACATGTATAAGTTACATGTAATGGTAACTTTCATAATTATTTGTGAAAAATAGTATTAATATCAATGAATCGTTTTATAAACTAATGGAAATAATTTTTAATCAAGTTTTTAATATTTCTGCCCGCTTTGTATTTGCAAAACAGAAAAATACAAAAGAGTTAAACTGTCTTCATGATCAATAAACTCAAGACCTGGTTCATATTTTAAGACCCTTGAAAAGCCTACAATGTTTAAAAAGAATTTTACGGCAGTCTTATTTAAGGGTTAAAGAAACTCATTTGGAAATGGAAGAACAATATCAGAGCTCCCTTAAACATTTACAATTCTTTCTGTTACGGCTTGAAGGGAAACAATACAAGACGACTCTGTACATAAAGTTTTTTTCACTCTTTTCTCTTAAGCAAAGGTGTTGTAAGTTTCTTGGTAAGGGGTAGCGTGTTTTGTTTTATTACGCCTTAATTTGAATAATCATTTTTACAAACAAACTTATTAGTTTGAAGTAATTGTTTGTGTAATAAAAAAGGAGGATGGATTTTATTTTCATGATTTCTCCTGAGTGAAAGTTTCGATAATTTTTGAAAGCATTAACAAGATGAATTTAATCATATGAACCTAATGTTTACCAAAATTAATAAGGCCCTTAAAGCTTTCAATATGGAAGATGATTTGTGATAATAATCAATTTCAAATATGACTCTAAATCCTTTCTCTAACAAGACAATACTAAACTACTATGAAGCTAACTTCAGACTTTTTTTAATACGGACTTGGTTTTCAGGAACAAAAAACCGAAACTACACTATAAATGAAAAGTTTCCTATAAACTTAAAGAATTAACTAACTGCAATAATACACTTTTACAGAATGAAAATAAAACTGGTAAATATCAGATTACGGATACTATGATAAACTGTAAATTATTTTTTTTTACTTACAATCCTTACGATCTTTGGCGGCGACGCTGAGCAGGGGGTGGTTGATTTCCTCATTCTCCTCAATGTAGAGCTCGAAAACTCCTTTCTCAAAGTATGGTGCGTATTCATTCTTATCTGAGGCTCCTAGACGGATAAACTTGCTCACTGCAAAAAATAAATTGTTTAAGTCATTATTTCTTTATAACTTATGAGTCTATATCTTTCAGTCAGAATAATAAACCTTTTATGAGGGATGATACATGTAAAAAACTGTTTTTGCACGAGAGCACATAATTTGTCCCAGGTTTCAAATGTCCTAGGTTGTATGAAAATTAAAAATAATAAGTCATTCAAATATCCCAGGTTACTAAAATACTAATAAAATCAGATGTCCCAGATTCAACTGACCCATGTTTGTAAAATTAAATACTAAATATAAATTACATCATAAGTCCCAGGTTTCCATTTACCAATTAATGAATACCTCATTTCCCGTAAATAACCTAATATTTTTTATTAAAGGGGATAGAAACCCTGTTTTTAATATGAACCTGTGAAAATGTTAATTTCCATCTCATGTGTCATGTCTAAGGAAGATCTTTTTCACCCCAGGGAGAAAAAATAGCTGTAGTCGAGGATATGAGCTATTTGCCTATAGAGTGAATTAAAACTGCTAACTTTTGTGTCATAACTGAGTATGTCATGTCGACAGCAAGTCGTCGACTTATTGACAGTGGAATCGACTTCTACCATTCATTGTAATTAAATTTCGCATCGTTGGTGGTGGTGAAACTCGCTAAATCCACCAACCAACAGTTGGTTGTGCTCAGTTTATCCTTAGATTTTTTTTCAATCCAACCAACTACCAAACAAAGCAATTACACAATTAGTTGATTGTTTTAAATAGCAGTCCCAGGATTAAAGCCTCTTTGGGAGAAACATTTCAACGGTTACAAATTGTAAAAACTTTTGCCAGTAATATAATGAGCGTCAGAAAAAAATACAGTTAGTTCATCCTATGGGTGTAACTTGACTTTTGACCTCTTCTTAATGATTGAGTCCAGAGACTTAACCTCGTACAAAAATAGTAACTTTAAGCGATAGTATTGAAATAAACGATTGCTGAATTAGAATCGATTACTGTAACAAAACATTACTTATAAAATTTGTTTCAAGCGACATAAATATTTTTTTTTCAAAATCTGAATAAAAATAAACAAAGTAAAATATGGATATAATATACTTTACTCAGTAACCTAAACTATTAAGGCTAGCATTTAATAAGCCAATATCGTCTAAAATTATATCCCAACACAAATTTACCGGCATCACTATTTGCATGAGAGTAAAATTTTCAGTCACTGTCAATAAGGATATAAAGAAATTACACTTTAACTGAATCAACATTGGCATCGCTCATAAGGAGTCATATGTCATTCGATTTAACTGGTGACATTTGAAATTGGTCAGTACATGTTTCGCCTGTTTTTTGATGCAGGTTATTATCATTAAACCAATGAAAAAAATGTTAAGATTATATTAAAGGATTTATTTCAAAGCCTTCCTTAATTTTCTTTAAAAACCAAAATGTATCACTAGCAAACAATTATAAACAGTATTCGACATTGAGCTTGATACGTCGTTTATGGAGATGATAAATAACAATGGCGCTAATATAGATCCCTGAGGAATACAAGCATTGATCACTTAATCATCAGGAGAAAATTTCCAGAAAATGTGGCCTCTTTACACAACGTCAACAGACTGCCTTCCTCCAACAAAACAAAAAGTATATCTATGGATGCCATTTGTTAAAATTTGTATAAGCCATGATGTAAGAAATACTTTTATTTTATTGATCAAGCAAGTTGGTTGGAAAAAGGTTGTAGCCTTATTATAAACTTGTGTTGATATTGTCACTGATTATGATATATATATTAATATTTTTGCTCTCATATAATGTTTCTACATCATATCATTACTCAACGAACAATAGCCTGCGATAACAACTACATATGACTAATACAAATGTGTTGTTATTCTATCTCTTCCATGGCAACTCATAAGGCCGATGTTAATTTTTTATATTTAGATTCAATTTTCTGCTTGTCCAAATGACTTTTAAATTTTAACGGGATTGTGCACATCTACAGAAAAATAAAATTTATCTGTGTTCTTAGATTTTTGCTACATTGAACACACACTGAGAAAAAAAGTAGGACAAAACCTTATGGAAAAATGCTTGTCTATTAATATAAAGATAAGTGACGTTTGATGAGTTACTTATCGCACTTGTAAATTATTAAAGTCTAATAAAACAATGAGTATAAAGTTGAAAACCTTTTAGTAAAAATACTCTTAAGAGCTGAACTATCAAGTAATTAATTGTTAGCAGGGTAAAATGTTATCTAAAAACATTAAACTAAATACTATATATTATTAAAAATATTGATGTCATTTATTGATTGAAGTTATATCAGTAGCTTATTAGTTTTTTATATTATCTAATAGTATGTCAGCAAATATATTATTTCAATTCCACTGAATATTACTAAAAAGAGATATTTCAAATGTAACAAGACGGTCGTATAAATTAAATCAATCAAATTCCAATCTCATCAAAGCGTCACTGATACTTTTTGAACGTAACACCTGAGAAGCAACTAGAAAGGCAAAAAGAACCCATCAGCCCAATCTCAAATATTTATTATATTGGCTTTTAGATAATTAACTTTTTGAGTTGTAATATTTAGAGGAAACTGTTTTAGACAGTGAGATAATTTTTTACCTGGTGAAGACTTTGTGTAGATTGAGTCGCTTTATCAAGCTACGACACTTAGCAACTCCATTTCCGGCACAACATTAAATTAAACGATTCATAAGATTTGAACTATTTCTAGACATACCACTCAGTTTAGGTCACTACATGTTTTTCCATTGACATAGAAAAAAACTAGCATAAACTGCTTGCTATGCACTTTTTAAAGTTTCAATTAAATTCAAATAGTTTTATTTCTGGGTAATAGTTACATAATTACATTGGCAGCCTAACACTATTAAATAAATCCTCACATAGCAAAACAAATCCTGTGCGTGAGAATGAGTCTATTCAGTTATTTTTCCCTCCCGCTCATTTTTAGACCATTTTGCATGTTTGCCACTTGGAAGGACGACAACCCCCCCTTCCCCCCAGAATTTCACGCCTAACAAACAGACACACACACTCACGCACACATGCATTCCAATAGGACACTTGCAAAAACCTGATGCTCTGAGTATCTAATGTCCGTATTGTGAAGTAATAACGGTTTCAGTGTCATTTCTTCCAATCTGATCTAACCAGTGTTTGATGCGTTTTTTGTAAGTCGCTAAAGTGCAGGTGTCGAAATCCTTTAATGACTCTGGTAAGTTCATGTATAGAATGTGAAAATGTAGTCTTGGAGTTTGAATGCCTACTGCAACGGCATGTCTAGTCGAATAAGTGTGGTTCACATAGTGAAATAAACAGTCAGCGTTTTTGTACATACAAATGAGTAAAGCCCAAATAAATAATTGTCTTATGTCTAATACGTTCCAGTCATTGAGGAGCGCCTCCGAAGGGTATCACCAGCACCTACCCGTAAGAGGCTTTGAAATGGCTTTCTGTGTAACCGCCAGAGGTTGAAGGGTGGACTTGTATGCTCCTCCCCAGGCTATAATTGCATCTTCCATTAAGATTGGGTGTATGAAAAATACGCCATTGATTTCATTTAAATGAAGGATTGTGTTGAGCTGTTGGAATGCAAATATGCATTTCCTCAATTTCTTATTTAAATAATTTACATGCTCAGCCCAACTGAAAATTACGTATAGCATTGTTCTATAAGGAATTCTACCCCAAACGAACTTTTCCAAGTCAAGTCCTCGTCCTAAACAATAAAGCGCTCAGAACTATGAGGGAACAGGTCAGGCCAATTTTCAAAAGCTGAACTTCTTGGCTGATGTGTTATCTTCACCTGCCAAGAGCTATTGGAGAATTCTTTCGAAGTATTAATAAGTCCACATAAGATATAGACGAAAAATACCTGAATCAGAATCACCGAACAATTTTTAAGTACAGGATGTTTTTTAACGCAACCCAAAAATTTATTCTATCAATGAAGGATTAGTTCTCCCAATAAACCCCGGATTCGACCCCACTATATAATTTTATTTGGGGACACATAAAAAGTAAGGCCTACGAAAACAATTTACAGGATATTCAGCACCTCAAAACAAAAATGGAAAATTTGATGTAAGAAATTCAAAGACGAATTTTTGTACCTTGCAACACGTGTTCAGGAATTTAATGGAGAGAGCACAGCTTTGCACTGATGCCAATTGCGGATTGTTGGAACACATAATGTAAACTAAATACGATCAAACTTAAATAATAGGTTATATAAAATGTAAAGATTAGTAAAACAATTCTCATTTCATATTTATATGTGCAATATTCAATCTTGAAAATGGGTTGCGTTTTGAGAAATCACCCTGTGGAAGCCTATGTATACGGGAGAATAATTCTTCAATGCTCTTCCTAACTCAATAAGGAGATTAAACAAAAACATACTTGGTAATTGTAACATTAAGTACTATTGATTTTAGCTTATAATTCATTTTAAATATATCAGAGGCTCAAAACTACTCAAAAGTGAAAATCACCTGAAGGTATTAGTAAATTAAGTTTTATTAACCTGTTTGTGTAGGATGAAGAGATAACGAGTAGAGATGATTTATTGGCAACATTAGAGAAACTTAAGCACGAACAGAACAAATTACTGTTCTTCCACAAAGAAACCAATCTCTCGGCCCTTCTTCCTTAACGTCCCTAATTAGTGAGCTCCAGTTGCAAAGGTCAACTAGTAATTCTCTCTGGTTTGCGAATCTTGAAACACAAATGTAATTTAACTTCGAATAAGCTCTTATAGGCTGGTTAGTATTCCTTTGATAAAACATGAAGGTAATCGTTAATACTGTAATAAAATTCACGTTTGTATCTCAGTTTATTTGTTACTTCAAAACTAACTAAATTTTTCGTGGTGCAAAACATTTTTCATTCTAAAAATAATTTACATACTATAAACTAAATTTAATAAACATAATAAAAGCACATGACATCTTTCTCCATCTTAGTATCCAGTTATTTGAGGCTTATCTATCTAGTAACATAGTTCTCAGAAAGCCCCAGAAAGCTTAATTTTATTATATATGAATCTTGCTTTGAATTCGACGTATTAAAATTTTAGTTTTAAATTATAAAATGTCTGTTTGCGCGTATAACACATTTACACATATGATTTAATTTAAATAAAAGATGTTACATATTTACAAAAGTTGTAAAATGGTGAACTTTTGAGTACATTCAATGTGTTGTATGTAGATGCAGTATAAGTGTAAATATATTTTAAGTGTTAAACTACTTTTTTATCATTTACATTTAGTAATTACAAAAACATTTATCGTCCTAAACAATACATCATATCATAAAATATTATTAATTGAATTAATTGATCGTTAAATAAATTAGTAAGAAGCAACCTTGAATCTGCAAAGCCATTATATATAATTAAAAAGAGTCAATATTTTACATGTTTCGGTTTGCAAAGTATATTAGTTCAGTATTGATAGAATTTAAACCATAATATACTAATACATTTCAGTAGAGCCTTCTATGAAATTATGTTGCTTTCAGAACCATAAACAGTTATAAATACGGTTATGTAAATTTAAGAATACATAAACTGACATATACCCGTGGGTACGCCCTCTGAAAGGAAATCTTATTTTAATTGAATTCAATTATGCTATGTGCCATTTTTACAAATTAACAAATGGCTTGATTTGTTTATTCATAAACTTGATGTGTACTATACTTCTTAAGCGTTCAATTATTCCCTTGAGTTAGCAAGTGATTCCACCCTAAGTTAAAATGAGGAGGCATAATATACCCTGATTAACATTTTTCTGATTAGGTTTTCTGTTTCCCTCAGATGGGCAAATGGTATGAATTGGCTACTGACTACCAACAGACTTAACATTCAATTAAGTTTTTAAAATAATGAAATCACTTCACTAATAGATTATTAATTGAGTCCCTAGTAGTGTTTCAATATAAAAAATAACATTGCCACTTCCGGGGTTAAACTCAAAAATTTCATCACTCAATTAAAGACTCACTTGAACATGAGACATAACTCATTAATCGAATTGAAGATTTGATTGATCATTTAGGTGCTGGAGGTGAAAGTTAATTGTAGAAGACGACTATTTGTTGGAGCTTAACTCCCTTTCCCCCACACACTCCTAAAATTTTTAATTTTGAAAGCTTCGTTCCTAGTGTATGCTTAAAATCCAAAAAGTCCATGCAGAGATTCAAGAATCTAGCATGAATACTTCGGACGGTCGGTTAAACGCGAGTAGACAAAGTGGTACTTGATTAAAATTTAGCAGATGGCCGTAATGGATTTGTAAATTTCATTCCTATTAATAAGATTTTGTTATTATTCTATAGCCCTTATAAATAAATATAAATTATTCTATAGACCTGCCATTCATTGTTTTGGAAACTGAAAATGGCAACTTTTTTGAATTTCATTGGTCTCTAAATATAAAATATTATATATATTCTTAGTACGCATCTAGAGCATGGGAGCGGCCTAGTGTAGGGGTAGAAAGCGGGACTTCGGCTCCCAGGCTCCCGCGTTCACATCCCTCCAATCACCAATGGCAATTTGCTATGTGATAATACCGTAACCTTGAGGTTGCAATAAGCAAAATAAGCTGCAGTGCATGTCTATGGAAACTTCTAAGCCTGGCCCTCGTCTTGAAGGAAAAACGCATCTAGAGCCTTATAATAATATTAACGCCACGATTCATGGCCTTACAAGACTTCATACGCTTTGAAAACTGAATATTGGCCACCATTTTGAATTGTACGATATACCCTATATTATCATTTACAAAGAAAACATTTTTAAATCCTTTCTCAGTACGCATCTAGAGCCTGTACGGATTATTTGTGCCAAGTTTCATGGCCCAAAGCCTCATAGTTTTTGAGAAACTGTGTTGAGTCAGTCACCCGATCAATCAATCAATGAGACAACTGTTTATACTTTTATGTATAGATGTTGATTGTTTATTTTTTAATGGCTAAGCAGTGGTCAAATAACTTTACTCATGACTGAAGCAAATATGTTGAACATTTTTCTGGCATCGCTAACAATAGCCATGCCCTTTATTGGACGAACTTTGTTCCTTTAGGATAAAACTTTCCGATTCAATGGTTCAAATTACAATATTAAACAAAATAATACTTATCATAACTGGAATATCAATAAAGTGATTAATAAACTCGTATAAAATAGAATAAAAAAACAATAAATTTCTGTAAAAAGTGTCAAAAAATTAACTTACTTAAAGAATGCCTAGTTAGAAAAGATCCTTACAACAAAAGGTATTCACATACATCCATAAATAGTTCCATCAAGTAATAAAGATATATTAGAGATTTCAATATTACAAGTTTTGAAAATGTAATTTTATTCATGTTGGCATGCTGGCTATCAATTTTAAGGTGAGTTTACAAGTATTAGGAATTTTAAATCAGAACAAAAATCCCTCAGTGGTTCTCGATTTTCAGGGTATCCCGTAAATACCAATTTTTCATTAAAACAGCCGCCATATTGAAAATAATAATGACAAGTGAGTTATGTTCTCACCAAATTGTTCGAAAATGCTTATAGCTCTCGAATAATTACACGAAATATTTTTACACTTAAAACAAGGAGATTCGAACCCCCCTCCACGATACTGTTTTCGGGGGTGTTTGGAATATCCCGTATTTTAAAAAAGGTTAAAAATATGCTTGTGTTATTCATCGGGTATATTTTAGCGGGGAAAAGTTTTGTTTCGTCTTTGTATGTCAAGCCGTTTTTCTACAGTCTGCTGCGGACGGCCTAGAAGACTCACCCTGTATAACAGATCTATACACATATTTTTAAGGTGCATTTAACAACATTACATGCTCCAACTTTAATATTTGTATCACACTTAAATAATAATATTAAATATTTGTATCACACTTAAATAATATTTGGTGTTAGGAGCTTTGTTTGTTGCAACACAATTTTAGCGTGTTTGTTCTGTTAATTACCTCATTATTACTCTATTATTCTTATTGAATTCAATGCTTATTCGGGCAAGAAGAAAATTTCTTTGACCCTCTTGCGTATCATGAAAATGAGTCATGCTGTAACTATAACAATCATTGACTAGAATACAGTAGTCTCCTTTTTTCCATTTGGATAACCATAGTTCATCAACAGTGAGTGTGGTATACCCTATTCAGCTGCTTATTTTATAAATTTTAAAATTGTACTCTATCAACAAATATTATTTAGGTATACATTTTTAACTCAAGTTTCCCAAAATAAATACATTTTCTAATAAAAGAAGTACTCCAATCAACATTACGAAAGGGAAAGAATTATTCAAAACAATCATTGGAAGCACTGATAAGTTCTTATTCCCATAACTATTATCACCATTCTTTCTCTTAAAGAACTTTTTTAGGTGGGGTACCTGATTATGCTGGATATTTATTGGGCAACTCACCAGCTTCAGGGTTTGGCGTTATTCCTAGATGGTGAGGGTTTTTATAGATTTTACCATAAAAATCTTCACCATATAAGACTAAGGCCATAACCTGAAGGTGGTGAGTTGCCCAACAAATATCTAACATTATTATCATCATGTTAATTAAAAGACAAAATTACGTAGAAGTTAGGTTCTTTTCGCCAAGGCATTAAAACCATGGCCTTAATTCAAAATATTTAAGAAATATATTTAAAACCATGATCTACTAAACAATAATAAGCTACTTATATGACAACTGGTTTTTATTAGTACCTATTCGGGATGTTATGACCAAGTAAACAAAAATATCTCTTCGGTTGGTTTCTATCGGCCAAAAACATGTTTTCTCTACCATTATGAATGTACTAGTACTTGTACTAATAGACGTAAACTAATATTTCATAAAAATGTACCTTAATATAAAGTAAGAGTAAAAGTTAATTTGAGGATGTCTTGTTCCCAATCTGCAGTCTAACATAAACTTACATAAAAATGTTATGGTAAAACGTCGTCAATAAGTAAACTACATCCAAATATAAACTTAGAATGATTATTTACTTTATAATAGTAATCATAGTTAGTTATTGAAATATAAAATAACTGTATAAGTGTTTTCAAATGTATCTTGTTAATTAGAAAATTAGGAATTTATAATTTAATTATTAGGTTTTTTTTATTTTTGTCTCTAGTATTAACTAAACTTTATTTCGTTAGGTAAGGAATCTTCTCCTTATCAAGTGACACTTTTTAGACAACATTTTTACTCAGTATAGTTGAACACTAAAAACGAAAGAAATAGTAAAAATCATTAAATTACATACCAATATGAAAACATTTAGTCAGTATTATTTTCAAAAATGTGATCAATATTTACTATTTATTATTTATAATACAGTGGCTTAAGTGAAAAATACCAGGGAACCTTCATGATTGAAAGAATAACAGTACAGATTGAAAATAATAATCTTTGCCATATGCTATCAATTAGTTTGGCTTAGGGGTGTTCATAATGTAAATAATAATTCTAAAACATATACCAGTGAAATAAACAACTCTTTCTTTCTATATCAAAAGAAAATTTAAAATGTAACTTTTTAAATGTAAACTTTATCTAATAGTAATAACACAGGTACAAATGGGATTCTACAACCGCGCTAAGCTATAAAATCGTCTAAAGTTTACTAAGGATAACAAGATAAGCAGCTGAATAGGTCACAATCGCTCTCTGTAGATAAACTATGGCTATCCAAATGAAAAAAAAACATTAGATACACTAGTTAATTAAACGTATAACTACAACATCAATCATTTTAATACTGGTTTCCAATAAAAAGGTAAACGAATAAATAATATATGAAATAAGAATTGAAAAAATACTATTTCAAAATTCATATTAAGAAACCAAATTTAAATAATTTTTCATCGCTTTTCTAATGTTCTCCATCATACATACAAAAAACAAAAGGAAACAATTTTAGATTTTACATGGAATTATTTTTATGAGATCATTTAAAAGTTGCATTCATAAAAAGGATATCCTTTTAAAAATAAAACTTGTAAATAATTAAAATTTTAATCATCTAAAACACGCGTTAAACCACAGACTCACACACAAACATATGCGTATTTTAAAACAGTAAAAATTAATGTCAAGAACCGATACCTAGATACGTGCTGTTGGTCAACACCCACAAGACCTTGAGCGGATCCACCATGGAGATACTTCGCCTCTGTCACATGACACAGGCACCACCGCACTGCTGCCACTACGAGCGCACACACGGGACTGACGGCCACCGTGGCCGGCGCGACGGCGCGACGGCGCGGCGCTGCGATCCCACTCGCTGACACCAAACTGTTGCACTCGCTGCTGTATGAAATCGGGCGATCGTGCTCTACTACTTGTCTTCCTTGTTAATTATAATGTATTGTTTTTCTATTCATAGTATGTTTATTAACTACTCAAGAAAGCGACCAATTTCGGTAGAAGAGAGTGTTTTACTTGCAAGGCGTGGCCGAGCGTTGAAAAACTATAGAGCACCGAAATTTGATCTACGTGACAAGTAGTGATTTAATCAGGATTTAAATCACCTTAAATAATATAAACAGTTATCTGATATAGCATGGACTATCAATTCCTACACAAGGAAACACTACAAGGTAATGTTAAAATGACAGTACAGGATGTTTTACTGAGAATATCAAACTGTTGCACTTATAAACGTTTAATTTTCTTAATGTAGGAGCTATGAACGCTTTTGTTGCTCGCTAATAACTAATGTTGTATTTACTTAGTTATTTTTGAACTAATTATTTGTTGTTTCATTAATTAAAAAAAAACCTTGTGAAAAAAAGCTTTCAAAAACAGACTCCAACTAACTGTTTTTTCTAAGCTAAAATTTTATCCATCCATTTATCAAACCTGCCCTGGTATATTTCAACTCACACAAAGAACATTTTCTCACTCCCGTTTGTCACCAACATTTACTTATAATTTATTAACTCTCATGGCTCTAGGAGTGCCATGAGAGTTAGCCTACAGGTTCCTCAAGTGTTCAGAACAGGTAATTTGTCCAATGCATTTTATTTTTCAAATTTACTTTTACGAATAAACCTCCAACCATACTACCTGCAGGTGACACATAGTGCGCACAAGCGTCAATAACTGGCTGTTGGGGCTTAGTCTTTACCATTCTGTGCTTCTCATCGGCTCCGAATACCGTTGACCTATACTCGACCATCGTCCACCTACCATCTACTAACCCGCTTAAACTTCGTCTTGTGAGTTTTTGTTTCACAATTTAACATTTACTGTGTCTGATGTATTTTAAAACTGATATAGATTATACTAAAATTTATAACGATATTTAGCAATTTTACTTTCTCAAAGATTGCGTAAAACATTAAAATAGCGATTTTTGTCTTAATTTGCATCTAGACAATGTGCTGTGGTATATACAGAGTTAGGCAAAAGTGTGGATACCCCCCATTAACTTCTTAACGTGTCGTAGTAAGAAAACCAAACTCGGCATACCATTACATAATAAAAACTCCACTTTTTAACGATAGACCCATTTTTGACCCCACCCCTAAAACGAGGTATTTTGGGGGCAGCCCCAAATGTTTAAATGAAAACCCCTATCGAGTGACCCCTCATTTTAAAGGGTTTGTCAAAACAAATACAATGGTGATAATTGGAGGTAAATATCATACCCCTAACCGAAATGGCGACCATTTCAAAATTTGATATGGATAAACAAGCTAAAATGTGGATACCCTCATTGACTATTAAATGGGTTACAGTAGGTAAACTGAACTCAGTTCAACTTTATGCGACATAAGACTGTACTTTTTAATCACATAAAAAACTATGCCCCCGCCACCAAAATTGGGCCTCTTGGGGGCAGCCCAATAGAATTAACTATTTAAATTATGAGAGAAAATTTTGTCAACTTTGAACAGGCATATATTATGGCTTGTAAAAAATTATATACAATTATTAGTTTAAATCTTGAAAGTTTATGTTAACTAAATTTATCTTAGTGTTATCACAGTTAATTTTAGTTTGGGTTTTTTGGTTTATATCTAAGAATTTGCCAAGTTTTTTTGGAATTTCGCCTGCTGACTTACAAATTAAATGTTTTAATTTTTTTAATTCAATATATAACTATTTATCAATATTTGTTTTGGGCTAAAATGAAGTCTAATAATCGTTATTTGCTCTCTCTTGAGGAACAGAATTGTGTTAATAGATTTTCCCCGTGTGAGTTTCTTCGGATTCTCGAATTGTGATGAAGTGGTCTCGACCCTGAATGTGAGCCTTTACTATTGCTTCCTTTTGATTATGGCTCTATTACCAATTTTTCTTTGAACCCCCAGCATCCAAAACACATAGTTCTCCTCTTCATCTGGTACCCAGTTTTCTTCCTTTAATTCGTTCACATATTTATTGTAATTTCTACAACATTTTTTTATTAGGGCCTCTGCCAATCTTAAGCATTATATGTCATCTTAAGGCAATCCCTGGATATAATCCATACTTCTTCAACATTTGGCATTTAGGACTTGCTTGTACAGAAAAATATTGTCTTGTCTTTTTTGTGGATGGTAGGCCCATATAGATAAAACTCAGTCTCCTTAAAAACTTGAACTATTGGATATGGATAAATAGTTGCTTCTTTCATAACGTATTTTTACTTTCTTTTGTGCAAACCAGTAATCATATCTCCCCTGCTATCCTCCTTATTCCTAATTCTGTATATTTCTTGTTGATGCCAAAACAAAAAATAACTCCCTTGTTGGAGTACCACTCGGAAGATGTAACACTTTTTAAATAGAACTTCTTAATCGTCTTTCTACGTTTTTAAAGAACTTTTAACACGAATTTCTTTTAGATAGGCAATTTGAAGTGAATACATGTGTTTGGTATTGGTGAAATAAAATCTATTGGTTTATTTTATCAAGTGCTCTATACCTACTTATTAAAATTATTTTAGGTAACTGATTTATTTTCTACAACAGATTTGAATTTTACTATATTTGAATATTAAAAATCCACCTAGATATTAATGCTTTTATAAGGCATTGGCTGCGTTAAACAGAAAAAACCCATAAAATGTAAATAAATATAAAAGTGACAGAAGGCAGGTTATGGCTTTTCTCAAGACAGCTGATTACTCAAATAAAAATAATTTACATATACCATATGTTGGGTAAAATGTACTTCCATTTAAAATATATGGAAACTTTAAAGTCCAGTGGGGCAAAGCACATTGAACTGAGGTTGATGAAGGTTATTCCATGACTTCTTCAGGAAATTCCCTTTAATTTCACACCCAATCATGAAACGTGGTTGGCAAAAAAAGGAGTTTTGCTGTACACAAGAAATTCCTTCGGGAATTAGTATAATAGATTTGTCATACTTTTCATGGTTTCCACGACAACCTTATACCCTTCCCTATAGTTTAACATTGAAACATTAATTTACAATAGTACACAACCTTAAGGAGATTTTGTAAAATCATTTCTTAGAAGGCCCTACTAATCTAGAACCCAACGGGAGCATAAATGGCAAATTTCAGCTCTTTAGGTCTTATGGTTTTGGATATTTGCTGCCCGTTCGAAAACCTCTTCTCCTTGACATATTGCCAGTCCTGAGCCTACATCAACGAAATTAAGAACTAAGCATTGGCGAGAGGGAACTGAAAAGAGTAGGCACAAGACTGCTCAAACAAAATGTTTAATGAACAAAGCAAAAATATGATAATACACTATAATTCAAAAGAAGCAGAAAAAATCAAATGAGAACAAAATTAAAAATATAATGGAATTTACAGTGTTTGCCCTGACAAACTTGAGCTTAATATGTCAATGGATTGAATTTAAATTATTAACTAACCTGAAAAATTATTATTACATCGATTACATGATTAATGAATGACTTGATAACTTCAAATTAAGGAAATTACATAATATTTTCTTATGAAATAAGTTTATAATACTGAATATTTACAGTACCTTCTTACAAGTAATCAAAGGAATCCACAAACTACCCAAAACACACCCTCCTACATCACCCACATATCACACACACACAGCCCTCTTCTCGTCCGACGCCTCCTTCTCCCTCTCCTCTTCTTTCTTTTTCCCACCAAGCAGATAATTGCCTCCTCATTGGCTGTCGTTCCCGATAGGGAGTGTCTTTTTAAAGGCTGTTGATACAGTTCTTATAAGCATTCCCTACCGGACACATCTTGCTCGCGTCAGCTGGGAAAGGACGAATGAAAGGCGATCGATCAGACAGACAGATGGACAAGACATAGTTTCATGAGAGGGACAGTTACGTTTGTGATCTATCAAGTTGTAAATTTGGGAAATGATTAGATTTCGTCACGTAGTTATAATATATATATATATATATATAATTGATTTTACCGCTCTTGTGCGATTATTATTTAGCTAATAATAGCACGTTAGAAGGGAAAAAAATAATGCAATTTGTTTTGTTATAAAGTAAACCTATAAGAATAACATTGAAACCGAATTTTCAAAAATCAAGCACTTTAAAATTTCTACAAAGACGATAAAAACATTTCTGTGATGGGGTTCAACAATTGGTGATTGGGGTTCAACAATAACTGATTTATCAGGAATAATGATATAAGAATAACACTAATCACCATCAGCTGTAAGAACGTCTTCGAATTAAGAGTGAAAGAATGTTGCAACAGTCAACTGATCAATGGTACATGAATGGTTGCAGCTACTTGGATGCAGGCACTAACTGCAGATCGAAAAAAGGTATTGTTTGCCTTTACTGAAATAAGGTTCAAGATTGGTTATATTTCAAAGCAGGTGAGGGAAAAATGTTGTGTGTATTTCGAGAGTAAAGCACTTTGTCTCCTTCGTGAAAATTGTCACCCTTGCAAGCTCGGGTGCCAGAATTTTCACTCGTAAGGAATGTCATATTTTACTCACTCAAAACACAAATAACTATTTCTGTAACAATTATTTTCGATAAAGCTAATTCTATAAAAACTGTATTTCGCTTTTCAGTAACTAACTATAACTGCTTCTGCTTAATTAGTAGTGATACACGTTAATTCTCCCCTACGATTAGGAACAAATAACTATACAGAATAATATAGTCAACTGTAGTATACACCATGATTTCAATAATACTATTTGCGTATCAAAGAACAGGAAAATTAAACACTACCGTCACATAAGAGTTGAAAAGAAAAACAGAAAATGTGATGAAAAACGTAGTTAGATTAATTTTACAACGATTTTGCTATGTGGCTTACAATCGTTTTTCTGTGGTGTGAGAACGGCGCCAATCCTTTAAACAAAATAAGACCATTCTCATGCTATATTGACTGATAACTTATAGACTATAAGTCTAATATAATAGCTATAATACATTATAGACAGTTTTAAATGTTCTCTTTGTGGTGCCATGCAGTTTTTTTCAAATAATTAGACAAATTGCAATATTTTCAATACAAGAAACCGATCTATTACATGGTAGTTCTGATCAGCCCTTCATGTCTAATCCTTAGGGTCAATATCTGATCAGTAAACATTTGTCATTGTTAATAATTTCATAAATATAACTTCTATTTCGTGGATATATTATTTTTGAAAGTTCACTTCCATTGGGTTTCTAGTCTTAACACAATAGTGGTCAAACATTTCCTCAAGGTAAATTGTCAGGGTCAGATAATTTAACGAGAGTCTTGAGCTAAAAGCTTTGTCATTACTGTTAAGCCCGAGCCCGGACATTTTCAATTAACACCACTTAGCTCGGGCAGCAAATAACCAACAAAGTACTCTCTTTCACCGCTGGCCACATGGACGTTACAACTTCAGCTGTACAACGGTCTAGCTTTTGTAAAATATTTCTCGCAAAGATAAATATGTACTTGCAGGGATCAAAATTGTTTTTCCAAAGTTGTATATGATATATTTCCAATCCAGTAAATATTACGATTTTCGCTGGGTGTTCTGTTAAATAAAAAAATATTTAACATGATAACGTGTTACAATGTAAAATTAAACATTATTCTAACTGACGGAAGTCTATTTCAGATGTCCAGGAACATCTTTCAAACGAACTGCATAAAAGTATTGTATTGTTGCTCAATAATACACATTTCTAACACGATTGTTTTGTAGAAATGTAATAAATATTTTATTTGAGTTGTCAAAATAGAATATCCAAAAAGATCTTGACACTCGCAAGTATGTTTAAACTCCATTCGATTCGACTCGACATAAAAAAGTACTACTCACACAGCCCTCCTAAACACATTATCAACCTAGATTAGTGGAAATAAAACGCTCAGTGTAAAACTAAGGGGTCTGCAAACTCAGTGAACTCTATAACTAAGTTTCAAGCATAGAAAACGAAAACACAATATAATTCAAAACATTATATATTTCAAAGAATCCAGAGTGCACAAAACATTTTTTAGGAATAAAACTATTGATCCATCCATTTTTATGATTATGACCCACCTGATTTTCATCTCAAAAAACTGTAATAATTACTTTATACATTGTTAAAGGTTGTAAATACTGTACGGGTGACCTTATATCAAATTGGACATTTCAGATAAAGTTATAATCCACATTTCTTATTATAAAGGAAATGTAATGTCAAGAAGAGTTTTTTAATAGATTTCAAAGAATCCCGAGTGCACAGCTTAATTTTAAGAAATAAAACCATTAATCTATCAAGTTTTATGATTATGTTTGACACCAGAAATGTTTGAATCTTGAACAGTGTTTTTTTTTTTTTATATAAAGAAAACTCCAGATATACGTATATTATAGTTTGATTGATAGTTTGGATTATATGAATCACATAAATATATTGGATTATATATATGTTATGAATATCTTATTGGATAATAGATATATAGAACAGAAAAAGAATAAAAACATAGGGAATAGATTTTTCCTATGTTTCCCGAACTCAGTAGACACTATAACTAAAATTGCAAGCATAGAAAACTAAAACACACCACTGTCTGGAAGTAATTAATAACGTAAAATATATGTTACATCTGAATGACCCACCTTATTTTTTAACTCATAAAAACTGTGATAATTACTTTATACATTGTTATAAGTTATAAATACTGTAAGGGTGACCTTTTATCAAATTGGTCATTTCAGATAAAGTTATAATCCTCATTTCTTTTTATAATGGAAATGTAATGTCAAGAAGAGTTCTTTAATAAATTTCAAATAATCCATAGTGCACAGTTTAATTTTAAGAAATAAAACCATGGATCTATCAAATTTTATTATTATGTTTGACAACAGAAAAGTTTGAATTTTAAACAGTGTTTTTTTATGAAGAAAACTTTAGATATACAAATATTATAGTCTGAATGATAGTTTGTATTATATGAATCATATGAATATATTAGATTATAATACAGGATATACTTTGAATATATTATAGAATAATAGATATATAGAATAGAATAAGTAGATTAAGAATAAAAACATAGGCAATAGATTTTTCCGTTTCGCCAGGGTCGTTGTAGAATATGTTGTCCTGAGAATGTAAGCAAGACATGACCTCCACCAGCTTCCACTGAAACGAAATGACAGTATGAAAGTTGATAGTTGTAATCTAACGGGTTAAACAATGTGGAAAGGGTCTACTAAGTCTAAAGGGTTAATTAAACACCGGTGTTGCTCCGGTATGTGGAACTATATTTATTATCATGAAGAAATAGCCTCGAAACGCTGACATTGTGATAAGTGAAAACAACTTTACTATGTGGTTCCTCAAACCAAAACAATACAAAAATATTATAAAAACATAGGTCCGAAAATCGTTCAGTATGGAGTTATAGCAAAATTAATTTTGTTTTGTTTTTAATATATTTATTGCACTTTTTACTTTCTCCCCCCTATCCATAGTATATGGAGAAAGTATTATTTTCGTCAAAATTTTCGAATTTGAGTTGTTAGTGGATATATTCGTTCTAGTGCTCCCTGAATCAAAAAAGTGGTTTTTGGCGTGGTGTCTGTCTGTCTGTCTGTGTGTGTGTGTGTGTGTGTGTGTGTGTATGCGTGTGTGTGTGTGTGTGTGTGTGTGTATGCGTGTGTGTGTGTGTGTGGATGTATGTGTGGATGTAAACAAAGCTAGAGACAACACCAGTGGTCCGATTTTCATGAAATTTGGCATGTAGGTATAAAACCGTAGTATCTTCAGATGTATTTTTCATTTTTTTGAATTTTTGATTTTTAAGGGTATTTACCCCATAAAAACCCTTAAAAAATGACAAAAATCCAAATTTCTCAAAAACGGCTCTAACGATTTTGATAAAAATTTCATGGTTTTTAGTGCTTAAGATGACAAACAATATGACACCACCCGCATGCCTGTAAAAATTCAGGTTCAGAAGTTATAGGGGTTTAAGTGTTAAAAAACTCATATTTTTCAAATTTCACGAATTCTGTAACCTCTAAAGAAAATATATTCAATATAAATCCAATATATTCAATGCAAAATCCAAAGACATCTACAGTTTATAAATATATGTTATCTTTAATCAGAATGCACACGCCACCCTTAGTCATGCTAGATCGGCAGTAACAATGTAACGAGGCAGGCAGAAGCCATTCAACTCATTTTGTCAGGAAAGTTTGACAGGCAGAATATACTGGGAGAATCTATTTCTGAGAGGTTTTCAATCAGACAAAGCTTAGCTTCAACTCCTTGAAAATTTAGTTGGCCAATTTTCAATACCTTGCATTTTATCTCAGATTCAAAGTGGTACATTGACGGGGCCAGTTGAGGATTGTTCTAGGATCAATCCCTAAGAAAATATTATTTTTAGGGTGCTGTGAATAGGAAGGGACAGAGTATTGTATTGAAAGGAACCTATTATTCTGATTTGTAGTTATTTTGACAGTAATCTTGTTGAATACAGGAAGTAAATCAGTGCCAGTATTGGAGGAGGACATAAAAACATTTATGAGAAGGTCAGCTATGCGTCTCTTTCCACCAATGTTGAAATGAAGGCCTAACCTTCAGCATTGATGCCAGAGACACAGTTTGCAAAGCCCCATCGTTGATGCGAGTTATTTCATTCAGACGAGGCTGGTTCAGTCTAAACGGAATACCAATAACTATCACCTTTATTTTTTTTACTTTATCAAACAGAATGGAGATCTGTTTGTTTTTCAGAGCGTGAAGTGGCAGTTTGTAAACGCTCGGTTGTAGGAAAATATGCTTTTCTTACTCTCACATATGCAATATTTATCGATTATACAAAGGGCTTAGGACCTATAACATAGACTACTTACATTAATTGCATGGATCACACCAGTCATTGCTGTGACCAGCACAACACTTTCTATCTTCAAGTAATATGCAGCCTGAGCCTATAAGATATGTACAATGTGTTAATCAAATGATAAAACAATAATTACCATGTCAGCGTCACTAAAAAATGTTTCAAATTTGCCGATTGCTACCATCTCTAATTTGGGTGGCTAAATACTGGGCAATGAACGAAATGGCATTATAATAGGATGACAAAAATATTTATTTAGTCTTTGGTTTTTATATGATGCAAAACACATAACAGCAAATTAAGCTAATTAAATTAACAGTAGTTAAATTACAGCAAATTGAGGGCTTAATCCACTTTTTCATTATATCGCCTAGTTACTGTTATAAAATGTCACTTGCAAGGTCAAAAACAATTATATGCAAGTATAGGCAAAAGGTCTCACAATACCGTTAAACATACATAAATACCCCCATTGCAGCAGACCTGCATACTCAGCGAATTTCATATGTGATATCCTGGCACGTGCCAAGCTGGGTCTTGCTAGGTTTCTGCAAGGCAAACACAGTGACTCATGACTAAAATGATCAATGACTGGGATTTTTGAAAAAGGTCGAAAAAACTATTCTATATTGATGATTTTATTATTCTAATACGACTCAAGCATGCACCACTGAAAAATTACTTAGCTTAAACGAAAGCTAATTGTTAATTAAAGATCGGTAATAAAGATTAAGACCATAACAAAGTTTGTGCCTTTTCCCAAACCCAAGAAATAGAAATTTAATGAAGAAGGAATTTCTGAAAAAAACATTATTATCTTGGTTGAAACATCGCACCTCCACTTTTTCTTAACTGCTTTATACCACCCATTGAATGGCTGTCGATAACCTATTGAGCAATTTAATAACCTGAAAAATGGATTACGAAATTTTGAAGCTGGGGTAATATTGGGCTCATGAGAGTGGGACTGAGATTTAGAGGCGATAAGCATCAGCCAGCGATATCGTTATGGGGATGCTCTGCGGCTTGCAGAGTTTAGGTCCCACAAAGGGAAACTCCCTAGAGGTGTATTCTTAGACTTAGAGCTAGAGACCATTGTTCTCATATTTTCAAAGAACTTAACATCTTAACTGTACCCTGTCTTTTTATTTATGAAACAATTTTGTATGTCAAGAAAACCAATCAATTAGAAAGTACTCCTGTCCACAATTACAATACTAGAAATAGAAAAAACGCCACAACACATATCACAACCAACACTGCCATATCACATAATTTGTCAATGTTTGAGAAAGAAAACCTAAATTTAATGAGCCTAAACTTTTTCAAAAAACTTCCGGCCAACATTAAATCCATTCAACCTTTCTCTAAGTTTAAAAAGACCCTCAAGCAATATCTTGTCTCACAGTGTTACTTGATACTTACTTACTTTTACACTATTGATGAGTTTTTGGTATCGCCTTAGCTCCTTACCTAGCCTAGCCTTACCTACCTCCTTATGAACCTTCATGTACCTACATTCAACCTTATTGATCCTATCAAAACTGGGCTAATAGCCCATACACATTGACTGATCTCATGCTGTGTGACCACGGTCAACGGGACGACGCCGAGGGTAAAAGATAGGTAAAAGGTAGAGAATTGGGTGCTAACCTTAAAAACCCCTAAACAAAATTATCCATTATCAAAATGAACATTATAACTCAACCATCACTGAACTGATTTAGTCTTGTATAATGGCTCAAAAGAAAACCATTATTTTTTCAAATTAGTTTACTATAGTTTTATTATTTTATTTAAATTTGAGAGAAATTAACATGTAACATGTTATGTTACATAAAAATAACTTGAAAAATGAGTAAGTAGGTTTGCTGTAATGGGACAAAGGAAAATGGCTTATAAGCGATAATCAAATAGACCCCAACTATATGAAGCCAACTACCAAACTTCATTGATGAATGAAGAAAAATAAGCAAGATGGAACTGTCTATAAATTGGACAACGTACTGTTTTTACCGATTGCAATATTTCGGTTGACTTAGATAAATAATTAAAAGCACTATATTTTGTTGAAGGTGAATTCAAATAATAAATCGAAAATTCGTTAATTTTGAAATTTGCATATAGGTGTTGTAAAAAAATCCATGTTTTTACTAAAAGATTAGAAAAACTTTCCCCTTGAAGCATATTCAAAGAGCACATTTGAAGAGCTCTCCATTAAAAAAATAAAATTGAAATTAGACGATTAGTTCCAGAGACATAGTTGATTTTCTAAAACTGAACGACCACCATCTTGGATTGGCCGCCATTTTTATTAGCTTCAACATTGAGGTGTTTTTTTTTTTTTTTTTTGACATCCCAACAAACCTGTCTAACGTTGGTGAAAAGGAAAATTGGTACCTACCTAAAAATTATACCAATATGTCGGTCGACCAAAGGACTATAGAAGTAGAGGTTAGAGTAAATAGCATCGTCCCATTATACTGCCTTTAATGACAAGGCCTTAACTAGCATTAAGTCACAAGGATCTGTTTAAAAATACTCTCTTACTGTCTTTTTGTTTCACTTTTTTAGAATTTTGCATCATGGAGTGGACAGGTTAGATTAAAAGGGTGCAATAATTCATTTGACTGCTGCAATAAGACTTCTTAGGGTTTGATGAAGTGAAATTTACTTTAGACCCTTGTTTAAAATCCCGAGATCTACTTTGTTTACTCTTTATAAATTTTATGTTGTCAACCGATTTCTCCGTATAAATTACAGTAGAACTGTGAGCAAATATTAATCATCTCTTGAAGTTGTACAGCGAGGATATATGATTTTTTTTGGTAGGAAAATAACCTACCAAATTATCTAGTTAGTTGTTCCGTGGTATTAGCCGTGAAATACAGCCAATTATGGTGGAAAAACAGTCAATAAAAATAAATAGGTGGGATACTCCGATTTTAAGCGGATGTCACTCAGATCGCAAACACTAATCACTTGTCAAATAATAAGCTGACTCCTGATACCAGAAACAAATGTTAGAAATACTGATATATACAAACTGAGGGACTTCTGCGTAGAATCTAGGCATAACACTAATTTCTCATTATTTTTGTTCCACCTTGGTCAGAATTTAAACTTAATTCTCGTATCCTTGACGACATCTGACTATAATTGACACAATCAATCTGCAACTATTTCTTGTTGATCCGCGAAATCCTAGTCACTCTATCTTACGTTTGTGGTATTAAGATGAGAAACTTACTGCAAGCACTGGATCTGCCAGACCACATATACATGCAAGGACCTCCATCACCGCTATCATAAGGATCATGTCTGGGGTCAGGGTTGAAATTGTCACAATAATCCTCACCACAGATCGTTTCTTTTGCCATCAGCACAATCATCTACGAAACATAATCACAGCGGTACTCAATAACACTTTACAGCTAATTGCAACTTATAAATCCTATGTTAATGGTTACGTAGAATTTTTCTTTTCATTTTATGGATGTTTTTATGTAAAAAAATTAACATAAACTGAAGTAAACGGAATTTTGTTGTAAGACTAATATCTTACGTGTTTACTTATTGTTTGATTGTTTAATATACCAGCATAACTGTATGTCATGATAAGCTAGTTCTATTATATCGTATGAAAATGTTTATTTGAGTCCTTCGCTCCAATCATTTATTGATGTCATATTCAATAGATAGTTAACATAATACGTGTTAAGTCTCCAACAAATATTTCTTCAAGCCACTTTCTTAATTTGTTTCTTATTTGTTTATGTAATAGAGTGAAACATAAAAAAATAGCCATTGTCTACATTAGAACCATATGCAAATACTTATTTAACATATAACTATTAGATTAGACTAAAAGCAAATAGGATGTGGAGGAAACGATGTAACATGTTTTTTTCATGTTACAAATATGCTATTATGGTGGTAAGAAGTATCAAAGCCCTATAATGCATTTCTCTGTACACATACAAAATTTATCAATAAAATTATTCGAGGAAAAATAAAAATATAATTAGGGTTTACAGTAATGCATTTAAAGTAAAATCTTAAATGAGAATGTTAATGAATAGTAAGGTTATAATTATTTAGTGAATTCCAACATGGTAATTAATTTTGAAAAGCAAAAGTACATTATTCTATTACTTTCAAATCAAACATCTATACCCTGATAAGTGAATCTATACCCTGATTATCGAAAGAAGGTAAGAGCGGCGGAGCGAGCGCGTGGCAGTAAAAACATTCTTATTCATAACGCTGTAGAGATATAAAAAAACGCTGTTAAAATGTGCAGTCTGCTTTATTCCAATGACCAGTTTATTACCTTATCAGCACACTTTTCAAATAATTTTTAACTTATATGGTTTAGTTTATACTGTGAGTTATATTACTAAAAACACGATTTACGATTAAAAAAGTTAATTCTTTGTGTTAGAAACATCGGAAAAAATCCTATATAGAACTTTTAGTCGACTTTCTTGGGAACAATATATCAAAATTTGAGAGCCCTGTGAACAATGTTTATGTCGTTACTAATTTATTTATAAAGATTTGTTAACTCTTTTTTTTATTGAAATTTTCATTTTTTTCTTTAATGACATTAAATAGTTTCCACAATCAATATTGAGTTAATAAATTACTTCAATATTGCTAGATAAATCCGTAATCAGTTGATAATTGAAATTAATTATCAACATTGCTCGGGCGAGCGCGATCAAGACGAGGTACAGCAACTGGCCAACAAAAACTGAGCACATACTACCATCACCCACTGCACATTCAGTTCAGAGGAACTGAAAGGTTCCTTATTGTTCAATGTTGGTAAATCGGCATTTTTTCAGTGAATTCAACATCTGGAACCAGGCGTTGTTTATAAGATAAAAACTGATACATGCAGTGGCGAGCGAATGAAATGGGTCCACTAGGTCCAGATTGGACTTCAACAGTCATTTTTGCGCTCTGCCTCGCAGTGATACAATCGTTTGTATATAAATAGATTATGAGAAAACATTCCAATAAAAACATAAATCTGCGACGGAATTAACCTATATTTCATTCAAAGACATCATGTTTTTTATTTCATTCATTAACGTAATTTAATAGCTGAGAAAACAGTACTTTAGAAATAAATTAATAACGACGTAAGTATTAATCACAAGACTCTCAAATTTTGATATATTGCTCCTAAGAAAGTCAACTAAGGGTTCTCTACAGGAATTTTTTCTCCGATAAACTTTTTTTTCTCCGATTTATCATAAATCAAACACAAAGAATTGACTTTTTAATTCGTAAATCGTGTTTTTAGTAATATAGCTCACAGTATAAACTAAACGATGTCGTTAGAAATTATTTGAAGGGGTCCCCCGTAAAACGTTCTAAGCGACAAAATTTCAAAATTGGAGATATTTAGTGAAAAAGGTTCTCTAGGACACGAGCTACACCGTGGTATATTTTGTTTTGAAGATTTTTGAGCTGGTAACCCTGATTTCGTCTGTCAAAGTTTGCGTGCTTCGCGGGACTGCACGGACTTTTTGGGGAAAACGTTCTATTCGCCGAAAGATGGACTATCCGCCGGTCGTTGCGTTGTTGCCCAGCGACCAAATTCTCAGAATAAATACCCCACTGGACTGCCTTTTTCTGGTCCCTAATCTATTTCTGTAATTGTTTCCTTATCACCCGAAAATATCTGACAACGAGTGTAATAAGAAGTAATTTTATTAATGCTATTGAATTTCCACGACGGTCACGGCGCACGACGCAAAGTCTAGGTGACTCAGCCACAGCCACCGCCCACCGACGTCACATTTGTCAGCTGGCCGACGACGAAATCGAGACGACTCACTAGGCTAGGTTCACAAGCATCGACTTCGCGCCGTACGCCGTGGTCGACACGACATCGTGCATTCCACCGTCGACAATACCAGGACTTGGGTTTAACTTAAATTAAGTTTAACAAAAAAGCAATTTCAAACTTAAGTTTATAAAATCCCTAAACAAAAGTTCATAAGGAATTTTGTAATGATCGTTGTTTAATATTCTCTGTGAAATGCTAACGAAAACTCTGCAAATTGTAACAAAGTCCATAAATACATAGTTTTGTTATTATTAATGGCATTTTATTAATAGAGTAATTAATAGATTTACTTTTACAGAAAATGGAACGTTAGCCCTACCTTGTTTTTCCACTAAAAATCTTAAACTGAAGAATAAATAACGGAGAAAATGTTGATTTTATGCTTCGTTTTAAAGCTTAATAATACAAAATCTTTTTTCCATAATCTATACAGTCCAGTGGATTATGGAGGAGGTTACGGAAATTCTCTTAAAAAATTCCATTTATAGTATCACAAAAGCGAGTGTCAAAAAGAATTTTGTAAATTTTTTTGTTGGGATTTTCAGTTATTTTTTGGGGCATTGCTATTCTCTGAGAATGCTCTTAGAACAGAAAGTAGACTTAGGCTGTATTACAGTGAAAACTACCAACGTTAAGTATTAAAAATCATCATAATAATAGGTGTGTAATATATATTCCCATTTAAATTTAATGTTTATAGAAAAGACAGCACAGCTTATGTAGAGCATGGTCACTTAATACAAATAATACTTTTTTAATTCCTCATACTATATAGGTTTTCAACGTTTATTAGAAATTAAACAGAGCCCAGATAAATAGTTCACCTATAAATTAATATAGAATAATATGTGGGACATTGTCATGTGATAGAAAATAATAGTTAAAAAAATTAAAGTCAAAACTTTGTAATCAAGTAATTATTGTTTAAAGAGTCATGCAAAATAAATACGGTAGCAGTCTAGTGAATTAAATCACCTGATACTCCTTCTGTATAAACCGCAATAAAATATTAAGACCATAGAAAAATAAAAAAATAGTTCAATTATATCTTTTAATAACTACGGCAAGAGTAATAATATATATAAATAAATACTAACCAGAAGGACGAGAAGAAATATGATCGCCGTTGTTATGGTCATTGTATGTAGGGCACTTAAGAAATGTTTTGAAACGGTTGAAGATTTTATCAGTTTTATGTTTGAAACAGAAGCAAAAACTCTACTGACGCATTACCAGTGTGGTACATACAATTAGCAGCAAATGGTTAATGAGAGCCAGAAAACAATGAGTGTTTAGTAAGGCATGTGGGAATAATTTGCACATCTAATTGTACATTACATAACTATGACCACTAGATAAAATTTACAATAACTGATACTGGAATGTATATGATCAGAAGTAAGCAAACAATACTACTACTACTACTACAGTTTAGGTGGAATAATACTGAATCTAGTATAATATAGAAAATTACAGTTTACCACTTTGCCAAATAATCTTCATTATGTAATTAACTTCCATCTGTGTTATGTAAGCCCTCACGCCACACTCGAACATACATAGGCGAACTTGTATTTTTCAACGAATTATCAACCATACCTAGTAAATTTGTATAAACAAATATTAAGAGTACCTTTACGAGTCTTATAATACCAATTATTCATCTCTTATGAAATTTATGACTCGAAAATTACAATATTTATAAATTAGTTTCAAGAAAACTAACTTAAATTAAAATTATTTTCGAATAACTTAGTTTTGAATAGGGTAGGATAGGGGAATCAGCAGGCTTACCTGGTGGTTAAAACTGCTGAAGAGCACACACAAATTAATAAACACAAAATCAAAATGAATTTTCAAAGCCAATGGCTCCTTCCTCGCATAGTAGGGAGTTCATTGTATACTAGGAGGGAAGAAGAAGAACAGTTTCCTCCCTCTAGAATCCAAAGAGCACTAACTTGTCTATGATTGTCTAACTTAGTTTTTATTTGCTCAATATTGCTAAAAAGTAGTTTGATTATGAAACTAGGAAGTTTTATATTTCAAGATTTTTTTCATAATGATTGAATTAACTACTGATGTCTGTTGTGATTCCATGGTCAATAGTCATACAATTTGCAGTCAAGCATCAAGCTTTTATAAATATTAGCATATCTTAGCTCTACAATTTCTAAACAGGCGATACAATCGATCCAGAGAATAACAAAGCTATTATTATAAAGCAAAACAATAGTTTCAATTGGTTATAAATACCATAAATGTAAAGAGGTTGTTAAAATAACAATTTCAATATTGAATTCCTTATTATTTTAATTATAAAATGTCAATTATACGAGCTAACATTACTTATATACTTATTTTTCTTCATTGAATAGCAAAGTCACGACTTGTTAAGCTATATTATAACTGCTTGCTAAAATTGTGTTTTATGGTTTTTCAATACTCTCCAAAGTTAAATTTTTTAACGTATGCAATTTTATCAAATATTTTATATCGTAACAAAATTAAAATTATATGCTCAAGGTAAAAATTTAGAAATAGAATACTTATAAACGTGTTCTGTATTAATGAATTATACTTTTTTTACAGTACAAGATAAGTAAACAAAAGAACACTTTGAAAATTACTCTCTAACTAAGATGGATTACTCCCTTATTTCATATTTATTTAGCTCGAATATATATTACATAATGTTAGCAGAATTAATCCTAACTTTTTTGGGAGGGGGGAGGGAGTAAAGTGGCGTTGCCACATGAGTTGCATTATTAGCACAATGAGGGATTACTCATGTTTTTACGGAGTCAACATTCTCCCACCTCAGTCTTGATTTTAGAGTTTTCATTCATTATTCCATTTTTAAGGTTTACTTTGCAATGTAGAAATCTTACTAAACAATTAATTAGCAAGAAATTTATTAATATTATGATACTAAATTTAGTAATTCACCCAATCATTCTTTTGCTAAAGCAACTTTAAATAAGTTTTAAAATGTCTACACTATTTTCGTTTATAAACAAGAGTTAATACATTAATGGTGACTAGATATACTTTTAGGTAATCGCAAAATATTTCTCATTAGTAACAGTTTTATTGTTAATATTTGAAATTATATTATTTATCTAAAGTGGAAAAAACATAAGAATGAAGCTTACATATTGAAACTCATTTATTTGGCTCAAGTAAGAAATGTATACCCAGCCTATTCAGTTACAAATCTCCCTGGGCAACGTAGTATGACTAAATACGCTATCTTATGGACGTAACCGATTAGTTTTAACTTATTCACTTAACTTAAGCAGAAAACTCGCCAAGCAAAAGTTAAGTTACAGATACTACAAAATTAAATATTTATGATTAATAATTTCTTCAAGTCCAATCAACCATTATTTGTGTCTTATTCAATACCGAGTAACCTAATCCAAACTAAAAATAGAGAATACTTTTGTCCTAACATCAAAGATTTCCTTGTATAGCATTTAAATTTAGAGACATTACATTTCAACTATGAAATTTTAGCTGTTGTTTGTTGGAAACGGTTTCAGTGATTTGCACATACATTTTAATGGCTTAATGTACTAATTTAATTTCTCAAGGGTAACCTCCTTAAATGTTATGGACTATCAGATAAAAAAATTTTGATCTATAGGCCTAATCTTTATTTTTAGAGTCAGTTGTTCTGACTCGCCAACAAACTCCTCATTATTCCTTGAAGCATTTAAATGAATAAAAATATAACCGCATTCGCATTGAGGCTGAAAAATGTTTTAGATAAAAAAATTCGGTACATAATAATCTTGATGTGATGTTTGATGTTAATTTTGTAGAGAGGCTTTTATCATTATGTCTAGTGAAGGTATTGGAGCCGTCTCTGACCTCATTGCAGCTTTGACAGCTTGGTAACAAGGTGATTTAGGGTTCATTTTGTCAGCCATTCACAATAATTTTAAGGTTAAAATGCATTTTCACGCTTTCATTAATTTGATCAATAAATATAAACAAAAAATACAACCAGGCAAAATGTATTTAATATATTTCGTAGCTGTTAGGATTTTACCAACCAGGATGGTTTTTTGTACTTACAGCTAAACAGACCAAAACAGCCTAGATCATTTTGATTCGTCTCTGATGGCCAAAAAAAGATATATTAATTTTTTTTATATAATTCTATTTGATAGCGAAGTGATAGCTTATTGAAAGTATATTTTATAAAGAAGTAAGCACGAAAACTACATCAAAGTTCAACAACAGCTCAACTAGGACGTAAATTTAATCTATAACCATTCTATAATGGAACATCAGTTTAGGGGCAAATTGAAAATAAATTAATTGGGGAACACCGATTGGGGTGGATCAATAAACAATGTCTGATTAATGTCAGGGTGAGCATATTGTGTATTATTAAGAAAAATAAGGTTATTGCAGTTATACGGCAGAACCGAGCAGAAACCGCCTCGTATTGTTGCGGAAACAGAGGCATCGTCAACAATAGCGAACCACTTAAAGCAATCCCTTATAACTCGAGTTCATTTTGTGAAATTCAAAATTATAGGAAACGAACTACGGTCATTGTATACTTTTTGGGATGAATGTTATTAAAAAATTGAACATGATTAGTTCATTCAGCGCATACGCCTTGGTTAGTTCGGTCACAAACCTTAACATACGTTCAGAAAATCGCCTGATACGTATTGCATATGGTGAGATGTGAAATACCATAAAATATCGGCGAAACACAAAAATTTACTTTTTGACGATAAGGGTGTTATATTTGTGAAAATAAATATCTTTAAACAAGTTATAATGTTTTACCTTAGTTATACTGTGAGTGATGTTTAAAAATAAAAATAAAATCATATGGCTTGTAGAACACAAAATAAATAATTGATTCTTAAAAAATAAATACAAACACTAAATATACAATACATAATACGCTGGAGGTTTTTATTAACACACATACCTTGATAACGAATGGACGGATTTTAACGTTTGAGTGACAAACTACAGTTTATTTTCCATAGGTTTGCTAATACGCCTTATAATTCTAAGAAAGGACGTAACTTAATACAGCAGAGCTGAATTTTCGGACCATTGGCGGTATTCATTGACATTTGAACAGACTCAATTCTCTGCCTCTAAATGTCTGTTTAATAGCACTTCAGAGAGCACTGAAACCAGTGAAACTAAACCTATCTAAAAATATATCATGTGTCACATGAACTGAATTTTTGTTAAAAATAATCTGTACAAATAAACTATTTAATGTCAGTAATAAATCAGCAAAAAGGTATCCAGAGGCAAAGATATTTGAACACACTTACGTCATAATGTAATTCCACCTCGGGTTCTTACCCTACGTCACACGCGGTTTTATGTCTGCCTGGGTGTAAATACTGTGTTTTTCTTTTGTTTTCTCTTTGTAAGTCTTAAGACGTTTGGGATACTTATCTATTGCCTTTTAAAAGCTCATGAAACTATATTATAGTGCACAATATACTTTTAATAGCTAAAATAAAAGGTGGCTCTATTTATTTGAGGGGGATAGAGAATGAAATTGAAGTTGGAACATTTGATTACTACTTTAGCAGCACACTCTGCTGTTCAGTTGATCAAAACTGCTTGACTACTGCACATTTAACATGTGTTTTATATTTCCAGAAATACCAATATAAAAATTAAATGTAAACAACTATTTCCGTAATATTTTATGTTGGATATAAAAATGAAGTGGAGTTTACAAAGATTAAAAATGTTCAAACCAAACTAAAATACCTAAATTGGTTCTCGAGATTCAGGAAGTTCCATGAAAAATGTTTTTCACAAAAAAGTCTTCTATTTGAAATTAATAAAGATAAATGATTTCGGTTTTTACTAAATTGCTTGTATTGTTTAAATCTTTGCATACCATGGCATATATTTAAAATGAAAATAATGATGTCCGAACATTACCTAAGATTTCGGAACACCCAGCTTTTAAATAGTTTGAGATTGTTCAAATAGTTCCTTGGGAATAAGTTCATGAGGAAACGTTTTGTTTTTCAAGCCATTCGCCTACAATCTGTAGAGAACGTTTTAGTAAGCTAACCACATTTTTTAGTGTTTATGATTTTTATGAAAGTGATTTTAAGTCTTGTGGAGGACTGGACTGACAATGGACTCTTTTCCCACTCACAGGCTTGCCTAAGAGGGAATTTTTTCTCACGATAAATCTGTTATATTTTCCTTCTGTATTAAGTATTAATTAATCAATTATTTTTTCATTCATTCGATAACATAATTTACAAAATTTTTTTATGCAACTCGAATTTTATTTAATCTGTAAATGATTATACCCCCATAGATCCGCGAATTTGACCTCACTATATTATTTTTTTCGGGGATACATAAAATGTAAGGCCTACGAAAACAACCCTCAGGATTTTCAAAAACAAAAAACTGAAAGAGGTACTTTGCAAAACGCATTCAGAGAGCACAACTCGGAACAAACGTCAATGGCGGATTGTTTGAACACTTAATGTACGCTAAATGTGATCTAACTGAAATAATGGGTTTTATAAAATGTAATGATTAACAATACAAAACAGATTCAGATTCAGATTCAGATATTTATTTCCATTACAATAAATACAAACATTACATACAGTATAAGTAAGTTACATAGTGGACATTTACCCACAAGGACTATATGTCTGCGTGTGGGGAGAGTCCTCTGCACTGTCACTTTTCAATTTGACTTCACTGGTAAGCACATTTAAAAAAGACAAAAAAAAAAATTTATAAAACTAAAAAATAAGATAAAATAACCTGCGAAAACTCAATTACATATGCTAAACTAAAAACTAAAAACACCAGAATGCTTGAAATCACAAAATTTATGAGAAAAACAAAAATAAGAAGAAAAAAGTAAATAAAAGTAAATACTACATTTATACTCTGTACTGCGAGTGGATAAGAGCCCCCACAGTCCCATCCTGCAGGCCATGCAACCACCGCGTCACCTCCCGTTGACAGCAGTGACGCTTCTCACCTCGGGTTCTCTTATATTAGGTGGTAGATTAGAATAAAGGATATGAGCAACATAAAATGGAATATTTTGCTGGATTGAATTATTTAGCTTAGGATTTTTAATACCAATGTTAGTTTTGAGTCTGGTTGGGTATGGGTGGACGATTTCTGAAAAAAATTTATTTTTATTAAATGTTATAAACAAAATTAAGTTTTTTAAATAGAGTTTAAGTTTACTTATACTTAGAACAGGAAAATCTTGAAATAGTAGTTTTGTAGGGTATCTTTGATCTTTTCTTAGAACTGTTTTGATTATTGATCTTTGAGCGACCGCAAGAGGTTTAAGAGATGCAATGGACTCGCCCCCCCCACGCCAATACTCCGTACTCAAGAAGCACATAGACTGCACATAGGCATAGTACACACTCCTGCAATGGTCAACAGTTAGCACACGACCAAGCTGCGAGAACACGTAGAACATTCTTCTTAATCTTAGTTTAATGCTTTGGATGTGTGGTATCCAGCTTAATTTGTGATCAATAATTACTCCAAGATATTTGTATTGAGCCACTCGTTCAATTGTCTCGCAGCCGCAGTCCGCCGACTGCAGACCACCACAGGAGTGTAACCTTAACGTCCTCGGACCTGGATCGTTATCGTCCCTAAGATAAATCGGCAAACATTTTGTCTTGGTTATATTTAGTGAAAGAAGGTTATGGTCAAACCAATTCTTCATTTTTACCAGATCCGAGGACGCCTGGTCATATGCATCATCCCATGTAGGGCCACTCGAAAGACCAGAGCTGTGTCGTCTGCAAACAAAAAAAGTTTGCCTTTGATGTTTAATTTTGAAATGTTGTTGATATATATAATGAAAAGAAGGGGTCATAATGTGCTACCTTGGACAACGCCATAGTTTACATTTGTATTTTCGCTAGTAATACCGTTAATAAAAAAAATTGTGATCTTCTGTCAAAATAATTAGAAAATAATTTTAAAGATGTTTCATTTAATCCGATTAAACGTAGCTTATCTAATAAAATTTGTCGGTCTATTGAGTCAAAGGCTTTAGCTAAATCTAAAAAAGTAGTCATGGTTTTGTTCTTATTGCCGATTTCCGTTGAAATTACTTTTGTTATGTCAACAAGCGCATTAGATGTATTTTTCCCTCTACAAAAGCCATACTGAATATCTGATATAATTTTTTCATTTTCAATGTAATTAGTCAGCTGTAATTTTATGCATTTCTCTAGTATCTTATTTATCGTGGATAACAACGAAATATGTCTGAAATTATGAAGGATTGATTTTGGTCCTGATTTATAAATTGGAATTATTTTGGCAATTTTGAAAGCATCTGGGAATTCCCCAGTTCGAATACATAAATTTATAAGATGAAGAATGGGCGGGTGTAAAGAGAGATTTTCTTTTACGACTCTAGCTGGTATTGCATCCCATCCTGGAGCTGAACCACCCTTAATACTATTTATAACTTTGGTTAATTGTGAAGCGTCGACCGGCTCTAGCGTGAAAACGGAGTCCGTGGCGTAGGCAGCATCATCTACCTCCGGCGGCCCCCTAGGGCTGATGTTTTGAGCAAGCTGGGATCCTACAGAGGAAAAGTATAAATTAAATTGTTCACAAATGTTTTTGACTCGTGATGAGGTGAGAGCGTCTCCGCCGTCACAGAAAGCTTCGACTGGGAATCGCTCCTTGCCCATAGGCCGGCCTGCAACTTCATTTATCACGCTCCAGAATTTCCGTGGGTCGCCTGATGCGTCTTGAATTTTGTTTTTGTAATAAGTGTATTTACAGCGTTTGATTAATGAGTGTAGTACGTTGCGGTAGTTTGTAAATTGATTTTTTAAACGTGGATTAAAAGGCTCCTTTTTCACCTGTTTGTAAAGTTTGTCGCGTTTCCTAATTGAGTTAATGAGACCAGACGTGATCCATGGCTTGATTTTTCTGTTTTTGGAACTTAATTTGATTTTGGACGAGGCTTTATTTATTATTTCACTAATTTTTCCTGCGATTTTTTCAGTGCAAAAATTTATGTCATTGCTATTTAGTACTTACCTCCAATCTGTATTATTTGATAAATGCTGTGAAACTTTCTGCCAATTAGTTTTATTAAAAAATTCATTATTTTCTTTGATAATGCGATTTGACTCAATTTTAGATATTTGTAGAGCTATAGTGTAATGATCGGTAATGGCTGTTTGAATTACCGCTCATACTGATTTTAATCCACTTTTTAATTTAGTAAAACAATGATCTATACAGGCGTTGCTTTCGGGTCTTGTTACATCATTGCTACAGGAGATAAATCCAGCTTCACACATGACTTCGAGGTATCGCTCTTCTTGCGTATTTTGATTAACTGACAAAATGTCACAATTTATATCTCCGACGAATAAGCATATTCCACGAAAGTCACGGGTTGAATAAAAATAATCCGAAATTCTGTCTATAAAAACTGACATATTCGAGCTAGGGCTTCGGTATACAGCCAATATTTCATAAGAGTTCCCGGCCCAGTCAAAGGTAAGCGACAAGGCTGTGGCTACACCGCCGAGAGTCAGCTGGGTGCAGTACGCCGTTATCTCGTTATCTAAACTACTACTCCGTCGTTTTGGTTCAGATTGATGTAGGAACGGTAATATTTGTAGCCTGGTAAGCTATATAAATCACTGTGGTCGTGCAACCAAGACTCTGTTAATATAATACAGTTTAATTTAAGCTCAGAAGCTTGTAAAAACACTTGTAACTCATCGAAATTTTTGTTGTAGCTTCGAACATTCTGGTGTGACAAGGTAAGAATTTCACAATCAGAGTTACTTTTAAACATATCATTAGCATTCGCAATATCCTCACAAAACAAAAATGTGTTACCAGTAAAACAATCATCATCTAGGTTACATTCTTTAAACATCGATCCTAAATTTAATGTAAACTTAAGTAATAGTAATTTACAAAAAAACTACTGCACGGATATATCTGCCGCCCAGCCCATTATCCTTTATGTTAGAAGTTGAGTGTTTAATGTTTTAAGTACCTTTGGAAAGTAACTTGTAAGCAATTGATATTAATCAATGAATTGTTGTACCTCTTTAGGTTCAGACAAAATAAATGTGAATAGGCCCTAGTTTCAAAACTGCAGGTTATAATTCAAAAGTAGCCTACTTTAAGTTCTCATAAATCTTTCCGCACTGATTTTTATCTTATGTCTTGTTTTGAAATTTTTGCCTATTGAGTAAATAATCTTTTGGCTTTAGTGAGAAAAGTATTTGCCTGTTTTATTGTGTTTAAGCATGGATGACTTTTACCCTTAATTGCTGTAAGCTTGGTTGTGCTGCAAAGAGAGAATTAAAACGAATCGGATTTAGTAGAAGACCATTGTTGAAATCCAATACAATGTATAAAACAATTAAAGATCATATAAAAGGAAAATGATGTTGAATTAAGGCCTCTGCCTGGTGTATTTCACATGCTAAGCCTATAAATAAATTAATTGTACTAGATTAATGATGTATGATACAGCCTATAGGTTATTTGTATTAATAAATTAGGGTAATTCAAGGTGCATGGGAAAAAATAGCTTTGGATTGAGTCATATTCTGGGCTTTGCTGTGCTTTAGGATTGCTGTGAAACTTTGTAAGTGTGTAGTTTAAAGTTAATTTTTTTTATGTCAAGTAATAAACATTTTTGAAACAGGAAAAAAGTATAAATTTCAAGTAGTTGAAAAATTTAAGCATTTGTACTTTTCAGAACATTGACTGAGAATCTGAATTGAGAGTAGCCTATTAAAATCTATTACTTATTTAATACGCGAGCAGTTTTTTTGTTACGAAGACTCCTCCTAAACTACTGAACCGATTTTCATGTTTTTGGTGTCATTGGAAAGAGCTTGGCATGAAGTTTTGCAGGAAATAAAATTTAAAAAGGTTTGACTAAAGGGAAGAGCCCTAGACGCCCTTAAAGTTTCATATTAGCCCATAAGATTTAACATGGGAATAGAAATTTCAAATAAAGCAGCTGATTGGAGCAAACAAAGTTTTTCAGCAAAGCCATATGTTGTTAATGGAATTGAAACCATTGCATGTAGAGCTGGAGGAATTTCAGTTGATGGAAGATGTAAATAAATAAACTATTATCCTAATACAAACTTAAGGTCAGAATTCAGTTTTAAAAACATTTATTTTGAATCACATGTGTGAAGATCTTAATATTTACATATCTTTATATTCCAAATTAAAAAAAATTAAAAAATTCTAAAGTATAAATTCTATCAATATAAATAGAAATTAAAGAAAAAGAAGCAGATTTAACATTCATTATGAGTATAAATTTATTGAACCATTTTAGTTCGGTTTAAGACTAAGACAGGTCGTACGCTACTTAGGGCCGCTTTCCCCAATTAAGGTTTAAAGTAAACGTGAATTTAATTTAAACCATATGAATATTCTAATTTTTAAATTATAAACCATATTATCAGGAAAATTCAAATGTTACTAAACTTAAGTTTCAGAAGTTCAAATTAAACTAGATTTGGGGAAAGCAGCTCTTAGTAACATATACCCTACTGAATTTCAGAAAGTTTTACAAAAATACATTTAAAACCGAATAATGCATTTTTTACCCGTTTAAGAACATTAGTGTTGTCTAAACAAATTTGCAGTCGATTTTCAAATATCAATTTGTTTTGGTTAATTTTCTTTCATATGGTGCTTGGGGTATTTCAAAAATAATTAATTTATGTGTATTTCATCTTGATGAACTTGGTTGAGTATACGCTTCAATTGGAGTTTATGGTGAATGATAATGTGAAGCGTTTGTGAGCAATTATCTACAATTATCCTAAAGAAATTTACATGAAAATGTAAATTAATTTAGTTCAACTATGAAATGCTAACCTTGAATGATGTAAGCATGTAAATAATATAATTTTAACAATTCTTTTTGTGTTTAGTGATGTTCTATAGTAAAAAGAACTCAGTTTCCAGTAGTTCCTGTATAGGTACAACTGGTGACTTCTAAGCTGGCACTTGACCGATTGAAACTCAGTCAATACTAGCCTAATTAAAAAACATAATGTTCCGTCAAGCGGGTTGCGGCCAGCGGCAACGTCCTCGCGACCCGCGTGAAGGCATTCGTCAGCGGAAATGTTTGCAGACTGGTCTTTTTCTTATACCTCTACCACTCTCCACTCACCCCCGCGCCTATACTGCCCGCGTGAGGCCCAAGTGCCAGCTTAGAAGTCACCAGCTGTAACTAGGTATAGGTATAGGTCAGGGTCAGTCCATTACATATGCACTACTGTATATGTGGCGGCAGGTCAAGCCAACTCCTTTGAGGTGCTCATAATATTCGTAAATACCCCCGT